>CM050165.1:68258753-68858753 GCA_027410445.1 Discoglossus pictus | reverse complement strand
CCATCTGCTCATCCCTGGTAAAGTCGTAGGCACCTTCTGACCTATGGTGCTCATCTTCCAGTGCCATATCATTATGTCTCTGGTTGTGCTTGTCCATAAAGTTATCTTAGCAAAGATACTGGAGAGGGCTGCTGGTTCATTCTCTAGTGGACAGAGATTTGTCAGACCTCTCTGCTATGACCAGCCCATCTTGGGTGACCCTACATGGTATAGCTCACAGCTCCGTTGAAGTACACAAGCCCCTGCACCACCACAAGGTGGCTATCCAGATGGGGATACACACACATATATATATATATATATATATAGCTTCAAACACACATAGCATCACACACACATAGCATCTGTGCAAGACAGCAACATGGAAAATATTATATTCAACTTACCTTGTATCACAGGAGATTCCCTTGTGGACAGCTAGTTTGTCTGTAGCTTGAGGGTGAGGGTTATCTAATTGAGATCTAAAAACAATTTAAAGTAGCAGTTTTGAACAGAATGGCACTTACCTGAGTCTACAGCTCCTCATATTCCTTCAGTTTTCTAATTATGTTAGATAAAAATACAAAATGTTTTTCACAATTAAATAAAAATGAATACATTATTTTAAAATGAAAGGCTTTATTTATTTATTTTACATTTTACATTATCATTATAAACTTGACATTATCATTATACACTTTACATTATCATGTCAAGTTGTTCAAAAGGGAATACTAAAAGAGTACACTTTAAGTGTTATCTTTACATATGTATGTGAAATTTTACATGATAACACCCAACATTATAGTTCCAATACTAACTTTTGTTCAACTGTTTAATATCCATTTAACCATTATTTTAGCAGTACAATAAATATAGCATTGCCCTTTTGACAGACCACCCACATTTTTATACAAGAAAATAAATCCTTCTTGGCAGCCTGCCCTAAACCATGTGTAATCTTTGGTTACTTGAGTCAAGATTAATGAAAGATAATTCACTTTGTGGAACCCTTCCTTCCTCCCCTCTGTTACAAATTGTTTTTAATCCACCAACATGTTAGCTCAGCAATGTCTGAAACACAAGGTAACCTTGAGGATGCTACTAGAGATTTATATCTTCTTCAAATTGCAGAATAAGGAAAGGAAAAGGACAGCCAAATATACTTACTTTATTTGTAATAAAAACCAAAGGACGCCAATAAGTATCAGCATTTGGCTCACACGTTCGAATATACTTTATTGTTTTACATTCTGGCACAAAAATATGGATTTACTTTAAGTGTTTTATGTAAATAAATGATTGTGGATAATAATTTTGACATGCCAAAGCCACTGTTGCCAGTTGTAGATGATAGACCATATACAACATAATGTAAATGATTTTGCAGTTTATTACACATCAAATTCTAATTCAAATATGTTTGTATGAAAAAGTGATTTTGGGACCCATAGTTTAATGCAGAAATCATAAAATATATATTAGTAAAAAGTGCAGATGTGGTAGATTATTGTAGCATATGGGATGCTAGACTGGATTGACTGAAAAACATGTAGCTTTGGCTAAAGTGCATCTGCAGTAGTGCAAATGTAAAATAGAGCTAAAATGCAGAAATGGGGAAATATCTCACCATTATAGTCAACAGAAAAATAGGGTGAGTTCTCCATTTTTCTGCCACTTGTGCAATCAGAGTTCTGAAAAGATGTGCTAAAAAAGAAGTAAAAAGGTACAAGTACCATCAGATACATCCGACTTGTTTTTATTAAATATAAATATTGGTAGAATTAATATAACTGCATAAATAATTATATACATAAAGAATAGTGCTCTTCCAAAACTGTTTTTTTGCGCTTACAACTGTGTTTCAGTGACATATGGAATTAAAATACATGTGGCTCCATTTTTTTAAGTAGTGGCACAGAGCACTATTTTAATATAAACCAATTGTCTGTTTGTGCTATATAAGTTCATTATACCACTAGTATATACTGAACAGTCTTATTGTCCTCTTTCTTTGTTCTTATTTGTGTTTTTTCACTTCCATCCTGTAGAAGCCAAAGTACTAGGGTAGTTAGATTAGAATTGTCTAAAACGTCTTGCTGTCCTCTAATTGTTTACTTGTTTCCTAAAATGTAAGTTTAATTTGTAACTCATTACTAAAGTTAAATCTCGTTACTTCAGTTTAAAAAAATCAAAAATGCAGCATAGAGGTACATTTTCTTTCTCTGAATGAGATCTTTGCCATTATAACAGTGAAAACATTTGCGTTTCACTTTGCGATAGGTTCTAAATGTGCATTAAAGGTGAAGTTCCACCGTAACAAGAGTTGCTTTTATATAAAGAATATGCTTCTACACATACAAATATATGAGTAAAGGTTTTAACTTGTGTCTTTTATTGCTACAAGGCCTCTGTATGTTAGGTGATGTGAGCTGCTGAAGAAAAGTAATTTAACTACTACAATTTGAACTGCTTGATTGGCTCTAGAATTGCCTCATGACCTTGTGACCCAATCATACAGCTTAGATTGCTAAGTGTCATGAACTTATCATTGCTTATAATAGCTGCTAATATTTTCCACAAGAAACCATGGTTTTGTAGCGACTCTGGGACAAATGGCCAAAATCGCACTGTACAGGAGAAAGCTTCTTTATTCCTATGTTAAATTATGGGACATATTTGACGTACTAAGTTTTGATACACTGTATATACTCGAGTATAAGCCGACTTGAGTATAAGCCAAGGCACCTATTTTACCACAAAATACTGGGAAAACTTAGTGACTCGTGTATAAGCCGAGGGTGGGAAATGCGCTGCCCCCTGTGTCTCTCTTGTGCCCTCTGTGTCCCCCTCTTGTGTGCCATCTGTGCCCCTTTCTTGTGTCCCCCCTCTCCCTCACCTGTGTCTCTTCCACCCCTCTCCCTCCCGTGTCTCATTCCCTCTCCCTCCCGTATCTCATTCCCTCCCTCTCGTGTCTCTTTCCCTCCCCCTCCCTTATCATCCTCCTCATCCTCCCTCCTCATCCTCCTTCCTCATCACTTCCCCCCTCTCCAATGACCCCCCTCTCCCTTTCCCCTCTTTTATTTTCCATCAGCTGCTCCTCTGCGCGTCTTCTGGCTGTGTCGGGACCCAACATATGCTAATCACGTGACTTCACATGCGCATCACATCATTAGCATATGCCAGGTCCCTCCTCATCCTCTTCATCCTCCCTCCTCATTCTCCCTCCTCATCACTTCCCCCCTCTCCAATTACCCCCCTCCCTTTCCCCTCTTTTACCTTCCATTAGCTGCTCCTCTGCGCATCTTCTGGCTGTGTTGGGACCCAGCATATGCTAATGACGTGACGCCACATGCGCGTCATGTCATTAGCATATGCCGGGTCCTGACACAGCCAGAAGACGCGCAGAGGAGCAGCTGATGGAAACTAAAAGAGGGGAAAGGGGGAGTGGGGTAATTGGAAAGGGGGAAGTGATGAGAAGGGAGGATGAGGAGGGAGGGGAGGGAATGAGACACGAGGGAGAGGGAGGGAAAGAGACACGAGGGAAAGGGAGGGAAGGAGACACAGGGGAGGGGGAGAGAAAGAGACACAGGGGAGGGAGAGGGGGGAGAGACACAGGGGAGGGGTGAATAGACACAGGGGAGGGGGGGAAGACACAGGGGAGGGAGAGAGCAGCAGGAGCAGGGTGACTTAAAAAAAGGGCTGAAATACTCGGTTTATACTCAAGTATATACGGTATTCATATAATTAGTTCATATGGCCAACTATCTCCAAGAGGTTCAAGTAAAATTAAATCCCATAAAACTTTTTTTTCATGAATATCTTGTGCTATTTAAATTGAATGACATTGACTGTTGCTGATACTGCTGTGACACTAAATTATCATACTAGATTGGTTTCTCAATGAGATAAAGCTATATAGATGTTCAGAATGGTGTTAAAATGCAAGTTGTGCAGAAAGCAATAATTAATGCTCAAAATAAATTTGTTACTAATCAGAGAGTGATCACACTTGTCAAAACAGCTAATAATAAACTGCTAGCTTAACAAATTGAATGAGTCAGTCATTTATAGAATCATCAGGACATCCTGGGAAAATGTTTAGCTCTTCTGAACACAGAATAATAATGAAAGAATCTTGATGCATAAAATGTGGGGCAACATTTGAAGGTTTTTTCCTTAAAAAAGACATCACAATCCCAGATTGTACATATAAGAGAACATGTTTTAAACATTACAAAGAGTTTTTGTAATTGTTTTCATTAACAACATACCCTCAATTTGCAACACATACTATCCACTGCTCCACCCTCCATCTGTAGAATACACTCGTTTAATTGTGTTAATTTAATATAACCGAGCAGGTCCTGGTCAGAGACAAGCTATTGTGAGCTTTGAGAAGGGTGGAGTAAAGCTTGAAAAGTCATGATGTAATTGTAATTGTTAGATCACTCATTTTTCAAGTTAAAATAAATATTGTAATGTTTAGAACATGTTATTAAGAATCATGTAAGATTTCAAAGCCCACTTTTAACAATAAAACCCTAATGTAGACATGGAATGAAATAATATAATTTTAAGTAGTTCCTCCAGATAGCACAGATCATTTGTACCAAGGAAACCATTTGCTATTTTTTATGTGTCAAGACCAAGGCAACCTGGAGTGAGATTTAGCTTAAAGAACTATGAACCTCACACATTATGTGTTCACTGTTATTTTTGTTATTTACAAAGGTTGTCATGCGTGAGGGCGCATGGAAATAAAGTGTGGTTATAAGCCCTGATTGGCCACCCAGAGCAGGAGAGGAAATTTTGAATGAAGCTGAACCCTTTGCAATGTTTACCTTATGATTACTGTGTTAATGCTCCTTATTGTTCTTAAGCCTATAAATGTCTCTGCAATGTCAAAATAACGTGTTCCCCTTTTGCTTGGTTGCTGTAAAGATGTGATTCTTCTGTACGAGGCAAAAATATATCAGTATCGTGATCTACTTCTGCCAAGAATACTACACATATACTGGCTAAACACACTCAAAGAATATTATACTATACTGGTTAAACACACTTGAGTGTTGAGAAAACCAACCCACTTAAGGTACGAGAACCTAAGCAGCGAGATTTCCGGATTGTGGCCAGTCCAGCTGGTTTTAAATATTTCCCATATAATTGCAACTTCTTTCTTGGTGAAGGCATCAAGAGGTAAGAATGGGGTATAAAGTTTATTGTCAATGAACCACCCATTTAAAATTACATTGGTTTAAAAAATGAATAACAGAAAACATAAATACTCAGAGTAACATAGACAATGTTGTATGTTGACAAAAGTGTGGCAAGTTATATGATGGAAAAATCAAGATATACATTAAAGCATACTGATTTGTAAATTAATAAAACGTCATAACACTTCTATTTGAGGCTGCATCTCTCTGTTTAGTCACATAATATATAATGTAATATTAAAAACAATTTCTTCTTACTATCGGCTATCCATTATCATTGACCTCAGAGTTCAAAGGCATAATGTTGGGCAAGAAACAATCAGGACCTAAGCAAAGAAGGAGCCTCATTCAATTCCATGCCTGCAAGTCGCGGGATGTAGGCCGTAAGTCTGCGGGCCTACTGCGAGCCCTCAGAGTCCTAGACTTACTGTGCTATTCAATTCCCCAAGCCCATAAGTTCCTACCCGATAGCGCACATCATAAACCATGGCATCGTATGTAGCATTTTGGGTTGTGAACATGATCAATTAAGCAAGCCCGTAACTCTTGATGCAGAAACAGCCAACAGAAATGGAGCACGTCAACATTAGGTCAGTAAAACATGTCAATCAACTAATGATTCAGGGTCTGATATTTGATCACACTGGCAAACCCTCAAACCCCCAATGTACAAATAAGTAAAGATTAATTAAGCCAATGTTATAGTCCATGTGGGTGGCCTGATATGTATTAACTCATTGATTCCCGATATTGATATAACCCCGGAAATTAAACATTACAATTTTTAATTTTATATTCTATATTTACAGTCTTAAAACTGTTGTGCAGATAATTATAATGTCTTACTTTGTGTTCCCCCTCATTTACAGTGCAGTATTGAATTTTTATTTGCATTTAAAGTGCTCCGGACATGTCTTTAAACCCTTTGCGAGTCCTCCTTGGAACCCATAACTTGTGGTTCGACTTTTGCCATTTCAGTGAGGGGGAATCTGAGCAATTGAATAGCGATTTGCGTTTTTTGTGATCGGAACTGTTGCTTCTATGAAAGATCAAAGGCTTGGAAGGGCTTTAACTTGCAATGTTAACCATTGCAATGAGACAGAGGCTGGAGCCCGTAAACCAATCGGAGCCAGCAAAAAGCCAGACAATTGAATAGCAAAATAACTTACGGTGTTTTTAGTCTTTACTAGCTAAAATGTAAAGTACAGAGAGCGAGAGCACAGAGAAAGAGAGAGTCAGCACAGAGAGAGGCAGCACAGACATTTGAAGATAAAACTATATGATACTGTAATTTATGACTGGCAAGTTACCAGTAGAGATATATAAAGTGATATTATTACTGAATCTAACTTGTCAGTGTCAGATTGCACAAGGTAATTTTGTGATACAAAGCACAGTATGTATTTATTGACAGCTTCAGGCTCCTTATTTTAAATGGCTCAACACTATTATTGTGCAACCTTCCCATCACTGTGTAGTCAGCTTTATGTCTCCAAGCAGTTTTCTCCATCAGAATCTGGATCTTCTGCTTGTCTTTCACCATTTTCCTTCTGTTAGGATGTTACGTGAATGGCCCAACAGATAATAACATCATCTTTCTAACTCATATTTTTACATGGAGTTTATGGTTGATGGTCACAATCATTCCTGTCTGCCTCATACCTCTATGTTGTGGGGCACCAGCCTGAATAGTATATAAAGCTTATTGTAACTGAGCTTTTGTGCAAAAAATTTAAAATAAAGAAAACAATTAATATATACCATGGCAGCATGTCATTACGGGTGTAACTGGTTACGTTATGGTTTGTAGCACCAACTAAGGTAGAAGTTCTGATAGAAGTTCACAAAGTGTTTTTTTTTTGTGTAACATACTATAATTTTTCAGGTGTTGTAAGAAGCAACTGTATGAAATAAGTGTAAAACTAATAAAACAACCACTGTAAAAAACTGTTTGTGAAATATGTAACTAATTAATAGCAGAAGCTCTTAATTATGAGCATAAAATGTTAGTTTATTTAAAAGCACAATATATAAAAAATCTCTGCTTATATGAATTAAGTTCCATCTTGTCTTCTTATGAGAGGTGAATTTGTTATAATAACTGAATATTTTAGGATTTAACACCTACCAAGTATCGAACACATGCTCAGACACAGGCACTTGGCAACAATTGAATGCATTGCTCCTGCAAACATGTACAAATTCTATATATATATATATATATATATATATATATATATATATATATATATATGTATATATATATATATATATATATATGTATATATATATATATATATATATATATATATATATATGTATATATAAGGTATTATTGAGGAAATCTAAAAGTTGGAGAAACACTTTATAGATCCCGTTGGTCACATAACATAATTTTCAGCTATTGTTTTGTTATTGCATCACTTGAGATATGCTATATTTTTTTAAAGTTACAATTTTAAACAAACATACATGTTTATTGTACAGTGTACAATTAAGATTGTTGCACTTTTTATTATATTAATTTATAATATACTTTATTAATTAATATATAAAATAATAGTTACACAGTCACGAGAGGTATATAAGACAACCATTGGCTCCTAGAAGACTCCAATACAGTGGACTTCCAAATATAGGGCCATATTAAATTCCAGCCTCGTAAGTCCAACGTGTAGCACGTAAGGGCTGTGTGCTTTAAATTTGGCCTAGTTACGTTGCTATTAAATTAGAAAGGGCTGCGAGCTACGAGCGAGAGACGCTATTTCGTAAACTATTGTGTGACTGTCGGAATTGCATGCTCGCACGCAAACAGTTAAACAATCTCTAAGGTTCCGGGTTCAGATGGAACCAATGGAAAGAGAGACCGTGAGCGTTACGTCATTGAAAAAGGGGAGGATAGATTTCCACGTCCTACGTGCTTCAAATCCAGTTTACGATTGGTCCAACAGGCCAGAAATAATGCAATATTAATAAAGTAGTAAATATGATATTCTATTACATGTGAGTTACAGTATACAGTATATCGTAACACATTGATTGCAGACATCAACATAACACAAAATATAATCATGAAATAAAGTATTTTCTGGGCTGATTAGCGAGCTTGAGTTTGGTGTGATATTAATTCTAAGACCTAACATCACTTCCCCTTATAATAAATGTACAGTAGAGTGATTTTCTTTACATTACAAGTGCCACGTATTGTACTTTACCCCCCTTGCGTGTGCTCTAGAGCACATGTTGGCCTTTGAGCTACATTTGCGTGTTACGTGCTTGCTCGCGAGTGATTACATTGCACTTTAATAGCTGAATTAAACAATTAGCGGTTATGGGCATGACAGATCAAAGGATTTACGTGCTCGAAGTTTAACGTTGCTGTCCATGTAGCGTATTCTCGACCGTCCTGCGTGTTAACGCGCAAAGCCCGCTGCGAGCAATGTTACAAAGCATCTTTGCATGCAAATAGCCCTAATATGACTAATATACAAGGTATGTTTTAAAACGTAGCTCCAATTTAATAGGGCTGATAATCTTAAAATTTTTAATGGAAATTATTTTTTTTGTAAATGTAATTTTATAAGTGTCAATGTTAAAAAATGCTTCTAAATACGAACAGTCCCAGGTCCCTAACTTCAGCATATATTGACAGAGAAACTGTTTGGCCATTGTACCCAAGACAAATAGGGATTATACTTTATACAATAATCTTTTATATTTTTTTAAACAATTAATTGTCTGCTCCCTTTTTCAAATTACATATATTTTATTTAGTGTACAATTATTATTTGTAAGGGCACATAGTACAATAAATGCAGTAAATAGTGCGTTATAGTTCATTATAGACAGAAAAATCATTAATCATTAAAACATTCACCTGAGAAAAATTGGTTTGCTGACCAAATACATAGTAGTAAGTTGAGAGGCATATTTTCAGGATCACTACTCTGTATATTGTGTAACTGGAATAACCATTGATTTTACGCCTTAAATATATGATCAGTTTATTTTGGCTTTGTTCATTGCCTTTTCAGCATTTTTGTTTTATTGTGTAATTTTCTCTAACAAAAAAATTATTATCACAGCATATTACCTCATATGATATTATGACTTACAGAACATCTAAGGATAGAGAAGGGCAATTCATTTTATAGGAAAATAATACATGAAAAGAAATATTATATTTTTCCACTGCAGTATCTGGCATGCCTCAGGGAATACATGAATTTATGGAGTAGAAAAAATCTATAGTGATTTCTCAGTGAGCCAGAAAAGCAGAGGACAATATGTCATGAAAAGATGACTCTTTCTTGTACATGTCATTTCTGCCCCTGTAAAGATAGCAAGACGCTGGAGAGAAAACAAGAAACAAATCTTTAACTGTGAGACTGTGGAAATTGTCACAGCTAGTGCTGTGTGGCTTTGCGTTCAACCAGCTCTTAGAAGTCAGTCCTTCTCAGAAATGCATTTTTATTTTTCATAATTTGTTTTGACACAGATCACCTTTTTCTCACTGTGTAAAAAACCTGAAAACTACAAGTCACATGGTAAGAAATTATTGAGAAATATCTAAAAAAATATATTATAGCTCTGCTTTAAATCTTTTTTTTATATATACATTTTTTGTTACCTCAAAGGATATGAACTAAATTAACAAAATGTAAAAGATAACATTAATATACATAATATACATTAATTAAACATAACATTCTTTGATTTATTGTATTTATACTTATTAATTTGAGTGTCAAGTATTCTGCATTAATTGGATGGCCACGATAGGCTCCTTAGGAATAGCATGGCATTAAAATACTCTCTCAATTTTATAATGATCTGCCTTCTATAGAGGATTGGAGAGTGGTCAGCATGCATTGGGACATAGCAGGAGGATGAAATAAGAATACCATGCCCTTTACATATTAAAAAAATATCTTATTGTCTTTGGAGACTCAAAATCCCATAACAAAGTACTATGAAGTATGTTTTCTATAGATATTTACATACATTATAAGGCAAAAAAACAAAACAGCACATTTGTACATACACATTGCTACAAGAGGAGATGATGGTCTTACTCTCAGGAGAGCTTACAAAACTAAGAGGTAATAGGGGATAGAGACATGCGGTAAGGGGATTGCTTGATGGATTAATGTGCAAGTGTCATGTGGGAGAGGTATGCAAAACAAACAGCTAACATTATATAAAGTTGTAGATTATTGCGTTAAAGAAGTAGATGGAATGCTTCCTGAATTTGAATATTTTAAACTTGGGGAGAGTATTATAGAGAGAAGTGGATAATGCCACAGAATGGGCTCTGGTCTTGAGATGTCCTGCAGGTAAGCATGTGAGGATGTAATAGTAGAGAGTGAAAACATGGGCATAGTGGAGATGAAGGTTTGGATTGCATCTAGACACAAGAGTTGAGATGTAGGTAGGTGAGGTGTTGTTGATTTGTAAGTGAGTCTTGGAATTTTGCATATCATACATGAGGAAATGGGAACCAATTTATGTACTGGAAGAAGGACACAGCAGATGATGTTTGTTGAGTAAGTTGGATGAGTCTGGTGGAAGTGTTCAGGATAGACTGGCAGTTTAGTTGAAGGCTAATTAGGAAGGAGTTGCTAATGTAAAGGAATGGCAATATGAGAGCTTGGTTTTAGTGTTTTAGTAATGTCTAGGATCAGGAAGAGAGGCATCCCAGAGATGTTCAAGTGGTGGAGACAACAGGATTTGGTTATTGATGTCATTTGGGGGATGAAGGAGAGGTTAGAACTAGTGATGTCCCGAACAGTTCGCCGGAGAACTATTCGCGGTGATTTTCGCATGTTCGCGTCTGCCGCGAACGGCGAACACATGCGCTTTTCAGTTTGCCCCCTATACTTTATCATTGAAGAAACTTTGAACATCATTTATTTTTTTATTTTTTTTTTTTGTGTGTAATCTATGCCTGCCTGCCAGCGTGTGTGTGTGACATGCTAACACCTAACAGCTTATATTGTGCTTATTTTCACTACTCATACCTGGTGGTGTAACATACATTGAAAACAACCATTTTTTTTCTGTAATCTAATTTCAGTTGCCTGCCTGTGTCAGGCTCACAGCTTATATTGTGCTCAGTGACATAAAATAGATTGTAATAGATTGAATAGCAATTGCCTGCCTACAGGCGTGTGTGTGAAGCCTATTGCATCTACTCTGCCAACTTTTGCCAGTGCACAGTGACACTCATATCTGGTGGCACCTTAGATTGCACGTGCAGTGCCCCAAATTTGAAGTGGGAGGACCGACCAAGCATCTTTTTCCATCTCCCGCTTCCAAAAATCCATGCCATATACACGTCCCCTGATAGTGGACGTAACAGGGATTAAACCGATAGGAATAGTACTACTTAACAGTACACACCTTATAATAACGCAGACAGAGGCAACGCAGAGAGAGGAGTCTGAAGAAGAGCAGTCAGAGGAGGAAGGTGGCTTTGAGGAGGTGGAAGACCAAACACAGCAGGCGTCCCAGGGGGCTTGTTGTCACCTTTCCGGGGACCCTTGGTGGCTGGGTGGAGGAAGAGACCTTCAATCACATCAGTGAGGACAAGGAATGGGACATGGCTAGCTTGGTATCCAACCTTGTGCAAATGGGGAGTTTGCGGTTGTGCAAAGGGACTGTTTGCGGTTGTTTGCGGTGCATTAAACGGGGAGATTGGTCTGTTACTGTGAAGCGGGTGTAACCCTTACACTACCTGATCGATACAACATCATACCTGATGTTTTAAAGCATGTTATTCCAAACAATTTAGGAATGTTAGGTGATTTATGCCCTTTATGGCTTAAAACCAGATTCTGCATCAACTATGTAATTTTCCGTGGGAGTTTTGCCATGGATCCCCCTCCGGCATGCCACAGTCCAGGTATTAGTCCCCTTGAAACAACTTTCCCATCACTATTGTGGCCAGAAAGAGTGCCTGTGGGTTTTGAAATTCGCCTGCCCATTGAAGGCTATGGCGATTCGCTCGGTTCGCCCGTTCGCGAACATTTGATGGAAGTTCCCGTCCGCTGTTCGCGAACCGAAAATGTGATGTTCGTGACATCACTAGTTAAAACCAATTGTGACACCAAGGCATCTGACAGGGTGTGTTTTCTATTATCTACTATAAGACAGATTGCAGGTAAAGAGGTGAAGGAGGATGCTGATTTGTAGATGCTGGGAGCCCATATATTACGAGATGTGTCAAAGATTACACAAGGACAGCCTCAGATGCTTTCAGAAACAACTTTGAAAAAAAATGTTTTAGTGTAGGCTGGACATCTTTAATAACACTAATCTGTTTGTGGAGTACTTATTAATGTCAGATTTAATTGTACAACAATACTATGAAGAAATATGTAAGTTTGTATCAAAGAAAGAGTCTTATCAACTGTCACAGCCAGTAATGGTGCATGAGGATTATTTATTTAACAAAAAGTGCCTCTCTTGCCATCATGCTGAGAATTTGGATTTGATTCTGTTGCTGTAGGAGAAGAGATTAACATTGAGTTTGGTTTCTTGTAAAATGTATCTAAGGTTGGTTGCACAGTCTTTTTCTTTTCATCCTCATAAATGGGCTTGTACTAGCTGATGATCTTACTAACTGCACAGTAAACCTTTGTAAATCACTCAATGTTAGAATATTGCTCCTCAAGCTTAGCCAATCCTGCTTTAATGAAACAAAAGAACAGCAAATTGTTTGGTCGTTAACTTTTTTTTGGCTCTGGATCTTCTGATTCTTTGTATTATTGTGCTTCTATCAGAAGCTTCTCAATCTCCATAAGGTCTTCATTGCTTAAATATTGGAGTGTGACTCTAGTAAGTCGTGACATCATTTTCATTGATAGTTACATAGTTACATAGGGCCTCATTCTATCATCGGCCGTAAATCGGCCGTAAGGCTGCGATTCCTTGCGGGGGTTCTGTTAACTCGCGATTCTATTATACGGCCCTGCAAGGATCTCCCCTTACGGCCGGCCGCATATCTTGAAACCGGCCGTAAGCTCTGAAATCTAAAAACTCAAAAATAAATTCAAGCCTGCACTGTACAGCTCTGTAAATGCTAGGGATCATATTGGGGGACATGAGAATTAAAAGTAACCCACTCTCAAGCTTGCACATCAGCCCAAACCCGAGTTCAAATTAACTGTTTATTTTCCGGCTGCGGCGTGGGCGGGTCTGAGGTGCTCCAAGCCCTATGGACTTTTTACATGTATATTTTACGTATATTAAAAATAAATAATTTTACGGATTTGAGTATAGGGTAATTATGTCCTATTTTTGCTAACACCGAATATCACTTTATAGACTCCGCAAAGTGCAGGATGGCTTTATTTGAGCTATTTTATGTGCTTAATTGGTGCTAGCGGGACCTGTTTGCTGCAAGTAAGCTGCGGCTCGTTTTTAGCCTTGCAGACAGGGTTCCCGGAGCAATAGAATCGCAACCAGGCTTTTCTTACGGCCAATTTCCTTGCGGCTGTTTTAGATCAAAGGCTTTCCTCCGGCGCGATCGGCCCGCAAGAGATAGCAAGGCACCGGCCGCAAGCCTGCCGGAATCCCCAGCCGGAGGGGAATAGAATAGCCGGAAAGCTTGCGGCCGGTCCTTGCGGCCCCGCAGCGGCTGCGGCCGATAATAGAATGAGGCCCATAGTAATTAACTTTGAAAAGAGACTTTTAGACCATCAAGTTCAACCTTTTAAGATCTGCTCTGATCTGCAAAATACAGATTAGTTGTTAATAGTTTCAGAGGAATGCAAACAAAAAAAAGCAAGTGAAACATAGCCAATCGTTCCAAAAGGGAAAAAAATGAATTCCTTCTTGATCCCAGATACTGGCGATCAAATTCCTCCCTGGATCAATGTTCTCACTCTAAATAACCAGGATTACCCTGAATGCCCTTTTTATTACAAATATATCCATTCCCTTTTTAAAGTTATCTATTGAATCTGCTGTCACCACCTCCTTGGCAGAGAATTCCACAGATTAACCACCCTTACTGTGAAGAACCCTTTCCTTTCTTTAAGGTGGAATCTTTTTACTTCTAACCTCAAAGGATGTCCTCTTGTCAGTTGAAAACCTCTTGGCACAAAAATCTCCCTTGACAAAGCTTTATACTGACCCTGGATGTATTTATATAGAGGGTAATCATATCCCCTCTTAGACACATTATTTCTAGAGAAAATAAGTTTAATTTGGTTAGTCTTTCTTCATAACTTAGCCCCTCTCTTCCCCCTATTAGTTTTGTAGCCCTTCTCTATACCCTTTCCAGCTCTAAAATGACAATTTTTATGAAGTGTTGCCCAAAATTGTACTTTACATTCCAAATGAAGGCATATTAGGGATTTGTATAGTGGCAGAATTATTTATGTTTCCGTTGCTTCTATACCCTTTTTAAAACATGCTAATATTTTATTTGCCTTTGCAGCTGTTGCTTGGCATTGAGCACTGTTACCTAGGTGGTTGTCCACAAGGACTCCAAAATCCCTTTCAATATCAGATACCCCTAAATTTACTATATTAAGATTATATATTGCTTGGCTATTTTTTATCCCCAGATGCATAACTTAACATTTATTCGTATTAAATCTCATCTGCCATTTAGATGCCCATTCCTCTAATTTATGTAAATCCTTTTGGAGGGAAAGTACATCATTATCTGATTTAATTACCTTGCACAACTTCTTGTCATCAGCAAAAATGGAGACAATACTTTATAGTTCCACTTCTAAGTCATTAATAAATATGCTAAAAAGGAGAGGACCTAATACTGAACCCTGAGGAACCTCACTTACCACATTAGTCAAATCAGAGTATGTTCCATTTACCACAACCCTTTGCTTCCTGTCTTTTAGCCAGTTCTCAATCCATGAGCAGATATTTATTGCAATTCCCTTAGGCCCTTATTCAATTGCGATTTGGCCAATTGAATAGGGGTCTAAATAAGCACATAACATATATTTTTTAAAGAAGTTTTTAGTTAGTGAAAACCTTGCTTTTGGATAGATGTTTACTAACTAAAAACTTCTTTAAAAAATATATGTTATGTGCTTATTTAGACCCCTATTCAATTGGCCAAATTGCAATTGAATGAGGGCCTTAGTGTGCACAATAGTCTTCCATGTGGTGTTGTATCAAAAACCTTTGCAAAATTCAAAAAGACTACATCCACTGAATTGCCTTGATCCAGGTTTCATCTAACCTCCTCATAAAAATTAATTTTATTTTTTTTACATGACATATCCTTCATAAATCCATGTTCACCCCTACATATAATACTATTCAAATAGACATATTCTTGTATATTATCCCTTATTAACCGTTCAAAAACCTTTCCCACTACAGAAGTAAGGCTCACTGGTCTATAATTCCCCAGATTTGCTCTTGCTCCCATCTTAAATATAGGTATCCCCTCTGCTTCTTGCCAGTCATCTGGTAGCGAACCTGTGTTGAGCGAATCTTGAAAAATTAAATATAATGGTTTGGCTATTACAGAACCCAGTTCCCTCAGTACCCTTGGATGTATTCCATCATGACCTGGGGCTTTAATAACATTTATTTTTTCCAACCTCTTTTGGATTTCTTCCTGCGCTAACCAATTATTTGTGGTACCTCCCTTGTGTATACCGAAGAAAATAACCTACCATATTTTTCACGTTGTGCAATTGCATTTTTCCGTTTTAACACAGGATCACAAAGATACTGAGCTGGAATTGAAATCAGTGAAAATCATGACAGAACGGGTCCTTAAATATATGTGTAACACAATAAAAACTTATAAAATACACATTTGCATATTTATTTATTTAGGAATTATGGGTTCCAAAAATAGGTGTCATCTTATACATGGGGGCGACTTAAACATTGAAAAATATAATATTGAGCTTATGTGCCTTTTCCTGGTCACTTATTATCAGACCAGTATCACATTCTAATGTTCCTATACAGTGCCTTGCAAAAGTATTCACCCCCCTTGCCTTTTTACCTATTTTGTTACATTACAGCCTTAAGTTCAATGTTTTGTTAATCTGAATTTTATGTGATGGATCAGAACACAATAGTAAGTTGGTGAAGTAAAATGAGAAAAATATATCCATAAAACTATTTTTTAGAAATAAAAAACAGAAAATTGGGATGTGCGTATGTATTCACCCCTTTGTTATGAAGCCCATTAAAAGCTCTGGTGCAACCGATTACCTTCAGAAGTCTCAAATGATGTCCACATGTGTGCAATCTAAGTGTCACATGATTTGTCATTACATATACACACCTTTTTTGAAAGGCCAGAGGCACCAATAAACAAACACTGCCATGAAGACCAAGGAACCCTCCAAACAAGTAAGGTTCAATGTTGTTGAAAGTCAGAGTTAGGTTATAAACAAATATCCAAATCTTTGATGATCCCCAGGAGGAACATTAAATCTATCATAACCAAATGGAAAGAACATGGCACAACAGCAAACCTCCCAAGAGACGGCCGCCCACCAAAACTCACGGACCGGGCAGGGAGGGCATTAATTGGAGAGGCAGCACAGAGACCTAAGGTAACCCTGGAGGAGCTGCAGAGTTACACAGCAGAGACTGGAGTATCTGTACACAGGACGACAATAAGCCGTACGCTCCATAGAGTTGGGCTGTATGGCAGAGTGGCCAGAAGAAAGCCATTACTTTCAGCAAAAAACAAAATGGCACGTTTTGAGTTTGCGAAAAGGCATGTGGGAGACTCCCAAAATGTATGGAGGAAGGTGCTGTGGTCTGATGAGACTAAAATTGAACTTCTCGGCCATCAAAGAAAACACTATGTCTGGAGCAAAACCAACATATCACATCACCCAAAGAACCCCCAGCAGCCGGAACTGGGAAACTAGTCATAGTTAAAGGAAAGATGGATGGTGCTAAATACATTGACATTCTTAAGCAAAACCTGTACCACTCTGTGCGTGATTTGAGGCTAGGACGGAGGTTTGCCTTCCAGCAGGACAATGACCCCAAACACACTGCTAAAGCAACACTTGAGTGGTTTAAGAGGAAATATGTAAATGTGTTGGAATGGCCTTGTCAAAGCCCAGACCTTAATCCAATAGAAAATCTGTAGTCAGGCTTAAAGATTGCTGTTCACAAGCGCAAACCATCTAACTTGAAGGAGCTGGAGCAGTTTCGCAAGGAGGAATGGGCAAAAATCCCAGTGGTAAGATGTGGCAAGCTCATAGAGACTTATCCAAAGTGACTTGGAGCTTTGATTGCCGCAAAAGGTGGCTCTACAAAGTATTGACTTTAGGGGTGTTGATAGTTATGCACATTGACTTTTTCTGTTATTTTGTCCTATTTGTTGTTGCTTCACATTAAAAATAAAAAAACATCTTCAAAGATGCGGGCATGTTCTGTAAATTAAATGATGTAAATCCTCAAACAATCCATGTTAATTTCAGGTTGTGAGGCAACAAAGCACGAAAAATGCCAGGGGGTGAATACTTTTGCAAGGCACTATAGCTTCCTTCCTGGCCTTCTTCCCATTAATATTTTTAAAACATATTTTATGTTTAGTCTTACTCTCTTTTGCAACTCATTTTTCATTTTCTATTTTAGCCAGTCTAATAGCAATTTTGCAAGCCTTGTTGATTTCCTTGTACTCACGTAAAGCAGTCTCTGTCCCCTCTTGTTTGTATAATTGAAATGCCTGTTTTTTACTCCTCATCTTCATCTTTAAATCATTGTTAATCCACATTGGATATCATTTACTCCTTTTACTTTTATTCCCACACGGTATATGGTGATAAGTATGTCCATTTGCAATGCGTTGCCGCAATCCAACACAGCTTGTCTGTCTTCTGGCTTTCTTCTTCTGTGAAGCCAAGAAATTTGTCTCTGAATTGAGGGCACATTTGTTTCCACATTCCTTTAATTGTTGATTGCTTCACTTCCTCCCCAGAATCTGCAATGTTTTAGACATCATCATAGATGTTATAATTCTTCCAGAACTCTCTGAAGGTCATCAAATCATCTTCCGTAGCCCTGACTGCTTGCAAAAATGTATACCGAAAGTAATAAGCCTTAAATGTAGAAATAACTCCCTGGTCCATTGGCTGCAGTAAAGATGTAGTGTTGGTTGGTAAAAATACAGCTTTTACATTAGGGTGGAGGTTATCTCAAGATGTTGGATGTCCAAAAGCATTGTCCAGCATATGCAAAATTTCAAAGGGAATTTTCTTTTCTAAACAATAAAGTTCCACTGAAGTAATAATATACTTCAAAACCAGTCTTCAAACACAGCATGTATGGCCCAGGCCCTTAACTTAGACTTCCAAATAACAGGAAGAGATGCTTTAATAATGCAGTGAAGTGCTCTTGGATTTTTGAAGCAGTAAACAAACAAAGAAATGCAGTTGCTGCGGCTACATCGGCACTGGGTGCCTCCTCTTGCACTTTAAGATTATACATATTTGCCCTGTTTGAAATTATTAAACCAACCTTTGCTTGCAACAAATGCTTCATCACAACTATCTTTTTTTTCTAATTACATATCTTTTAAATTGTTGAACATGCTTCTGGGCTTTTCTTGCACCAAAGCTAGGCTAATAGGAATGTTACTCTTATGTTAGCCCTTAGATCAGGTACTTGGTATGTATGTCCTTATCCCACATTATCATCAATCATGGGTTCCAAAGCAAGCAGAGGAGGGAAGTTGTCATAGCACCATGTAATTAAGTGGTTTGAGAGTTAGAGAAAGCTTTATATGTCATGACATAATCATATGTTTAAACATGATAATAAGATCACTGCGGTCATTGGGTTCACACTTTCATGGCTCTTCATAGTGAAACTTAATAAGTGTAAACTCTTATTTAATTTAGCTCATTTGGCTAAAGTAGGCACAAACTGTTTACTATGAAATTCATTTATGTCCCTTTGAAGTAGTTTTTTTAAATTCCAAATAACTTAGAGCCTGATTCAATTGCAAACCCGCATCTCACAGTGCCCAGGCTGTATGTTTGGGGGCATGCTGTGGGCTCCCGTTCGTCTCTGATTCTGGAGCTATTCAGTTGCTCAAGCCTGCAAGTTACTGGCCCAAAGCCGTCTCCGTAAACCATGCAATGGTTCGTAGCAGTTCAGGGTGGGAACATGATCAATTAAGCAAGACGATAACCTCCCATTTCGAATCAGCCAATAGAAAATGAGGCCGTCAATATTACGGCAGTAAAACAAGTAGGTTACATGTCAATCAATTCGTTTCGGGGGTCCGATATGCATTCAGACTCCCAAAACAGCAAAATAAAGAATAATGAAAATGGATGCCAATAATGTTCTAGTACATATGGGTGGCCTGATATGTATTAACTCATTGATTCCTGAGATCGATATAACCCCGAAATGAAACATAAAAATAAATGTAATTGATTGCCGATTTGCGAGCTTGAGACTGTTGTGCAATTAATTCTAATGTCTTTCATCGCTTTCCACTTTATTTACAGTGCAGTATTGATTTGTTATTTGCATTTTAAAGTGCTACGAACAGGTGTTTAACCCCCTTGCGGGTGCTCTCTAGTAGATTTTCTCCTTCATTTGCCATTTACGGGTGTGAAACCATTTGGGGGCTTGGGGAATTGGAGCAATTGAATAGCGATTTGCGATTTTAGCGTTTTTAACTCTTGCAGAAATGAAATATCAAAGGCTTCGGGATGTTGTAATTTCTGGGTTTAACAATTGCAAAGTTTTTAAAGCCGTAACCCTTAAACCGTTTGGAGCCCGCAAAAAGACATTGAATAGCAAATTAACTTGTAGCCTCACTTGCGGGATACAGTAACTTGTGATAGCTCAATTGAATCGGGCTCTTTTTTTTTAAGCAAATAGACACATTTTCAAATACTTAAAATATACTATTTTAAATGTATGATTAAACATTTTTGGAGATCTCTAATCCATTAAAATTCCTCTACAATTCCTGTCATGTATACTGTTATTAATTTTACATAAGAAATTATTAAAATCACATATAATAGTTGTCAAACTAAGAATCGTCGTCACGCTTTGCAAAGCGAGGGACGCAGTTTGGTGTGCAAATGCGGACCCAAAGGCTCATTGCAGGCCGCTCGCATTTGCGGAGGTGGAGGCTCTACAGCGCCTATCAAGCGGTTACAAACACACACACAAGCAGCAAAAGACGAACCACGGCACTTACAATGCCAAACTTATTTACGGACTTAGCCAAAGTAAATACGAGATGCGGAACTTAGAAAAAAAAACAATAGGAACTCACAAAGTTACGACCTTAACGGCCGAACCGCGTGCACCACAGCGAGGGGGGGGGGGGGCACCCAGGACCTCTGCAAGTGAAGGTACACCTCAATTTAAGTCAAAATTCCTGAGTTTAGAAACACGAAAATCCCCTAAGCGAGAGAAAAAATTGCAGCCGAAAAAAACGAAAACAATGCTACAGGACCCTAAAGCCGCAAAACAGCACCAAGCACAGACGGATTTTCCAAAAAGCCGTACGAGGTAAAGATACACTTTTAGCAAGGATGCTAAATCATCCACAGACGAGTACCACATACACATTCGGCGGCATTTCACAACACTAACTTACAGAATGCGGAAGTACCCAGCTACACAAACGGTTTCTCCTCGCGCACGCAGCCTATTTACACTACACACTGCACACATTGCTGACACTTACACCTCAGCTCCACAACACTTCAAACCAACATTTTATGCTGCAGGAACATCAAAACAGATTGTCAGCTCTTCAGCACAATGCTTCCTGCATATATTACTTAGAAAAGTATATTAATTTATTAATTTATTAATTATTTCATTGGCATACAAAAATACATATACACAAAAAAAAAACTATCGCAATAAACACAAATCACATTCACTGCGACTCACAACGAACGCCAGCGCTGCTCATCCCACACAAAAGACACCAGGGGACAGCCTTGCAATAAGCGCAAAAGGCAGATCAGCAACGACCTTACAAGACACCAAAAGCCCCGCTAATAACAAAAAAACAACATCCAACAGCCTCGCAATGAGCACCAAAGGTGCTCAGTGCAAGCCTACCAATGAGCGGCGAAGGTCCTCGCGGTAAAAAACAATTTACATTATGTAAAACAGCATTCCCTGGCTTACAATTTCATGCCCGTCATTTTTTGACAATTGTAATGAAGCATGTTAAAAAGAATACAATCAATGAAAAGCACTGAAGTAACTGTAAGAAATGGATGTATATTTTTTAACAAATACTATATTCTTTTGGGCAGTTGAATAATCAAACAGGAAAATAAGGTATAATCAAAAACGTACATAAATCAAAAGACTGTCACAAGAAGGATTTTAGACAAACAGGTAAATGACAATAATGATAAAATCAATATTTACATAAAATAAACGTATTTAAATTCTAATTTGGTAAATAAAGTCAGCATCTTCAAGGTCCATTTCATCAGGTCTCTGAACTAGTACTTCATACCACTGGTCAGCTGGTCTCTTTCTCCTGACCCTCTGGGCTTGAACTGTGCTTAGGACACTTTCAACTTGGACTGAGACTCTCTTCCCAAACTGACTAATTACCAATAACCTACCCCAATAGTTTCATAAAAGCAGTTTCTCTACTAGCAGTGTAGGTTATTGATATCAATCCCACACACAAAACTGTTCCCTTTGTTTATCATACACTGCCAAACGCCTTTTGTTACCTAGTATAAAAACTTCACAACAGGGGTCTTCTCAGATCTTTGTCTATGGACATAGTGATGTGAAAATTGTTACTTTGATTTTATTTCAGCTCTTTTATTGTGTTATATGGTGGGGGGTGATTGATTAATCAATTACTAACCGTAGACATTTTTATAATCACACTTATAGCCATGTTTTACATTATGGATCCTAAAATAATAAAATGGAATCATCAAATTAAATTATAAATTATAAAATAGTATGTTGAATTTTATAAACAAAGCTTATTACTACACTAGATGTTATTATATACTATATTAATGAAAATAATACAAATTATAATTCACCCGTTTATTTTACCTATCTAGGACTGCACACTCTATTAGGCACTATGATTAAAAGATGAATTAATTCATGATTGAGGCTACTATTTGATTTTATTCTAAAAAAAAAACTTGTCATACAGCTGTGATTCAAATTCAAATAGATTATGGTAATATTTATAATTTAACTAGCGACCTGCCGTCAATAAGATAGTAAGGCAGGTAATGTTGTTTGGATGCAAAATTAATTTTGTTGGTGTTTTAATATCCTTCAGCGCTCATTGCGAGCCTCGCGCTGAGCCCATTGCGAGGCTCTTAGTTGTTTGTGTGCTATGAGCAGCGTTGGTGTTTTTTTTTGTTATGGCGATGAATAATTAATAAAATTAGAAATTAATATACTTTACCTATTGTGAAGTAATATATGCAGGAAGCATTGTGTTGACGAGCTGGCAATCTGTTTTCATGTTGCTGCATCATCAGTGCTGTGGAGCTGCTGTGTAAGCATCATGAATGTGTGCAGTGTAATAGTGTGCGTGCGCGAGGCAAATCCGTTAGCGTAGCTGTTTACTTCCGGATTGTATAAGTTATTGTTCTAAAATGGCGCCTAATGTGTGGTATGCGGCTGTGGCTGATTTAGCGTCCTTGTTTTCGAATGTTTTCCGACTTTTTCGGAATATCCGTAGGTGTTTGGTGGTGTTTTGCGTGTTTAGGGGCCTTTAACCTTGTTTTCGTTTTGTTCGGCGGCCATTTTTTCTCTTACTTATGGGATTTTCGGGTGTCTAAACTCCGAAATTTGGAGTTAAATCGAGGTGTAACTTCACTTGCAGAGGTCCTGGGTGCGCCTTTGCTGTGGGTAAGTTTTTTATGTGTTTGTTGTGTGTATTTATTGTGTTTGTAATGTTTTTGGGGTCGCGCGGGTTGCGTCCTTGTTTTCGGATCTCGTACTTCTTTTTCGGGAAATCCGTAGGTGTTTGGTGGTGTTTTGCGTCTTTAGAGTGCTGTAGCCTCGTTTTTTTCAGGGGCTATTTTTTCTCTCGCTCAGGGGATTTTTGAGTGTCTAAACTCTTTTATTTGGAGTTATATTGAGGTGTAACTTCAGTTTCCAAGGACCTGAGTGGCCCCCATTGGTGTAGGTACACTTTTTATGTATTTGTTGTGTTTATTTATTGTGTTTTTAATGTTTTCATGTGCGAGAGTTTCGGACGTTTTTTGCGAGGTCGTAATCGGTTGTAACGTGTCTCGTATTTTGCTTTCGTAACTCCGTAAATTTTGCGAGGTCAGCAGTTGCTGGTAAGCAACTGAGGGCCTCGCTTCGCAAGAGCCGCGGGCTCGCTATGCGAGCCTGCAAGCGTTAGCAACAGCCCGCATGCTCACAACTATATATGTAATCTGCTACATTTACACCACTGGACTAGTAGCATTAAATAATAGAGAATATTATTGGAGGGTTAAAACATTAAATGTGTTCCATATTCTTAAAACCCTTAAAGAGAAAAGGAAATATTTAAAATGTTAAAGAAATCTAAACAAGATAAAATGTTGCAGAGAAGAGAGAAGAGAAAAACTGAATGTAGATGGATGAGCATTAATTGAATGTATGGATGCACAGGTGAGTATATATATAGTATATACATAGTACATTTGTGTTCACATTTGAATGTCTAAAGCAAGTTAAAAAACCTGCTTCCAGATCAGAATTCTGAGAAAAGAAGTTATTCCACTGCATTCTGGGAAGTTGAGCTGGGACATGCAAATGTGCCTCACTCTTCAATCTGTAGCCATTATCAAACATGGCTTCCTTTAAGCTTATGAATGCTGTATTACACAGCTTTAATGCAAAGCCAAGGTTGGATTAAACACAACCTATCCAATCCATGTACAGCTGTTTCAAGCTTACTGGCTATCATCAGCATGGAGAAGGATCTCAGCTTGTGTTGTGGACTTTATGAGAAGGTGGACTTTATGTTTGTGGTCAGTCCCTCTCTTACAAAGAGAGGTGACTGAAATGTGGGCCCGGTATGGTGACGGGGGGTAGCAGAAGTGTGCCCAGATGCAACCTGAAAATCTGTCCCCTCTTAGAGGGCCCGGTGGAATGCACAATGATGGTAGGATGACTGGGCAGAATCAGCAAAAGGTGAAGAGGAAGCAGTATATAAAATAGGTGGATTAGGACTAATGGAAAGCTGTAATTTTAAAGTGAAGTGATGATGCTGGGCGAAATATGACATGAGCCGCTTAGCTAAAGGATGATGGCATTGCTTTACTTAGTGAAAATGGCCAAAATGATCAAGAAAATGAGTGATGAAGGCTGATTTAAGGACTAATGGAAATCTGGAGGCTCAAAGTGAAGCGATGATGCAGGCCGAAATAACATGTGAGAGCTTGTTGAAGGCTGACAAGCTTGCTGTGGTTAGTGAACAAATGGCAAGTATAATCGAGGAGGATACATAATGAAAGGCTGATTTAGGACTAATGGAAAGTTGGAGGCTCAAAGTGAGTCAATGTAGCGGTCGAAATATGATGTAAAACTGCTGAAGGCTGATGAGCTTGCTTTGTAAAAAAGGCCAAAATTATCAAGTAAATGTGTAACGAAGGCTGATTTAGGACTGATGGAAAGCTGTAGGCTTGATACAAAGTGATGGCTAAACGTAAAAGATGTAAGGTTGAGAAGGACGTATGTCAAGGTGATTAGAGGCGCATCCTTCAACATGGGCAAGGACACCGATTTGCCATAACGATTGGGTGGAGCCTGCAAAGACTGAAATATGACAGCTATTTAGTAGAATTTGGCCATAATTTCACTGTGTGGGCACGAAAAGCAGTACCTTCGACATGGGCAAGGCAAGGCTGCACATTGGATTAAGGCCAAATCTGCTACTTTCCTTGCTTAGAGAATGTGTCTTTCTGAAACCACAATTCCCATAAATGTAGAAGCCTACTGCCTCAACCATGACTCCGCAGCAATGGATGCTTTGGCGGAAATGTGAACCATGGATCTCCAGCGATGTGAATGCCCTCACGGACATGGATGATGCCGGAGGGCCAAACAACAGCAAGCTTGAGGGACCTAAGGAAACATAGCGACAAGAGCAGGCTTGGTAATTCTGAGGCCAGAGAGTGCTGTGAAACAACCTTCTGGCACAAACTCAGTGCTGGATGGAGGTGCAGGAGAGAGGAAGACAGTAAGTGCTTAATAAGGCTTAGAAGGCCCCCACCCAAGGAAGAGGCGGGAGAGAGAGAGAGAGAGAGCCCCTCCCATAATACCAGGTAACTAATCTGGTCATATATATATATATATATATATATATATATATACAGTGGGCAAAAGAGCAATAGAAGCCCTCCACCATACAGTAGTACAGTAAATAAATAAATAGTACATTTGTGTTCACATTTGAATGTCTAAAACAAGTTAAAAAACTTGTTTCATTACCAGAATTATAGTTATTACACTGCACTCTGGAAACCTTTGCAGGGACATGAAAATGTGCACGCAAAGGCTACGCTCTTCCAACCCATAAGCATATGAAACATGACTTTCATTAAGCATATCAAACATATCTGAGCAAAGCTAGGGTTTGAATTTACACAAGACCGGAATCCCACCAATGTACAGCCTTTTCAAGGTTACCTCCTATCATCAGCATGGAGCCGGTTCCTTAGCTTGTGTAGTGGATATTTTGAGTAGGTAGTTTACCACAACAATCATTTGGTGGGCAAAAGAGCGATAGAAGCTCTCCACCAGTAGTACAGTAAATAAATAGTACATTTGTGTTCAGATTTGAATGTCTAAAACAAGTAAATCTTGTTTCATGCCCAGAATTCCGAGAAATACAGCTCTTTTGCCCACCATATGATTGTCGTGATGAGCTACCTACTTAAAATATCCCCTACACAAGTTAAGGATCCGGCCCCACGCTGATGATAGGCAGTAAGCTTGAAACGGCTGGATGTGTGTGGGATTCCTGGCTTGTGTATGGCTTGTGTATAATCCAACCCTAGCTTTGCACGAAACTGTTTGATACAGCGGGCATATGCTTAAGGGAAGCCATGTTTCATATGGTTATTGATTCCAAGAGCATAGCCTTTGGGGGCAGATTTGCATGTTCCTGCCAAAGTTCCCAGAGTGCAGTTTTTATAACTGTATTTCTTGGAATTCTGGGCATGAAACAAGTTTTTTTAACACAAATGTACTATTTATTTACTTTACGATGGAGGGCTTCTATCGGTCTTTTGCCCACCATATATTAAATGATTGTTGTGGTGAACTTCCCACTCAAAATATCCACTACACAAGCTAAGGATCCAGCCCCACGCTGATGATAGGCAGTATCCATGAAACGGATGTACGTGGGTGGGATTCCTGGCTTGTGCATAATCCAACTCTAGCTTTGCTCAAAGCTATTTGATACAGCGGGCATATGCTTAAGGGAAGCCATGTTTCATATGGTTATGGATTGCAAGAGCGTAGCCTTTTTGGGCACATTTGCATGTCCCTGTCAAGGTTCCCAGAGTGCAGTGTAATAACTTTATTTCTCAGAATTCTGAGCATGAAACAAGTTATTTTTAACTTGTTTTAAATATTCAAATGTAAATACAAATGTACTTTTTATTTAGTATATATATATATATATATATATATATATACACACACTGTTTTTAAATGAGAATCTAATACTCTTCTATAAATATATATTTTCAATTTATTTCTTACATTAATTAGTGATATTTTGAGTATGATATATAACATAATGATGTATAAATCACTATTTATGAAAAAGCTATGACTTGGTACATAGTATTGATTGCCATTTTTTAATGATCCAAATAAAATCTTAGACGAAGTTCAGAGCTTTCCAATCCTCAATAGTTTCTTCTTCCCATACAAATTTAGACAGAAGTAGAACTTGTGAAGATATCCAAAGCAGCTAACAGAGAAGATAAATTGATTCTATAAAAGTAAAGAATTATAAATATTATCAAAATAATGTGTGAAGAAAAGCAAAAGAGAGGTAACATATTACTTGCACAGCACGCTAAAGTCTCAATCACATTAGAGATATTAAAATGTAACATGTGAAAATACTGGCGCAATGACATAATACTTGCTATTTAACACAGCGAGTACAAGCTTAGTAAAGGCTTCCTACAAAACCCCCCATAATTTAATCAGTAGAATTGTGAGCACTCTTTCAGACATGTCTGACTAAGCTCCCTCAAGTTAAAGTTCATTGTTTCAATGACCTCATCTATCTATCTCTGTCATCCCCTTCAATCATCAATCTATTCCATCATTGGAGTCTTTTCTATGGAATCCTGTCCTTTCATGATATGGCCAAACTATTCGATCATACATTCCAGTGAACAGTTTGGCTTGATTTCATCTAGTATGTATTGAATGGATCTTCTTCAGTATTCTCCAGCATCAGAATTGAAAGGCATCAACTCTATGGTGCTCCGTTTTTTTTTATGGTCCAGCTATCACATCTGTTTGTTACTACTTTAAATACCATAGTTCAAGCTATGTGGACCTTTGTCAATATGTATTATCTTTACTTTTTGATAGCATATCCAGGCTTGCCATTGCTTTCCTCCCCAGATGGCTGCTGTTACCATCTGCAGAGATCTTAGAGCCCAGGAAAATAAAATGTATCACTGCCTCCAAAATCTATTAAAGCCTCTACTTTTTCCCCATCTATTTGCCTGGAAATGAGACTGCCATTTGCCATTGTATTCATCTTTTTAACGTTGAGCAGTGACCAGCTTTTGCCACCTCATCAATAGGCCCTTTAGTTCCTCATCACTTTCAGCCATCAGAGTAGTATCATTAGCGTATATGAGGTTTGAACATATTTCTCCCAGAAATATTACATCCAGCTTTGGATTTGACCAGCCTGGCCTTACACAGGGTGTATTCCATGTGTAAGATGAATTAATAAGGTGACAATATAGAACATTGTCATACTCCTTTCCTAATCTTGAACCATTCAGTTGTTCCATTGAAATAATTCTGTCATATTTTGAGTGGTAGCCAAGCACTGCATTAATAACCCTTTGATTGATCATGAGCTCCTTTTTTTTCTCTGTGATCTGGTGGTCTGATTTAAAATGATCCATTCCAGTCCATTTGAGTTTACTAATTCTTAATATATCAATGTTTAATCTTGTTATCTCATTTTTGACCACATCCAATTTGCCTTCTAATATTTCACGTTCCTGTGCTGAATTGTTCTTTGCAGTAGCAGACTTTCCTTTCCAGACACATCTGCAGCAGGGCATCCTCACGACTTTGGCCCAACCACTCAATTTGATCTGGTGCTATTCATACTTGTAGTCTGCTCATTACTCAGTAATATGGTAGACAAGTTCTGATCGGCGGCGCTCATCTTCTATTGCCTTGTCATAGAAAGGTCCCTATTTGTATTTATCCATAAGGTTTTCTTGGCAAAGATACTAGTGTGGGTTGCCAGTTTCCTCGCCAATTGACAGCGATTTGCCTGACCTTTCTTTCCATAAAGTGTCATCTAAATATATTGCTTTGAAACAGATGTTGCTTCTAGAATAGAGGACTATGAGCCCTAATAAAACAATATAGTTTAAGAAATCGTAAAGTAGCCTGCAAAAGATACTGATATTAAATTAGCCCCTTTTAGCTACCCGCAAATGATATGCGGGTTACAGGCGGGAAAAACCCTACGGGCTGTCAAAATCTGAACTCCGTCCCAGCTATGCCTTTGATCTGTCAAGCCCGTAAATGTTACAAAATCTAAATTAAATTGCAATGATTCCCCAAAGACGCTCTGGTGTTCAAACCTATAAACGGCAAATGGAGCCAAAAAGCCTACGGGTACTTGAGAGGACCCACAAGGGGGTTAAAGTCCTATACGTAGCACTGTAAATGAAAATATCAACACACTACTGTACTTAATATTAAAGGTAAAGTGATGTTAGGTATTAAAACTAATAGCACAACATTCTCAAGCTCGCAAATCTCCAATATAAAATACTTTTTTTTAATGTTTAATTTCTGTGTTATATCAATCTCGGCAATCAATGTGTTAATACATATAATGGAACTTGCATGCACTAGAATATCATATTTACTGATTTATTAATATTGCATTATTTCTGGAATACGGGTCCGATTGTAACCCGTAAATCAAACCCTTAAGGGATTGAAATCTAACCTCCATTTTTCAGTGACGTAATGATGACCGTCTCTTTTACTATTGGCTCCATCAAAACCCGTAACTACGGGTTTGAATAATTGATCATGCTCACGGCCGCACATGGAACTTGCGCAAGATCTGTTTACGGATTTTGATGCCAGCCAAGTCTGTTTCAGGCTTGGCTAATTCAATAGCTCTGTAACTAAGCCGAATTTCAAGCCTGCAGGCTTTGCAGGTGTACCGATGCTGCTACGGACATGGGCCCTCATTCAATTGCAACTTGGCCAATTGAATAGGGGTCTAAATAAGCACATAACATATTTTTTTAAAGAAGTTTTTAGTTAGTAAATATCTATCCAAAAGCAAGATTTTCACTAACTAAAAAGTTATTTAAAAAAAAAATATGCTATGTGCTTATTTAGAGCCCTATTCAATTGGCCAAATCGCAATTGAATGAGGCCCATGGAATTTAATATAGCCCATGTTGGTTTACAATAAAAGTAACTTTACTTGATATGGTGGTACCTGCCTGTGAAATGTTCCATAACTTACCTAGGGTTCTATCCCATTAGTAGGAATATATCCTGCTTTGTCACTTGTCATACTTAAAGCTTCCCATTGTCCCACCAAAGTTCTTATGCATTAGGGGCTCCATTCCAATCTTTAAAAAAGTTGATTTACAATCCATAGAAAAAACAGCCAGACGTGCACACAAGAGGTTACAAAGTGCAAAATATACAATCTAGATGTAACTGTCCTATTAAAATTCCCCCCAAAGCCATTCCAATCAAGAATCCAAGTGACCTCCATATCTTAGAGGTTAATGTTAGATGCCATGGAATTCCTTGAAGGACATCCATGGCTAAGGGGTTAATGTTATATGGCATGGAGGCCCTTAAAGGACCCCCATGATGGGGTTTAATAATAGATGCCATAGGGCTCCTTTATTAGTTACCCCTGTAGTGTGGTTTAATTTTTTTTTTTTTTTAAGAACCTCCATGGTAGGGAGTTAACTATTAGATGGTGGGTATTGGGGGTTAGTGCATGGGAGGAAAGAATCCTGGGACTTCCCTCAGCCCATGAATGGAGGGAATCCGTGGAATTTCCTTTGGCATGTTGGATATGGGAGAGATAGATAGATAGATAGATAGTTCACATTCATTGCTGGATAAAAAAAACAACTAATTGGACTTCAGTTATCTCCTCAGCATTGTGATGGATATGTAAGAATAGCCTGCCTTTTTTTTTTTTTATTGTTTTATTGTGTGGTGACCTGTTAAACCTTAGCTATAAATCTTTACACATCCTTATTAACATGTCTGTTTTTTAATGGGTACGTCTAAATTTCAACAGTGTAATAGCACTTGTTAGTTTTGCATGAATAAATTATATTTTTATGAGTTTAATGAGATTGAGCTCTTAAATTATAATTTCTTGGAGGAATTTAGGATTATATTATTATTATTGAAATCAGTAAATTGTGTTAAGGCTGCTAAAAAGGCTTGTCAAGAGTTAATTTCTTATGTGATAAAATCATCTAAATCTGTTTTACCGCAATAGACTCATCATGCAAATAGTGATATTTTTTATCCACAACCTTATTCTTCACACAGAGTTTATATTTCACACCTGGAGATTTATTTTGCAACCTAAAAGCAAAACTTCTGGTTGAAAAGCAAGCTTTACTGTAGCTGTAATAATGTATTCCCCTTAAATGTGTCAACTTAAGTCTGAACATAGAGACAATAATACAAAAAAATGTTAAGAACTGATTTTAGAGGCAGCTTTCATTTTGCTAAGACAGGTTGCTTAACACAATAACGATTGGTAACTAGAATGCATTTTCACTGTAAATACAATAGTTGGCATATTCTACACTTTTGGAGTCAGTTGCATGATACTGATAAATCAGATCAGGAAAAGAGAAATGCACAAAGAGGTTATGATTTAACTTCTAATTGTACAAGATTTGGGAGTAATGTGTGCAAGTACTACTTTACAGAAAGGGTGGTAGCCAAGTGGCATGGATTTCCACAATGGCAATGGTACGGTCAAATACAAAAAAAGGAATTAAAACATGACTGGGATATACATGAGGCTACCTAGATTACATTTTTTAATTTTTTATTTTATTTTCAACAATACAAATTGACAAACAATAAAAGACATCAACAATACACAATATAGATTTTTTACATTTATGACAAACATTAAAAAACATCAACAATAGAAAATATAAATTTTTTACATTTATGTTTGTATATTGTGTAAGGTTTACAGTCTTTATTACGTACTTTTTTTTTTTTTTTTATCAGTTTGTGAGCTTAAATATTTTAAAACCCAAAACTTGGGATTTAAGCATAGTAGTAAACGAGTAAGAGAGATAACTTAAAGAGGTGAGGTGAGATCCTGTCTGAACCCGTACACTCGTATTTATAAGATCTTAATCCCAGAGGGACCATTTACTGGCAATCTTCTTGTGTCTCTTAGGTTCCGACCACAAATAGTCTAATTCTATTTGTTTATTTCTATCTATCAAAATTTTAATCTCGGACCAAGCTGGAACTTCAGAGTTTTTCCATGTTAAAGCAACAAGCTACTTCGCTGTTGCTAATACATTAATAATACCGCAATGATTTATTAAACATTGCTTTCTATTTAAATAGAACTTAGACTTGGATTAGGCAAATTAGTTATTTTCTGCCATCAATTCTGTTTCTATGTTTCTATGGTTCTGTCAATCTAATAATTCAAAAGAACACTGTAGTGATTCTAACGTAGAGTTTTATTTCTCTATATAATAACTGATTAGAAATAATTATTTTGATTACTTGAAGGAAACAAAAAGTTCAGAGTAGCTTTTAAAAATTACATTTGCGGTTTTATAGTTGCAGCCTTAAGTAGATCTGCTCTTCTTAGGTATGCATGAATAAGCTCAAGAGAAGCTTATTTTAGGTGTGCAGGGATTAGTCCAGGATATGTCCTAATAGGATTCTCTCTATGACAAGCAAACAAACCTAACAATCTTGACCACTACAGGCAAACTGGTTTGCACAGATCTGTTTGTAGGAAATGTTATCATAGTTTTCTGAGTCTCTTTTACTCATTTACTCCCACACCTTGGACATGCTACGTGGGTTGAGAGAAGCAGATAAGCTTCAGGATGCGACAATAAAGATAAAATATATATTTTTAGAACCTATATTGAAATAATGATTATTATTAGAAATTTAGATTGTAAATCTGCTAGTTTTCAATCTTGCATGGCATTTGGGAAAAGCACTATGGACAACGGATTCTAATCTCAAAGACAGGGCCCTCCATTCTTTGCTATGTGTTAATATTTAATTTGTCTTTGCCTGAAAATTAATTTACGTATAGCATGTGGAATATGTTGGAGCATTACAAATAAACAATAATAATAATAATTCCATAATCACTAAAGCAGTCATTTAAAGTTTAACTGGTGGTTCTGTGTGATTTGTCAGTTTTTCTATTAAAATAGGAGACCAGCCTTATTTATTTTCACTAAAGGGAACTGTAAATAGCCCAAATCTTAAAAAAAGGGAAAGACTATATAATAATATCATAATTAGTTACTCAATTTAATTCATATAATTCAATTTTAACATTTTGGGAAGTGTTTCCTCAGATTATTTAGAGTTCTCTAAACCACATCTCACAGTGTTGGGTAATTTGGGTAATGTTCTTTTTGAATCCACAATCATCAGTTCCAGTATTCAACATACTGTATCCTACAAAAATGTGGTCTTATAATGAAATTCTAAATCAACAACACCTAGACAAAGGCACTGATGCTATTGCCAAACTAGTAGAATATATCACACAACTATTTCACTTTAAACAAGGATACCTACCTACAAATACTGGGGTTTGCCATGGGTACCAAAATGACTCCACAATACTCTAATATATTTATGGCTGATGTGGAAGAGATTTTCTTATCTAAATACATTCAAAAACCTTACAGATAATACTACTGCGCAGCGAGCCCGCAAGAACTGCGTCCCTCGCAAAGCGAGGGACGCAGTTTCCCGCAAATGCGGGGCCTCGCGTAGCAAGGGGCCGCATTTGCGGTGGTGGAGCATCCCAACGTCCCCGCAAATGCGGATCCTCGCGAAGCGAGGGACCGCATTTGCGGAGGTGGAGGCTCCAACATCGGCTGTGTTAACACACACACACAACCTTTTAACAAAAAAAAAAAAAATGTCCCCACAAAAAAAAAACAACGTCCCCGCAAAAGCGAGGGGCTCCAACGTCGGGCTGTGTTAACACACACACAACTTTAAAAAAAAAAAAATCTCAAAGGCCCCTCACACCCGGTTACACACACACACGCAAGACTTAAAAAAAAAAAACTCAAAGGCGCCTCACACGCGGTTAACACACATACGCACGACTTAGAAAAAAATACACTGCGTCGTACACGTAAAAGCCAGCTGCGTCCCTCGCAAAAAAATACGTCCCCATCGCAAAAAAATAAGGCAGCGAAACGACTCATTCCAAACACTGCGCATCAAAACATCAGAAACACAAGAAATAAACACAAGGAACACATAAAAAGCTTACTTACAGCAAGGGGGGGCATCCGGCACCTCGAAAAGTTAATTTACACATCATTTTAAGTCCCAAAAAAAGAGTTTAAACTGCCGAAAATCACCTAAGCGAGAGAAAAAATGGCCGCCAAACAAAACGAAAACGAGGCTTCAGACGTAACTATACTACAGTGACTCGCAAGACTGAAATACATACAATGCGGAACGTACCACACTGATATTAACCACCATTTTGAAAACTAATACGCACAAAATGGCCAATGGAACGCAAATTGTAAGCTGGAACGCAAATAGCGCATGCGTATTGCGTTCTAACGTCTGAGGCACTTCAAAGTTTATAAATACTGCATACTTTCCAGAAAATTCTACATTTCTACTCAGGTGATGAACGGAGTGACTTCATAGTTAACTGCTGCTGTTACTTGAGAAGAGAATTGTTTCCTAATTTCCTACTTTACATTGTGCAAATTAGAACTGAGAGGTAAGCTATAATATATTACATTTTTTATATCAAGACAGGACAAAAAAAAAAAGTTAAAGTATGAAAATGTGATTTATGCATGTGGCAATCACATTTATATGTATAGCCCCTGCAACAAACTAATCTTAATCCAAACTAATTAAACAAGTATATTTAAATAACATTACAAAAAAATAAAAAATAACTATTAAAATATGATTCATGTATAGTGATATGTGACACGCACATATATGCGTATCATGTATAGTCACATGTCACACACACATATGTGTGTAGGCCCCCCAAAAAAATAATGTTCATTTAACTATTAACATATGATTCATGTATGTGACACGCACAAAAAAAAACAACTTTAACTATGAAAATGTGGTTCATGTATAGTGACATGTCACACGCGCATTTATGTGTATAGCCCCTGCAACAAACTAATCTTAATCCAAACTAATTAAACAACTAATCCAAACTAATTAAACAACTATATTTAAATGACAGTAAAAAAAAAAAAAAATGAACTATTAAAATGTGATTCATGTATAGTGATATGTGACACGCACATATATGTGTATCATGTATAGTGACATGTCACACGCACATTTATGTGTGTAGGCCCAAAAACTAAGCAATGTTAATTGAAAGTAATTACAGAAGTATATTTAAATGACATTAATTTATTGTAATTCAATATATAACCTAAAGATCAATCTTTCTCCTTTTTTTTACTATTCAAACAGACTCTGCATCAACAGCGTCACTCAAGAATTTGCACCGTGCATTGTGAACCACAATCCCTTTTAAAGAACTCCAAGAAAGAACAAGAGGTAAGATATAAAAATACATTACATGCTCAAAAATACCATGCTTTGCTAAATCAAAAAGAAAAAATATAAAATTAACCACTTCATTTTCTTTTTCAAACAGACACTACAAGAAGACCGCCGGATTAAGATTGCCAGGAGGGGACCCTCTGTCATTTGACACTTCAATCAAGGTAAAGTATAACAAGTACAAAAAATAAATGAACTACTGTATATATGTTTAATGGCCGCCAATATAAATTAATATTCTTCTTTAATGTTTAAGAACCTATAAGCCTTACAAAGAAGCCTAAATAAGCATACTAAAAGTGGCAGACACAAAACAGGATTGTACCAAAACTCACACAAACACATAGCAAACTAAATTAATATTCTTCTTTAATGTTTAAGAACCTATAAGCCTTACAAAGAAGCCACGAAAAAAACAAAGCATTTAGAACCTGTTCCTGAAACATTACATGACATTTTACCAAAACCAATACAACATATACCAAGAAAAGCCACGAAAAAAACAAAGCATTTAGAACCTGTTGTTGAAACATTACATGACATTTCACCTGATGAATATGAAAGTCAAACTGCTATATGATTTGCAAATTGTCCTTTACTCAAGTCTTTAGCAGTAGAGGTTCATAGTTGTGGGGACATGACTACTCAATGTCAGTTTTGTGAGGCTTATTATTTTAAACAGGAGAGACCCAGAGATGGCCAATTCATTAGTTGCTGTCAAAAAGGCAAGTTCAAACTTCCACAAAGAAAATAATTTCCAATCTATTTCCAAAACATTATGACTGAACCTACTTTTCCAAACTACAAAACATTATGACTGAACTTACTTTTCCAAACTACAAAAATTGTAAGACAAACATAAGATCCTACAATAGTGCCATATCCTTTGCATCTATGGGGGCAACATTAGCTGCTAATGTACCAGGACATGGTCCTTACTGTTTTAAAGTCCAAGGACAAATTTATCATCAGACTTCCCATTTACATCCAGAGGAAGGAGAGCAAAGAAAATTCGCTCAACTATATGTCCTAGATACAATGGAAGCTGTTGACCAACGTATGCAGATGGAAGAAAATAAAAAATGCTTACCCAGTGTTTTTATAGAGCTAAATAACATTATGGACAATAACCCCTACAGTAAAGCTTATATAAAATTGGCAGAAGTAGAAAATGAACAACTACTTCATGCACAAAGACATCAATTACCAATGCCAAAGGTTAATATGGTGCTTAAAAGAGACATACATACTGATAAATGTCGTTATAACTTGCCAACATCAAATGAGGTTGCAATGGTGTTTCAAAATGATGAAGGAGAACCACCATTTCAAAGAGACATTAGAATATATCCCAGAAATGAGGAGCAACCATTCATTAATAAGAGTATCTTAAGTCCAAATTTAGATCCAATGACATATCCCATTTTTTTCCCACATGGAGAGGCAGGTTGGCAACCAAAATTAACACTTCCAAGGTACCCAAATGCTAAAGCCAGAATCCGAAATAATATTTCTGTGCTTGAATTTAAAGTAGCTCAAATTGCCATTCGAAATACATTTAATCCAATTTTATGGGGTGGAAAACTAACACAACAATGGATTATTGATTTCTATTTGCAAGTTGAGGCCAATAATTTAAACTTTATAAAATATCAACAAGATAAACTACGTGTAGAACAATATTCGGGACTAATAGACTATGTAGCTGACTTGGCTACAAGCAGACACATGACAGCTGGCAAAGCCATCATTTTACCATCTTCCTTTCAAGGATCTCCTCGAAATATGAGAGAAAGATACAATGATGCTATGGCTATTGTCACCAAATTTGGCAAACCCGATTTATTTCTTACATTTACATGTAATCCACAATGGCCAGAAATTACACAAAATTTACTTCTTGGACAAAGTGCTTCCGATAGACCAGATTTAGTAGCCAGAGTTTTTAAGATTAAATTAAATGAATTAATACATGACATCACCATCAGTCAGTTATTTGGCAAATGTCTTGCTTATGTATATACCATTGAATTTCAAAAAAGAGGACTTCCACATGCACATCTTCTGATAATACTTCAAGAAAAAGATAAATTAGATACTTCTGACAAAGTTGATGCAGTCATTGTTGCTGAACTATCAGATCCAGAACTATATGGTAGACTATATGAGATTGTTACTCATCGCATGATTCATGGAACCTGTGGTGAGCTTAATCCACAATCACCATGTATGGAAAATAATAAATGTTCCAAAGAATTTCCAAAAGATTATAGAGACAAGACCTATGCCAATTGTGATGGCTATCTACTTTATAAAAGAAGAAAAGGAGATAGTGCCATTATTCGTGGAAAAAAAGTTGACAATAGATATGTAGTACCCTACAATCCACATTTACTCATGAAGTACAATGCCCACATCAACGTAGAAGCATGCACTTCCATCAAATCCATTAAATATGTCTATAAATATATTTACAAAGGCTATGATGCAGCTACTGTAGTCGTCAAAAGTGCAGACAACCCTGAAAGTAGTGAGTTAGTACATGATGAACTTGCATCTCATGTAGATGCTCGCTATGTCAGTGCGCCAAAAGTTATATGGCGGCTTTAAAAATTTGAAAAGCATGATAGATCACATGCAGTATATAGATTAGCAGTACATTTGCCACAAAGACATTTAGTGTATTTCAATGCTGGAAATGAAAGGAATGCATTGGCCCAAAGTGAAGATTGTCACACTACACTAACTGCATGGTTTGAATTAAATTCCACAGATTCACAAGCAACACAATTCTTATATATTGAAATTCCATATCACTATGTTTTTGTGAATGGATTATGGAGACCGAGAAAAAGCAGAGGCAATAAAATAATCCCAAGAATTTACACAGTCAGTCCAAGAGATGTTGAACGTTTTTGCTTACGGATATTACTTTTAAATGTTCTTGGAGCACAAAGTTTTGAACACTTAAGAACTGTGTGGTAACTTGTCTTCCTTGAATGGTAATTTAAACAGGCCTTTGTAGGAGGGCTGAGAATCTTTACTTCCCTCCCACAATTGCTAAAGGAAGTCATGGACAGGATGTGATGTAAATTACATCATCTCAACTAAGGATATATCCAGGCAGGAAACTGGTGCTGTTTCCTGTTTGCTTGCTGGGTGGTGTTGGTGATGGTTGATGGTGGTGATGATGTCAATGGTCTGACCGTGGGTAAGATCAAGCGTTTGGGGAAGGGAATTACTATATATATATAGGTAGATAGATTTAAAAGGGGGTGTTGCTCCGTGGGTCTGGGCTGTTGTGTTTGTAATACATTTATAGTATTGTGTTATCTGCCTTTTAATAAATACCTTTTAATGTAGACGAACCTTGTGTAATATTAATTTGGTGATACACCACATTTGGCGACCACGAATTTTAGACTTCTACAAAGGTTATTTATGAGGTAATATCACATTAATAGATAGTCAGATTTATTTATTTTATTTTATTTTTTTTGTGGGGAAGGAAAAAAAGTACTTTGTCTAATTATCCTCTGCATGGGAAATCAAGTGCTGATTGTGTGTGGAGTCTAGGATAAGCCTCCATTTTTATATAAATATCGTACTAGCTTCTGAGTTGAGTTGTTGTGCTTTTGAGTACAGGCTAGGCCTGCATTTGAATAGAATCCATGCGGCTTCTTTGTGTATTTGAATGCTAAATTAAGCCTCCATTTTTAATATATATCGTACTAGCTTCTGAGTTGAGTTTTGTTCGTACTAGCTTATTTTGATACATAAAACAAATATATCGTACTATATCGTACTAGCTTCTGAGTTGAGTTTTGTTCGTACTAGCTTATTTTGATACATAAAACAAATATATATCATACAGGTTCTTTTTGTGGGTTTATCTGAGTTGTTGTGCTTTTGAGTACAGGCCTAGCTTTGCATTTGAATAGAATCCATGTGGCTTCTTTGTGTAATTAAATGCTAATTCAAGCCTCCATTTTTAATATACAAGCTTGGGCACCAGGCCACAATTAGTTTGTTGTGTGTTTCAAATACCTGAGTTTGTTAATACTATTATTTTTGTTTTTTTTGTTTTTTTTTTCTTTTCTTTCTTTTTCTTTCTCTAGTCCTTTATCATAGTACAGGCCTGGAGAAAAATAATAAATAAACCATTTTAAATATTATATATATATATATATATTATTTCAGGCGTGCATTTTAATACACTATAGGCTTCCATACCTTATACATTTTGGGTGTCTTGCCTATCCTAGTTCGGGTTTATCTCCTACCCTGCAGGCCTTGCTATTATATTTTAAGTTAATTAGCAAGTATTACCTTCACCATACTAAGGTAAGTATAATTTGCATTGTGGGTACTAATCTATTTTTCTACATATTACACCTGGCCTACTGAATAGTCATCAACTATTGTTGGCTACTCAGAAGCATGCTACTTTAGTCGCAAATTGATTTGGATTCTTACTTGGGTGAGTAAAAGAGTAGGAATGTCTTTTCAAGGGGCCAAATACTTTCCCACAGAAGTGCATGAGTACTTTAGGAAACATATTCAAAAACATGATGGTCCATATGAGCTTCCAGAGCCAGCAAACCCAGACAGTGAAAAAGAAAAGAGATTAATGGATGTTCTAACACAAATTGTAAATAACAAAAAGTATAGAACAAAGAAGAGAAAAAGTTTGGTCACACAAGCTGTTGTAGCCACAATAGGAGGCCTAATAGACTTAGTTGTAGAATTACGGCAGCATAATTTGGAAACAACAAATAAAATGGAGGAAGCAATGGACAAAAGGGATTGTTTAAAAATTGCAGCTTTGAGAACAACTACAATTGTTGGGGAACTAGAAAGGGAGTTAAGGGAAATAGAAAAGCAGAGGGATGTTTATGGAGTAAAAATAACAGAACTTCAAAACATAATAATGGACTATAAAAATAAAACAAAGTTAGAAGGGATAAAAGGAGTCAGAGACATTGCCAAAATATATCCAGATCTGGATATGTTCGTGGCACAAAATAAAGAACCAGTGCCGAAAATGAACCAAGATAGAAAAGATTTCTTATGTTATTCTGTTCCACAAGTAGATACCATACCACAAGCACCAGTTATTGTTTCAGAATTATTTAATGCAAGGCAAACACCTACAGGATTTTCTATGCAGACTCGACCGATGTCTATGGCAGATAAAGACAATTTCCAGAAATGGTGGGGAAGTATGCCAACTAACAACTTTAATACGTTTACACATTGGTTTATGAGGGGAGCAGATAGAGCTAAAAAAGGAGGTCTTAACTTAGAGGAATGGACAGAACTGTTAGAATACGCTATGGGTCCTTTGGCTAGTAGACTATTGGGATTTAATAACAGTGTGTCTGATCAGGCAGGAAGAATTGCTGCAACTAATTTCTATCTACTTAGCATAGAGAAAGAAATAGCAAATATAACCATGAGGCCAATAGATGGTCCTAGAGAGGTAGCTCAAAGGATATTTTTTTGGTATACTCTACGACAACCTCAACAGCCTCTAGTGCTGGGCTCACCAGAACATATAGCAAAAGTAATGGAAGCCCTTCCCCGGGAGTGTCAAGAATTTATCAGGCTTTTTGATCCAACACCAACAGACTTGGAAATGGTACTAACTAGAGCTGATACGTGGTGGATCAAGCATCCTTTCACAGAACAGGCCTGCTCTGTTTCAGCTGTAAGAACATTTAAGGTCGAGTCTGGTAGAGATATAGATGGTAATTGGAGAAACCAGACGTGGGATGTACCCCAGAACAAGAAGGATGATCAAAACTGGAGACCAAAACAGAACTTTGACAAAAGATGGAGAGATCCACCTAGGGACTATAGGAATAGGGATGGCAGCAACTGGAGGGCTAATCAGGAGGGAGAGAGAAACGGTAACATGGGCTATTGGGAACTCAGGAGACAGAAGGATAGGATAGAAGAGGAAAATCACATACTTAAAAACAAGGTAGCTGAGTCAGAGAGGAAATTGAAGGAAAGTGAGGCAAAGATGCAATATAGTGTTATAAAAGAGGGACGGAGTAGAAGTGAGTCACAATGACAAATCCCAACCCCTGCGCCTCAGCATCTCATTCACTCAGCTAATTTAACCATGGATGAGGCAGGTCGGCCTACCAGTTATACAGTCATCGCAGGGGTAGGGAAAAATATGTTGGTAGATACAGGAGCAGCAGTTACAATGACCAACAGGGTCAAAAATGGGGATTCTTCAGTAAGTAGTATGGGAGTTACTGGGAATCCACAGGAGGTTAGAGCAGGTCCAATTGATGTAGCAGTTGGAGAAAAAACAATACAAGTAGAAGCAATAGTGGGTTGGTCAGAGGAAATATTGGGAATAGAAGTTTTAAAAAAAGGAAATTTCATTGTAGATCTTGCCAATTTTTGTTTGTGGAAGGCAGAAAAGGTGAATCAGGTAAGTACAGAGTTGACGAAAGGGGTTGTGCTCCCAATGGCATATATTGTCTCTCCGATAAAAAGTCTGGAAAAAAACAAACTGAAACTAGACGGACAACCAGAATGGCTGCAGAAGCTAATCCAAGACATACCTGTTTGGGCTACAGATAAATTAGACTGTGGAAGAATGAAAGGAATGGTCTTTTTGGAAGGAGGAGACCCACAATGGCAAAAGCAATATCCAGTCCCAAGAGAATCAGTGGCATCAATCACCAAGATGATAGAAATACTGGAGACAAGTGGAATAATTAAATCTGGAAATGGGTATGCATGTAACTCACCATGTTGGCCTGTGAGAAAAGCTGTGTTAAAAGGGAATAGAGATGAAAAAGCAGCCTCATCATGGAGACTTACCATTGATTACAGGGCCGTGAACAAACTTGCAAAAAGAATGGCCCCTGTTGTTTTTGTTATGTATATGTTTCTAATGATGGAATCTAGTGTTCCCACAGAGCAAGGCTGTATAAGAATGAAGATGCGTGTCAACAGAAGATTGTGGTGGATCCTTGTTCCAGGATGGATAAGTATAAGCTGTATCACAGTAGGAATGGGGAGACAGGCAATAAGGCCAGAAGATACCGCAAATAAGGGAGAGAGTTTGAAAAGATTGGAGTTACATTATGTTCAAGCAGATAGATCAAATAAATCACAGCGGCAGTGGTTTAAGCAAAGTATACAAGAGACCATCATTGAGTGGACCGGAGCAGGGAGTCGAGAAAAACGGGACACACTTGCAGCCCTTTTAGGAGGAGTCAGAACTGGATTGGGAGTATGGAATTCAGCAGACATCATTGGACTGAACAGCCGGATAAACTCCCTTACTGATGGCATGGGACATGCTATGAAAACAGGTGGAGTAGCTGACTCCCTTATAGTGAGTAGACTGACAGACAATGTTGATGACATACACACCATTGCCAACAACCTGCATCTAGTTGAGGAAAATATTGCTTCCATTGCTAACAGCATTAAGAATGAAGTAGTAGGAACTGCCATTTTCTGTTCTATGATTGGAGGAAAGCTGTTGGCAGATTTAAAGGAAACTATTAAAGACATCCAGGAAAACAAGTGGGCAAGACAAATCAATGCAACAAGGATTATCACGTCATTGAAAAGAAAAGGAGTGGACATCACTGAGGACAATCTTAAATACAGCTATATTGAAGGCCCAGATCAATGGATGCCACATGGACTACAATCTGGGACAATAGGACTAATCCTGGCAATTCCCCGCTGGGAGGGGCAGGCAGAGCAACTGAACTTCATACATAGCATTGGCACGTTAAGTGATGGAATCTACAAGCAACACTTCCCATCAAAAAGACTGGCCACTATTACAGGATTGGAGATGGATGAAAGCTGTTGCAGGAAATCTCAACACCGATGGCTGTGCAGTTGTGTTTGGGAGAAAGGAGCTGAGGAGGATGGCTGGGTGCAGTTGATAAAAGAAAACCTGGTGCAAGAGGTGATCCGCATAGGGGACATTGCATGCTTTATCAGCCACTCTGAATATAGGACAGTTGATGAAATATGTTTGGTGGAAGAAGGGTCTTGTATCATGGTATTTCCATCAAGAAACCTTACCACTGAAATGATCAATTTTACTGCAAATGCAGATTGGACAAATTTGACAATGAAGCTTTTTACCTTGGAACTTCATGAGTCAGAGACACATCCAGTCCTACGAACACTGTCGCTGGTACTCATGTTCATTCAAGTATTAACGACAATTATAATAATATACTTTTGTGTGGCAATGAAACTTGCAAGGAGGATATATAATAATGTGTCTTTTTCCTCTTCTTTCTCTCTCTCATACATTCTTCAATAAAGTTTTACATTGCACATACATAAACATTTACCACACACTCTCACCTAAATTCTATAAATTCTGTTTTTGTGTAATATGTGGATTGACAGCCATAGGAAAGTACAGGAGAACTTATGTCGCTGAGGGAACTATTCCGGAGGGACGGTGGGTTGAATTTCTCCTGTATATCAGGTTTTTGCTCCCACTAGGTTCTCCTGTACTAGAGGGATAACTAGAAAACTGAGCAACATAGAAGAAGAAAAAGTGAGGGAATGTGGTAACTTGTCTTCCTTGAATGGTAATTTAAACAGGCCTTTGTAGGAGGGCTGAGAATCTTTACTTCCCTCCCACAATTGCTAAAGGAAGTCATGGACAGGATGTGATGTAAATTACATCATCTCAACTAAGGATATATCCAGGCAGGAAACTGGTGCTGTTTCCTGTTTGCTTGCTGGGTGATGGTTGATGGTGGTGATGATGTCAATGGTCTGACCGTGGGTAAGATCAAGCGTTTGGGGAAGGGAATTACTATATATATATAGGTAGATAGATTTAAAAGGGGGTGTTGCTCCGTGGGTCTGGGCTGTTGTGTTTGTAATACATTTATAGTATTGTGTTATCTGCCTTTTAATAAATACCTTTTAATGTAGACGAACCTTGTGTAATATTAATTTGGTGATACACCACAAACTGTTAATGACATTGTATATGAATCCTTCCATTTAGCTGCAAGACATAGAAACCTACTAGCTGATGATACAGAATGGGAAAGATGTTTAGAAGAAGCAGCACAATGTCAAATGCCACGGCAGATGAGAGAACAATTTGCATTTATTTGTATCTTCTCAAATGCTCCAAATGCATTAGCTTTGTGGGAGAGATTTAAAAGTAATATAGCTGAAGACTTTATACGACGATACAATGAACCCATTGCACACTTAAAAGCGTTAATGGAAATCCAAGAAGTATTTTTAACTCATGGATTAAGTTGTGCAAGTTTTAATTTGCCTGATCCAGGTCTTATAGATGACATAAACTTTGAAGACTATGACATTCAACTACAAGCAGAAAGAACAGAAGAAAGACTTGCAACTTTAAATACCTTACAATTGCAAGCATTTAATGCCATTAAAAATGCAATAGATGATGACATGGTGACAGAGCGTTATTTCTATCTTGATGGACCTGGCGGATCAGGAAAAACCTATCTATATAATTTATTAATGAGTTCGGTACGAGCACAAAGTCAAATAGCAATGGCGTTTGCCACTACTGGAATTGCTGCACTTTTGTTAGAAGGTGGAAGAACTGTTCATAGTGGATTTAAACTGCCAGTGCCTATTTTAGAAACTTCTGTGTCAGATATTCGCATGACATCGTTACAAGCAAAGAAATTGAACAAATGTAAATTAATTATAATAGATGAGGCCACAATGGTGTCATGCTATGCCCTCCAATGTATTGACCATTTGCTTTGTGAAGTCATGGATAATACTTTTCCATTTGGTGGAAAGGTAATGTTGTTAGGTGGCGATTTTAGACAAACATTACCTGTCATTGTACATGGAAATCGAACTGACATCGAAACCTGTATAAAGTCAAGCACACTGTGGAAACATTTTACCCATCTTCAACTGCAACAAAATATGAGATCAGAAGGCCAAACTGATTTCAATTATTGGCTTATTAAAATTGGAGAAGGCAGAACAGAAAAAATACCACATTTACCGGACGACACTGTAGAGATCCCACCTCATATGATTTGTCACCAAGATATTATATCGGCTATATTTGAAGGTAGCATAAATAACTAGGAATATTCCGAGCTTGCCAACCAAGTCATACTAACGTGTAAAAATAAGGATGCATTAACCCTCAATAATGAAATCTTAAAAAAAATCAATGCACCACAAAGAAATTATCACAGTGCTGATTCTGTACTTGCTGATGACAATGAAAGTCAGGCTAACTTTTCTACTGAATTCATGAACTCACTAACTCCTTCTGGAATGCCACAACATATTTTGCAGCTAAAGAAAGGTGCAATTATCATGTTACTGCAAAATATGAACCCCAAAAAAGGCCTATGCAATGGGACAAGATTAATTGTTAAACAATTAAAGGACCATTTTATAGATGCTGAAATTTTAACTGGTACCCATAAAGGAGAGAGAGTTTTCATACCAAGAATAGATTTAGCACCAAGTGAAAGTAGTCTCCCTTTTATACTTCAAATAAGACAATTTCTCATTATTATGCCATTTGCCATGACCATTAATAAATCACAAGGTCAAACGTTCAAATCTGTGGGTATTTTCTTGGAAGAACCAGTATTTGCACATTGTCAATTGTACGTTGCGTTGTCACGGTGCAAAAATCCACAGGCTATTAAAGTTTACATTGAAAAGAATGAAAGTCAAGGTGATTTATTAGAAGATGGACGTATTTTTACTAAAAACATTGTCTACTATGAAGTACTATAACTTTTCAGTAAAGAAATAAAACATATGCAAAACAAATTTAAAAGAATTCAAAAATAAAAAAAATATAAACAATTCAGTCATAATTCATGGAAGTACTGTTTATGGATGATTCGCCTCAAAAAATACTTGCCTTGCATTTTTTTGAAAAATTATGTTAAAATGTTAATTAACTATGTTACTGTTTATAATGTTACAAGTTTCAAAACAATATTTTCAAGTTCTTTACTTCAACATATTACAAAGTTCATGTTAAGAGCTCAACCACATTTTAAGTCACAATGTAAATATTGTCTGTTATCTTAAGATTACTCCCTGGATTAATGTTTATCGCCAGTTCATGGGGTCAGTAAGGAATTAATTTAATTGGGTACGTTTTAAGGAGATGTTTTACTGTTTGCCTTCCTCTGCATTAAATGTATATTGAAGTTAACAATGATTCTGATAGAAATTGCATGTTAATACTGATTAGTTTAAAGTTCAACTGTTTTTAAATTCAAATGTTAATACTTTTAATACAAAATTATGTTTAAATATTAATTCACTATGTTACTGTTTATAATGTTCCAAGTTGTAAAAATGTTTTTTCAAGTTTCTTAGTTAAACAGATAAGAAACTTCAAGTTTCAAAAAATATACTTTCAAGTTTCTTACTTACATATATTTCAAACTTCAAGTTAAAATTGTGTACGTTTGAACAAGGGTTTTTACTCTTTGCTTTCCTCTGGATTCAATGTATATTGAAGTTAACAATTCTTCAGATACAAATTGCATGTTAAAAAACATTACCTCAACTTTACAATACTGATTAATTTAAAGTTCAACTGTTCTTACATTCAAATGTTAATACTTTTAATACAAAATGCTTTTAGAGTTATTGTTCACCAAGAGAACATTTTACAAAAATACACATGTTTAATATCACAATACTTACAAGTGTCAAATATGTATATTAATAACTAAACAACTTTACAAACATACACATCACATTGCCGTCACTTTTTGACGGGCAAGTCGCTAGTACTATATAATTTTAATTTGTCCTATATACATTTATCCCATTATGTCAGATGTTGTTTCCACTATCTCTGCATCACTGTTTAGATTCAAACTGAGAGTTCTGTTTAATGTCCTGTTTAAAAGTTTTGCTTTAGGCTTGATAAAAGGAGGTCAAACTTCTTAAAAACTTGTCACTCTAAATAACATTTCTGTCCACTAAAAAGGTATTACTGTATACTGCAATACAGTGATTATTCTTGTCTATCTATCTACATATACTGTATCTATCTATCTATCTATCTATATATATATATATATATATATATATATATATATATATATATATATATATATATATATATATATACAGTGGATATAAAAAGTCTACACACCCCTGTTAAAATGTCAGGTTTCTGTGCTGTAAAAAAATGAGACAAAGAAAAATAATTTCAGAACTATTTCCACCTTTATTGTGACCTATAAACTGTACAACTCAATTGAAAAACAAACTGAAATCTTTTAGGTAGAGGGAAGAAAAAAAATAAAAATAAAATAATATTGTTGCATAAGTATGCACACACTTAAACTAATACTTTGTTGAAGCACCTTGTGATTCTATTACAGCACTCAGTCTTTTTGGGTATGAGTCTATCAGCATGGCACATTTTGACTTGGCAAGATTTGCCCACTCTTCTTTGCAAAAACACTCCAAATCTGTCAGATTGCGAGGGCATTTCCTGTGCACAGCCCTCTTCAGATCACCCCACAGATTTTCAATCGGATTCAGGTCTGGGCTCTGGCTGGGCCATTCCAAAACTTTAATCTTCTTCTGGTGAAGCCATTCCTTTGTTGATTTGGATGTATGCTTTGGGTCGTTGTCATGCTGAAAGATGATGTTCCTCTTCATGTTCAGCTTTCTAGCAGAAGCCTGAAGGTTTTGTGCCAATATTGACTGGTATTTGGAACTGTTCATAATTCCCTCTATCTTAACTAAGGCCCCAGTTCCAGCTGAAGAAAAACAGCCCCAAAGCATGATGCTGCCACCACCATGCTTCACTGTGGGTATGGTGTTCTTGTGGTGATGTGCAGTGTTGTTTTTGCACCAAACATATCTTTTGGAATTATGGCCAAAAAGTTCAACCTTGGTTTTATCAGACCATAACACCCTTTCCCACATGCTTTTGGGAGACTTCAGATATTTTTTTGCAAAATGTAGCCTGGCTTGGATGTTTTTCTTCGTAAGAAAAGGCTTTCATATTGCCACTCTACCCCATAGCCCAGACATATGAAGAATACGGGAGATTGTTGTCACATGTAACACACAGCCAGTACTTGCCAGATATTCCTGCAGCTCCTTTAATGTTGCTGTAGGCCTCTTGGTAGCCTCCCAGACCAGTTTTCTTCTCGTCTTTTCATCAATTTTGGAGGGAGCTCCAGTTCTTGGTAATGTCACTTTTGTGCCATATTTTCTCCACTTGATGATGACTGTCTTCACTGTGTTCCATGGTATATCTAATGCCTTGGAAATTCTTTTGTACCCTTCTCCTGACTGATACCTTTTAACAATGAGATCCCTCTGATGCTTTGGAAGCTCTCTGTGGACCATGGCTTTTGCTGTGGGATGCGACTAAGAAAATTTCAGGAAAGACCAACTAGAGCAGCTGAACTTTATTTGGGTTTAATCAGAGGCATTTTAAATGATAGCAGGTTTATGCTGACTCCTATTTAACACGATTTGGAATGTGATTGCTTAATTCTGAACACAGCTACATCTCCAGTTATAAGAGGGTGTGCAGACTTATGCAACCACATTATTTTTATTTTTTATTTTTCTTCCCTCCACCTAAAAGATTTCAGTTTGTTTTTCAATTGAGTTGTACAGTTTATAGGTCACATTAAAGGTGGAAAAATTTCTGAAATGATTTATCTTTGTCTCTTTTGTTTACAGCACAGAAACCTGACATTTTAACAGGGGTGTGTAGACTTTTTATATCCACCGTATATAGTAACAAGTTAACAGTCTCCTCTGAGTTTGTCCCCAGTTTTCAGGCAGTTTGATGGAGGAACATAATACAAGAATACAAGAGGCTATAAATGCTTTTCCAAGATTTACTAAAAATATATCCAGTAATACAAAGATAACAAACAATACAAATCAATGAAAATAATAGACCTAGCTTCCACTAAAGCACTACCTTAACCAATAAACCATTTTCCTCACTAACCAGCTCTCATCCGGCTAAACCTGGGTGGAGTAAAACAAGCAAATCAATATTCATTTAGATATCCAGGTCTCCACCTACCTCCAAGTGTTCATAAGCTGCAAAGATGCTGTCTCATTGTCCATCTTTATACAGGTCAGACAGACTGCAGAGAATTAGTCTATAAGCAGTTCATCCCATATTCCAGGAGCCACCTTAAATCAGGGCTGCCCAGATGCAGCTATTTACCTAAGCAGGAAAGTCAATCCCTCACATAAGATAACTGTCACTATGTATATATTTATATATATATATATATATATATATATATATATATATATATATATATATATATATATATAGTAAATAAATAATATATCTGTGTTCACATTTGAATGTCTAAAGCAAGTTAAAAAAACTGCTTCCAGCTCAGAATTCCGAGAAAAACAGTTATTATACTGCATTCTGGGAAGCTAAGCTGGGACATGCAAATGTGCCCACAAATGCCTCGCTTTTCAATCCATAGCCATTATCAAACATGGCTTCCTTTAAGCTTATGCCTGCTGTATTACACAGCTTTAATGCAAAGTCAAGGCTTGAATTTGACATAAGCAGAGAATCATATCCATGTAAAGCTGTTTCATGCTTACTGGCTATCATCAGCATGGAGCAGGTTCTCTGCTTGTGTTGTGGATCTTATGAGTAGGTAGTTCACCACAACAATCATTTAATATATGGTGGACAAAAGAGCGATAGAAGACCTCCACCGTACAGTAGTACAGTAACTAAATAGTACATCTGTGTTCACATTTGAATGTCTAAAGCAAGTTAAAAAACCTGCTCCCAGCTCAAATTCCGAGAAAAACAGTTATTACACTGCATTCTCGGAAGCTGAGCTGGGACATGCAAATGTGCCCACAAATGCCTCGCTCTTCAATCCATAGCCATTTTCAAACATGACTTCCTTTAACCTAATGCCTGCTGTATTACACAGCTTTAATGCAAAGCCAAGGCTGGATTTTACACAAGCCGAGAATCCTATCCATGTACAGCTGTTTCAAGCTTACTGGCTATCATCAGCATGGAGCGGGATCTCAGCTTGTGTTATGGATCTATAAATATTAAATGTGCGTTTACCTAGGAGAGCCCACAGGTCTGTAGCGCTAAATCCAGAAAGAACAGCCAGTACAATAGTGTACACAAGAAGGCTAATACAAGGAATGACACCAATGTATGGAATACATATACAAATGCATATAGACAATCTTTAGTACATTATCTTAAAAGGAAAAAAAGATATTGTTATCATACAATACTCCTTTTACTGTCACTGGTCGGCATATAATCCTGAATAAATATAATACAACTAGTCCTTAACCCCACTAGAAGAGTGGTTCCACGGAAGGCGGGACAGTGTATCAGCAGGCTAGAGGTGATATAGATCCAGTGATAAAGTTCCAGTAGTTATGTCTCCAAGGAATGTAAGTACGGGACCTGCAGCTTTCTAAAATAAGCACTTTTCACTTGTGCTCATAGACAAAAACAAGAAGGAGATGCAGGGGAAAGAAAGCGCAAAGAGTACTGATGGTATAGGTCAAATGATATACATGTATTGTACACAAACAACATATAAGGTACATAGAAGCAACAATAATAAATCAGCATATAGTCACACCATGGTGGTTCTCTGTTTTACAGCGTAGTCTACTGTTGTATATTTAGATCTATAATGGATCTTCTTTTATGTGGATATTATTCCATCATTTTACATTTCTATTTTTGTTGCTGTCACATATATCACTCTGCTGAGGTGTGAGGGGCCCATGAGAATCTCACCTCCTGTTCATAGCTGCTACAATACCTCATATTTATGAGGATTTAACATGTGAGTGAAACCCTGTGACTATCTGCTGATTTATTATTGTTGTTTTTATGTACCTTATATTTTTGTTTATGTACAATAAATATATACCTTTTGATCTATACTATCAGTACCTTTTGCGCTTTCTTTGCCCTGCTTCTCCATGTATATATATATATATATATATATATATATATATATGTGTGTGTGTTTGTGTGTATTTGTCAGAAATGTATTACCTATTGTGATTTCCTTCTGATAAACGAGTCTTAGGAGATAACAATTACAGTTTTTGCTAGAACTATATAAATATCTACTGTTGAAATGTTTTTTTTTTTTCAGTTAGCTCAATGAATTGGTACTATTTGATCCTTTACTGCATATATGAAACATCAAATAACTGCCAAAGCTTTATTACCTGTATGAAATGGTCAAATAACTGACAACATATTATGTATATGTATCTTATTATTTATCATGTTGTTTTTAGTTTGTTCTTTAATTTTTTTATTTGGAGCAATTGTATTAATAAATATAAACAAACCCCATAAAATGTAATGACTCAAGTTTGTCCATTGTCTCAGAGTTAGTATTGCATTTCCTTCTTTATCTATATTCGCAAGATTATCTCGATTGCACTACTCGAGTATCTGAAAAGATGTCAGCATATTATTACTGGCATTTTTAGAACAAAAAAACCTTATTATTGCAGAACTTGCAGAAGCTGGACATGAATCTCTGGCAAGTTTAAAGTTGTATATTAAAATATTCATTAGAGGAGGTAATAGAAAGAGAAGAGAAACTATTGCAGTTGAAGAACAGTAGAGAAGCAGGAACTAACAGCATAGTAATTGGATCATATTTTTATGAGAATCCACTGGGACTTATCAATGCATCAAGGTCAACTGGTGTGTTGTATTAAAACTTGCATTTTGCAAAAGCCAAAACTAGTCAGAGATTTTGGGTCTTTAATATGTTAAGTCTGTTGCATTTAAAGCTAGGGTTTTTGTAGGACATTGACTTAGGCTACAAAGGCAGGTGAGCAAACAGGGCAACTCCTATAAATGTTTCTAGACAATTGATCAGAGCTTGTATTTTTGTAACTATTTAAAGGGCTAATAAATTCTAATTTAATATTATCTGCAATGCTTCTGCACAACCTTTTGAAAATGAGGCTTGCTTGAAGACTATTGAATATTGATAAGCAAGTATTTTATAATTTTCTTGTTATATGGGACAGATGTAAGAAACATTGTAATCTAGGTTCATGCTATACTTCAATATAATCTCCAAAATATATATGATTAGATGTGAGATTTTTACATGTTTCCATGTAAACACAAAAATTAATTGGTCGATAGAGATGAAAATATAAACTTTATAGCACCATCTGAAAATTCAAGAGGGGATGGGCGAATAGCACAATCGTTATTATTACCATCTACATTATAACCTTTGAAAGCCATCTCCATGGGGAATGATGGAGGTGTGCAAAACATTAGACTAGATACTTAGGGCCCTAATAAATTTGAAGCCCGCGGTGGCCATAGTACAGCCGCAAAGCCTGCAGGCTTATTATTTGGCAGCGTTACAAAGCGATTAAATTACACAAGCCCGCAACATATGTGGCCGACATCCAAATCTGTAAACCATGCTTCCGCACGTTCCATTTGCAGCCGTGAACAGGATCAATTAGTCAAACACGTGGTTACGGATTTCGACAGAGCCAATAATAAAAGAGATCATCATCATCCTTATGTCACAAAAAAAATGGAGGTTAGATTTCAATCACTTACAGGTTTGAAGTATGAGTTGCGATATAATATTCTAGTCAATGCAACTTCTATGATATGCATTAACACATTGATTGCCAGGATCAATGTAACACAAGACGCAAAATCCATATTTAATTACAACAATTTCAACAAGCCTTGCAATTGCCTTCAAAAAATTCTACAAGTACTAGATAGGACTCGCAAGTGGGTTAAACACCAGTTCGTAACACTGCAAAAGCAAATAAAAACACTCTACTGTACTTAACAATAATGGGAAAGCATTGAAAGGCATTTGAATTAATTGCACAACAGTCTCAAGCTTGCAAATCTGCAATAAAAAAAACTATTTTACGTTTTATTTCCGTGTTATATCGATTCCAGGAATCAAGGAGTTAATACATATCATGAAACCCGCATGGATTAGAACAGTTGATTTATTGATTTTTATTGATTTCTACATTTCTGGATTGCTAGTCCAATTGCAAATTGGTCTTCTAAACACTAAGGCCCTCATTCTATTATCAGCCGTAAATCGGCCGCAAAGCTGCGATTCCTTGCAGGGCTCCCATTACCTTGCAATTCAAATAGACGGCGCCGCAAGGATATCCCCTTACGGCCGGCCGTATATCTTGCATCCGGCCGTAAGCTCAGAAATCTTTAAAAGCAAATATAAATTCAAGATGGCACTGTAAAGCTCTGTAAATGCTAGGGATCATAATGGGGGACATGAGGATTAATAGCAACCCCCTCTCAAGCTTGCACATCAACCCAAATCCGAGATTTCATTAACTGTTTATTTTCCGGGTCTGTGAGCATGTAATTGTGGGTTTGAGTCAATTAAATACATCTATATATGGAAAATATTTGGAACCCGCAGCTAAAAGTTCAGTTTGAAGGTAATTACAGGCTTGCAATTAAATAGGGGCCATGATTAGTAACAAACCTTCAAGACTTTGGCCCCTATTCATTGTCCAAATCGCAATTACATGAGCCCAAAATGCAGTCTGTAAATGTTACTGATATTCAATTGGATACATTATGCTACTCGCATTCCATTTGCAATTTACAGGCTCAAATGCACTGTTGGTTGTCAAAAATGTAACTCTGTCCTATCTCCTCCTTTGATGTTTCAAGCCTGCAAATGTAAACAGGGATGAATAAGGAAAATTGATATTTACTAGATAGGATTTGCAAGTAGGTTAAACACCAGTTCATAACACTGCAAAAGCAAATAAACACACACTACTGTACTTTAAAATACCGGGGAAGCAATGGAAGTCATTAGAATTTTTTTCACAACAGCCTCAAGCTCGCAAATCTGCAATAAAAATGTTTTTCTTTTAAGTTATTTTGTGTTATATTGATACCGGGATTCAATGGGTTAATACATATCATGGAACCATGAACTAGAACAGTTGCTTTATTGATTTTTATTGATTTCTACATTTCTGAATTGCAAGGCCGATCACAAATTGTACTTCTAAACACTAATTAATTGTAGTTGAAACTCCATGTTTTACTGATGTCATGATGACGGTCTCATTTACTATTGGCTCTGTCTAAAAATTATCTTACGGGCTTGCTTAAATATTGTCAGATCATATAATCATGCTCCCTTAAAGCCTTCGAACGGAGGCATGGGTTGGGTGTGGAGGCTGTGAGCCTGTAATTGCGGACTTGAGTCAATTGAATACATTTAGATATTTAGAACTTTTTTAACACGCAACCAAAATGTCGGGTTTCATGTTATAACGGGCTTGCAATTGAATAAAACCCTTTGTTTCTTACCTAAATATTTTTGCTTTTTTTTATTACTTCGACCACATCAGACCACTCCATTGTAAAGGTTGCTTGCTGTTACCAAATATACTATTCTATACTGAAGCTGATAATAGATTGTGTTGGTATATCTCATTTTAATTTATATACTATTCTTTAGTCTTGAACTTTCTTTTTATCAGATATCCTTAACTTGTGACTTTAAGTTTTCTATTGATTTACTGAGAGTCTTTTTGTCTCGCTATTGGATTTGTCAGTAATCAACCTTGCTTAATAGAAGAATGACCTTTGCTGCTTAATCTTATTGTCACATTTCTTTATTCACACAATTCTTTATTTATAGTGCCTTTGTATCCCCTGTCCCATTCTGAGTACTATTTAATTTGTCTTCACTATTCCCATCTTGTATCTGTCACCTATTTGATTTGAACTATTCATTCTAAACTATTGTTCCTGCAAGCTTCACACTCTGTGTATTTTTTTAGAATCTATTGAAAGGAAGTTTCTTAGCTATCAATTAGTCTAAGTGCAATTTAAAACCGTAATTAACATAAAGGATGGGTAAAATTAGATACTATGTTGTTTTAACAAAATACAGACATTATTTAAAAAAATGTAAGATACATTTACCTAATTTATTTTTAGTTAATAATATTAATAATAATAATTTTATACAGTACTTCTTGTCATCTGTTCTCTCTATTGTTATGTGTGCCAGCAATTTATTTCTCCACAACAGTGAAGGGCAGCCTATTTCACTTGACGGGCCTCATATTCGGCTCCTGAAACCTTAAAAGGGCCACACAAATCTTTTAATTGGTAATGGAGGTATACATAATGAAACACATACTAAGACGTATAACTTGGTATACTTTGCTAAATTTATAGAGATGTAATGGATTGTGTAGCCCGAGACAGCAGTGTGAGGCTCCCCCCTGCACCCTATACACATCCCCATGCTGCAGGCTAATTAAGGCCTTATGGTGGTCTGTATTGACCCTCATGAGTGACGGGGTTAATTAAGTGCTTATGGGGGTCTGTATTGACCACCATGAGTGACAGGGTTAATTAAGGCCTTTTGGTGTCTGTATTGACCACCATGAGTGACAGGGTTAATTAAGGCCATAGGGGGGTCTGTATTTACCACCATGAGTTATAGGGTTAATTAAGGCCTTATGGGGGTCTGTAGTGACCTTCATGAGTTATAGGGTTAATTATAGTTGCCTGGGGTTAATATTTTTAGTGCGAGTCCTTTCAGGACCTTTACGGTCCTATATGAACCCGCGAGGCGGGAAATTTAAAATTGAAATGCAGCAGGGTCACGATCGGTGCCGATCGGGGACCCCCGCTGCAGGGGGTTATTGTGGGGGGGCTGCGGGGGTCCCCGATGCTGCATTTTAATTTTAAATGGACCCCTGCAGCAAGGGGTTTATATGGGGGCACTTCGGGGGTCCCGAAGGGGACCCCCAGCATAGAGGGGAGTTAATTGTAGGTGCCGCGGCCGGGATTGGGTAACAGTGTGCCGCGGCCCCTTTAAGGAGCCTCGGCGGGGAATTTAAAACTTTTAAATGCAGCGGAAGGGCTGATCTATGCAGATCGGGGACCCCCCTGCAAGGGGTTAATGTGGGGACACTTGGGGGGGTCCCGATGGGGACCCCCAGCATAAAGAAGGGTTAATTGTAGGTGCCGCTGCCGGGGTTGCGTAATAGTGTGCCGCGGGCCCTTTAAGGATCCGCGGAGGGGAATTTAAAAGTATTAAATGCAGCGGGGGCCTGATCGGTGCTGATCGGGGACCCCCGCTGCAAGGGGTTAATGTGTGGGGGCTGCGGGGGTCCCTATGGACCCCTGCAGCAAGGTGTTAGTGTGAGGACACTTCGGGGGACCCGATGGGGACCCCCGCATAGTGGGGTGGTTAATTTTAGGTGCCGGGGGGTAGTTGGAGTACCCCCCACGGCAGGGCTTATGTGGGGGACTGCCGCGGAGGTCCCGTTTAGGACCCCCGCAGCAATTGATAAGGAGTGGGAGCCTGCGATATCATATCGCAGGCTGTCACTCCTCATGTACATTTACGCAATGTTGATACGTACGGCCCTGCTGCGTAGCTCACACGTTGCTCGCAGCAGGGCTAATGTAATAGCATTGTAAGTTAGAGAAACTTTGCAGTACGTAGGGCTTAAATAGAAGTCTATTTACGAGGCTGGAATTTAATAGGGCCCTCAATACTGTTCTTTAAAAGCATGCCAAAGCATAAAAATACATAAGAATTAATTGCACAACAATCTCCAAGGAACAAATAGGAAAACATAAATATTTTGTTAATATTTTAGACTCATCATGCATTTGGTAAAAGTGTTACTGCAAGATGCATAAAGCAATTAGAGACACAGAACATGACTAAATTTCAAGAACATGGAACTGCCTTACACATGATATGTAACACTCACATTGGCTCAAATGTGGACTTTAAAAATATAGATATATTAATTTACATATGTCAGTTATCATATCTATATTAGAGAAAAAAATATTGGCAATATTACACTGCCAAATTACATATACATATCAAGTACAAGGGGAACATACACCACACTAATGTTTTCAAGCTCTTAATGAAGGCCCACAAACACACATGGGGGCTGTGGAGAGGCACATGGACCAACAGCAAACTCAACTCCATCAGGAAAAATCTTGGCTTCACCCATCCTGTAAAGTCATATGATACTGCTGTAGGCCATGTGGCAAGATGTCTAATAATAATCATTTGGGGAAATCGTATCAAGTGTTCTTGTATTAATGGATTACTAATATTATCTGCCCTTTGTTTAACAACCCTTCAGGGGAATGGTGATACTGAACAGTACTAGAATTTCTACTTTTCATGAGTATTAACTCACAAACATCACTAAAAATGTTCTTCAAGAATGATATCCAAAATGGGGAGAATAAAACCTACAATAGTGATGATTAATACATGTGATCACTTAGAAACCACGTCTGTGTCACTGTAATGGGCTGGAATCTTCACATAACAATGAATTGGACAGTAAATAAGGATCACTATTTTAAGAGGATGGCACACTTCATGCAGATTTTAGTTGTTAGGTGCACCAATATCTGAAATTATGTTTAAAATCATGACATAGAGAGACGGTGTCACCGGAAGCAGGAGTGTCTAAACACTTGTGCGCCAAACTGTTGAGCGCGAGTGAGAGACGTGGCTCACAGGACAGGATGCGCTGGTTTGAGCATGCTGGATCCTGCATCCTAGCTCGGCGAAAGTGACTTGCGGCACCGAAGGAGGGACACAAGTGAGACAAACTCAGCCCTGGCAGCTGGATGTAATTTGAGGTGGAGGGTAAGGTGGCTATAAGGCGACTGCTAAGCGAATAAGCCATGGATCCTGGGTGTCGATGTCTTATTGCTCATGCATATCAGGTTTGAAGGCAGCTTTAACCACACTTCATAGAAGGAATAATGTATGATTGCTGCTGTGAATTGGAAAAAGCATATTTTCGTGACATACCCTTATGAGAACATAAGTTGAATAGAGGTTGAGATGGTCCTAAGCCCCTGAATTACTAGATAAACTGCTAAAGTGCTTGATAAAAATAGTAACACAGAAGTAGAATTTGGGTGAACCTCTCTCTCTCACAGTGCCTAACATACCAGCAGATTATCAATGATAGCGCTAATTTAGCATCTCCATGGAGGGGACTTGCTAATATTTGCTGCACTGTGAAACCCTGCATTTTCCTTGGAAAATCCAAAGTGGACTAGAACTGCAGTTTATGTGATGTGCTACGTCTGAGTTCTACTATAAGTACAAAAAAAGTGGAGATTTTTTATAACTATATATATATATATATATATATATATATATATATATATATATATATAAAATATGCGGCTATACTTGTAATAAAGGAGTTAATTTGGCGAGGGGGAGATAAGTGAAAAAATGAAGTGAGAAAAATAAAGGGAAGCCTGGAAGCTTTGGCTCTCTTAACATTATTGCAAGAATCTTAAGCCATCATGGAAATGGAAATTGATGTCTCTTCCTCCTCTCCAATTACTATAACATAAGGTGCAATATTGGCTGTCTGCATATGCAGTTGATCTGCACGGCCAAAGAATTGAAGTCAAGGAGGGTGCAATATTGGTTGTTTGTATATATGACTACCTTTTCTTTCTGGTGGGCTATTGTAATATGGCCGAATGGATCCCTTGAACTGAGTTCTGCATGGCAAATGATTGAAGTGCAATATCTAACCTCTGTATAATAACGGACTATTCTCATGGCTATTATAATATAGCCGGACAGATTTCCTGAATTGAACTCTGTACGGCAAAAGAAGTGGAACTTGACAGGTGCAATATTAAATATATGTGTTTATAACTGCTTCCCACTTTTTTCAAATTATTACAGCATAGCGGGATAGACACTTTGAAAGGAGCTTTGCATTGCAAAGGGACTGAAGACTTTAAAGAGGTACAACATTAATTGCCTATATAGGTAATTTTCTCTTTTTTCCAACAAGCTATTATAACATAGCAGGATTTTAATAGTGACTGATAAAAAACCTGTCTACCACTCTTAACTTTCTAAAATTTACTGTGACTACCTATTTGCATTGTTTTTTTCTCACTTATTTGGAAGGAGGAAGAAATGAGCTTTAAGCTGTAACTATTTGACAATTTAACTAACTGTTAATTTAATATGACTCTGCAAGCTGTATGTTTTGACCCTAATCCTTTAAACCTGCAAGAGAGGTCTTGGGGATAGGGAAACCCTCTTGAGTCTGTGAGAGGGTAAACAAACTTAGTTGTTTACTCAATATTGCTAACTTGCTGAGGCTGTTTATAATTTATCCTAAATCCTTCTCGAAATCGGCAAAAATAAACTGCCATTTCTTTTTTCTTATTACTGATATTTCTTATTCTTGTAAGTAAAAATTCTGGGTCACTAAACATCAGTCATTTATATATTGTCTGAAAGCCCTATTGCAGCTTACTTTAAACCCTCTGGAAATTGTGAGAGAAACTGAAGAGTGGGAACTTATTTTGGAACACTGGAGAAGGGCAATACATTTTACAGCTATATCATCTGATAAATCTAGTGTAATAAGCTTTAAACCCCCTTTTAGGCATGCAAGAGAAGCTAAAGGGGGCAATATAGAGAAGAAAGCAGAAAGTAAATTTAAATATAGGCTTAATATAATCAATATTGCTGAGATTGTTTACAATTTGTCCTAAATCTTCTTTTAACTTGGCAAAAAGAAATTGGTACCCTTTTTTTTTTGTTTGTTTGTTTTCTTTTCTATATATTGAAGTTAACATTTTGATTTGTTGTCATTCTAAACTGTCTGGAAACCCTGTATTGTAATATACTTGAAATTCTCTTTACTCAGTGCAAGGAATTTAAGAGGGGCGGAGGGCCTCATTCTAATCGTGGCCGCAAAATGTCCGCCAGTCTGCGATTGCTTGCAGTCGGCTTACGGCCATGCATAGCGCTACGTCTACGCTGGTATTCACCTGGCTGGTGCCGCAAGGAGGTCCCTCTTATGGCCAATCATAAACCATGCAATCGTAAGCAATGGCCGGCTTGAACCTGATCACGGCCGCTAGCCCGTAGATCCGTGTTTAAGCCCGCCAAATCGGAAGAATACTCAAAGTCAAATATATATTCGAGGAAGCACTGTACAGCACTGTAAATAATGGGGCATACAGTGGGGGACATGAGGATTAAAAGCACTACATTCACAAGCTGCCACATTGCTGCTAGACAATACTGTAATTTGTGGCCAAAGTCCGATGAGTTTGAAGAACTAGTCACTGGCTTGGTGGTCATTCAAGACCTCCAAGTCAGTAACCAGTTCTGCAAGCCCGCCGGACTTTGGCCACAACTTACAGTATTGGCTACTGGCGCTGTGCCAGCTTGCCAATGTAGTGCTTCTAATCCTCATGTTCCCTCTAATGCTCCCCATCAATTACAGCACTGTACAGTGCTGCATTGAATAAATATTCACCTTTAAAGATCTCCAAGCCCGTGACCCATACAGGCTTGGAAATTCAAATTCCCTGCCGCGGCTCCTTAAAGGGCCTTCGGCACACTAATGCTTACCCCCATGCCGCAGGGGTACAGTAAGTACCCAAGCAGCAACTGACATTAACCCTACATGCTGCAGGGTCCGGATTGGGACCCCTGCAGTGTACCCACATTAACCCTATAATACAGGGGTCTCGATGAAGACCCCTGCAGTGTCCCCACATTAACCCTATAATGCAGGGATCTTGGGGTCATGAGGGTCCTGGAGGACCCTTATGGCACTTATAGGGTTAACCTAGGGGTTAATAGTGTCCTTTAGGGGTCTATATAGACCACTATTGGACTGGGGGTTTAATTTTGGTCTCATGAAGGTCTATATCGACCCCCATGAGTAATAGGGTTAATTTGATGTTCCATGGACTCCGTATAGAGCACCATGAGTGATGGGGTTAATTAGAAGCTCATGGAGTTCTGTATAGAGCCCCATGAGTGAAGGGGTGCCTTGGGGGCTTAAAGTACCCCTGCGGCAGGGGTTAATTTTTTTTATCGCAGGTCCTTAAAGGACCTTTAAGGTCCTTAGCATTTGAATAGCGAATGGGGCTTTCTCTCTTTCAACTGCGTAAGATCAAAGGCTTTGACGGAAGCAAGCTGCGATTGAGCTCATAGCAAGGGATCGCAGCTAGACAACCATAAGCTTCCAGAGGCCGCCACTAGCATCGCTAAGTAGCTTGCAGCCTCATTTTGCGGCAATTTTTTTGGGAAATGTAGCATTAGAATATAGCCCATAGTTCTTAGAGGGGGTATTATTAGTTATCACTAACTACAAAAAAAACACGTGCCAAAGAAATGCAAGATCTTAATCAAAAGCTTATTAAATCATATACTCTTTATAGAGATCAACCAAATTTAAAAAATTTAAATAAACTTAAAATAGCAAAAGAAAATATAGATAATCATTTGACGGTTCAGAAGTCTGAATATTATGCACATAATACATTTTTTAAAACTGGAAATAAAATATCTAAAATGCTTGCTAACCTTCTGAAAAATGAAAAAGGCTCTAACTATATATCTAATATAAAAGAAAAAGGTAAATAATCACCAAAATATGCTTTTATTGAACATTCCTCCAGGGTCTATACTAAAGGAAAAATAGATTACGATGAAAAGGAGAGATTCTGGAAGGAAGAGGAAACACAAACAATAACCCAAGTGCAATTTGAAAAATTAAATACACCGATTACAATAACTGAGATACAGGACATTATCAAATCATTAAAAAAAGGAAACATACTTGGCCCAGATGGGTACTTTGGTGAATTTTATTTAATCAAGTTAGATCAGATATCACCTATCTTGTTGAAATTAATGAATGAATATTTTCTGTGTAATATTGAATTTTCAAAAAGATTTACTGAAGCCAATATCTCTATTGTTCGGAAAAAGGGTGTAACGATGTGCTATTCTTATGGGGCTTGGGCAGGCTTAGTAGAGTCGACTGTACCCCGCAGTATCATTTGAGTTAATTTGGAATCCCCTCTGTAAGTCAATAGGCCCTTAGCCAGACCCTTCCCAGTGACCTCTGCCTTTTTTCAGTAGCAAGAATACAGCTAGAAAATAACTCAAGGAAGCACATGCCCCTCTTCCCACCATTACTATGATTACCAACACTTTCTTCGGCAGGCCAGGTGGTCCTATTGCTAATACTTGTTTGATCTTTCCATTTGCTGCCACAGATCACAGGATCAAGTCTCTTATCTCAGTTTTACGACTTTCTTTGCTAATTAAGCATTCTAAGGGAGGTCCTGGTTACAATATTTCTTGTATCATCTGGGGCCATATCCACACAACGGAACTTAACCATTTGTCTCCTATGTGACTGTCTTAACTTTATATTATACAGTATAAGCAAGATGCCATGATTGTCACGGTGAGCCCAAAAGAGTCCAGCAAATAGTCTAAAATCCAGGGCTACCATCACAAAGGGTAAGAATAAAGATGAAATAAACAGCTATAGACCAATCTCATTACTAAACTCAGACTATAAATTCTTTATGAAAATATTGGCAAATCGATTACAACCTCTCCTTAAAGATCTTATAGGAAAGGACCAAACAGGATTTATGCAAGGTAGACCAGCAACCAGAAATATCAGGAAGGTAATGCGAATAATCCAGGAATATCAATTAAATTAAAATAAAAAAAATCCACCAACATTATTAACTAGCGACTTGCCCATAAAAAAAAGACGGCAATAAAATTTTAAGCAAGGCAATGCTTCGGCCACAAAATGCTATGCTATGGCTCCTCAGAGCACCTTCGGCGCTTATCGCGAGTCCCGCGCTGAGCACCTTTGGTGCTCATTGCGAGCCTCTCCCACCGTGTACTTTGCAGGCCTTGGACTGACGCGCTTGGCCGTTAAAGTAGTAAAGTATTGTGTGCCGTAAAGTATTGCGTGCCTCGGGATGCCGCTGGCCTACTGCGCTCATTGCAGCTATGTCCCACAGGAATAAACAACTGAGGATTGCACTATATGCAAATTATCTTTTGCTGTTTATTGAAAGACCTAAAGACAATATACACCAAATTATGAAGCTATTGGAAGAATATTCTTCCTTTTCAGAATATAATATTAATATTGCAAAATCTGAAATAGTTTAGCTCCATCAGGAGCAAGACATCTCAAAATTTCCATTTAAAATTCAAAAACATTCAATGAGATATCTGGTTATAAAATTAGCATCAACTATCCAGAAAATATACTTATATAACTATAAAAATTGTTTCCACAGGATAGAGAGAGATCTGAAACTATGGAAGAATCAACCTTTATCAATCCTGGGAAGAATCTCTGTTATAAAAATGGTAATTTATCCAAGAGTTTTAGTTTTTTCTCCAGAATTTTCCCTTAATTTAAAAGGAAGATATAAGAAAAATACATTTTTCAAACAAATTATCTAGAATGACAAAAGAGCACAAATTAGTCTTGAAAAATTATGGCAGACAAATAGTAGAGGAGGTAGTAACTTACCGAATATAGAATGGGATAATAGGTCAATTCTATATAAAATAATAATGGACTGGTTAATTAAAGGAAACAAATATAGAACTTTCGAATGGGAACATTAATTGAAAATTCATAAGAAAGTTTCATATCTTTTACACAACTTGAAGGCAGAAATCCCTCAGGAGATTAGGGAAGATATATTAACCTACCCAATGTTAAAGAGTTGGAGAACATTTCACTTTAAAATCATTGGTATTGACAAAATGACATACCAAATGCCACTTACAAATAAGACAAAAGAGGTGGGCAATAGTAAAAATACTTAACTTTATAAGTTTAATGAAAACAACGACGATTAAAAACTTTTAAAAAGGGGAAAGGTATAAAACCAAACTGTACAAATTCCTTTGGACAGAAAAACTGCAAACCTAATGACCACTGGACAAATATCACTCATGAAGTGGGGTTTAAGCAGTAAAGTAAATGAGAAAAAGAGAATGGCTAGGTTCTGGCTTGAGTAACTATAAATAAAAGGGTAGTATGGTTAAATTATTAGGCCAAATATTCCTATATCCATATATAAATGCCGTATATAAATATTATCCCCTAATGTTAGTATGTGACCTGGTATGTCACAAACTTAGGGCAGCTTAAATGATATAGATAACGTGGTAGTATGCTTCAGAAGAACATGTCTATTTGCATACAAACAATTATTCTATGGTTTGGCTCTTAAATAACCAAATACTTCATTTCCTCTTATTAAAGTGCAGTGCCACAATTATTTGAGTGGTACATGTATATTATAGGCCATTCCAAGCAAGCTAACTTCTCTGGATACTCATATGTGGTGTTTCAGCGTCTCCCTGCGCTGGGGAGATTCGCGCTGTCTAGTTGCGTCGTGCGTGATGACGTCACGTTACGCTAGCCTACGTCCTAACATGTTTCTACGTATTCAACGTCTTTCTCAAAGGATTAAGGCATGTGTTGGGGCTGGAGGCTATTTAAAGCATATGGTAGCCATAGTTACCTGTACTACCTACATTGCTACACCTCAATTAACCCTATGAATGAATGGATGTATAGCAGGATTGGACTTGGTGAAGGAAGGGATAGTCCATCTATAATTAAAACATTGTAAATGGAATTAAGCATCAGTAAATATGAAAACCTATATAAAATACAATTCTATAATATGTAACTGACCAATAGATGTTATAAAGAGCATATATAATAGTGTATCATGGAATATAATTAATATGGGTTTACCATAGTAATAAAACATAACTAGGCCACAACTAACTATTTGTGAAACCATAATGTAAAGTGGCGTAGTGTATACATAAATCAATGAAAAAAAAAAAAATCTTATATAACCATATATGAGAGGGACTATGAGTCAGCGTGACTCATATTCCCTCTCATATATGGTTATATAAGATTTTTTATCTTTTCATTGATTTATGTATGCACTACGCCACTTTACATTATGGTTTCACAAATAGTTAGTTGTGGCCTAGTTATGTTTTATTACTATGGTCCACTAACCCTTTGGTCCTTTACACTTTTTATGTACCATCTACTTATTAACATATCTAATTATTATTCCATTTCCCACAAATATGGATCTTTGTACTTTTTAAGTTATTTTGCTGTTTCAACTATGCACCTTATCACATTTTCATATTAATTATATTCCATGATACACTATTATATATGCTCTTTATAACATCTATTGGTCAGTTACATATTATAGAATTGTATTTTATATAGGTTTTCATATTTACTGATGCTTAATTCCATTTACAATGTTTTAATTATAGATGGACTATCCCTTCCTTCACCAAGTCCAATCCTGCTATACATCCATTCATTCATAGGGTTAATTGAGGTGTAGCAATGTAGGTAGTACAGGTAACTATGGCTACCATATGCTTTAAATAGCCTCCAGCTCCTACACACGCCTTAATCCTTTGAGAAAGACGTTGAATACGTAGAAACATGTTAGGACGTAGGCTAGCGTAACGTGACGTCATCACGCACGACGCAACTAGACAGCGCGAATCTCCACAGCGCAGCGAGACGCTGAAACACCACATATGAGTATCCAGAGAAGTTAGCTTGCTTGGAATGGCCTATAATATACATGTACCACTCAAATAATTGTGGCACTGCACTTTAATAAGAGGAAATGAAGTATTTGGTTATTTAAGAGCCAAACCATAGAATAATTGTTTGTATGCAAATAGACATGTTCTTCTGAAGCATACTACCACATTATCTATATCATTTAAGCTGCCCTAAGTTTGTGACATACCAGGTCACATACTAACATTAGGGGATAATATTTATATACAGCATTTATATATGGATATAGGAATGTTTGGCCTAATAATTTAACCATACACTACCCTTTTATTTATAGTTACTCAAGCCAGAACCTAGCCATTCTCTTTTTCTCATTTACTTTACTGCTTAAACCCCACTTCATGAGTGATATTTGTCCAGTGGTCATTAGGTTTGCAGTTTTTCTGTCCAAAGGAATTTGTACAGTTTGGTTTTATACCTTTCCCCTTTTTAAAAGTTTTTAATCGTCGTTGTTTTCATTAAACTAATAAAGTTAAGTATTTTTACTATAGCCCACCTCTTTTGTCATATATATATCTAGAGTGTTATGCACTAATGGGCCCTATCCCCTAAAGTACATTCTTTCACTTACAAATAATACTGAATTTTTACAGGAACTGAATATAGTTTCTTACAGAAAGGATGATAGAGAAATGGAAAATATAGGATACTTTCTTGAAAGAGATTTTAAAGCAATTAAGGGTTTTGAAAAAAATTGTAGTGAAGCCAATATACAAAAAGAACAGTGGTACTTTTTTATACAAGTGAAGAGTTATATAAATAAACTCAGTAAGGAAAACCCATATGTTTGGGAAGGGTACAAAGCCACTAAATTCATTCAGGGTTACTGTAAAGGGAAATATGCTATGAAATACTATTGATTATTCATTATTGGCCTAAGAAAACAAGAAGAAATAGTTAAAAAATTGAATGGATTGCTTCCAGACTTTGAATAAGATGAGGAAATATTTAGGAGTGTGGAGGGAGTGGAGGGAGTGGGTAAATATATTCCATCTGCTGATTTTCATGAACGGCGGCTTAAAGTTATGCATCAGAGTTATTGCTTTCCTAGAATTTGTGGAGAATGGGCAGAATAGGGGAGAACGGGTGTATAAGATGTGGAGTGCTAGATCCAAATTATAAGCATGTATTTTGGCAATGTAATAAAATATATAGATTTTGGATGAAAGTTCAACAGCCCTATTAAGTTCTAAGCCAATAGCTGCATTAGCAAGTCTGCAAGGGCTGCGGGCTTTAAATTCGTCTGCATTAAAGAACTATTAAATTAGAGCATGCTGCGAGTTACGAGCTTGAAACGCAAACCCATAAACCATTTGTCTCACGTTAAATGTGCGGCCATGAGCATGATCAATTAGTCAAACCTGTAGTTACGGGTGTAGATGGAGCCAATGGCAACAGAGATTGTCATCATTATGTCACCAAAAAATGGAGGCTGGATTTCAAAGTCTTACAGACTTCAATTACGAGTTTCAATCGGACCCACATTCCCGAAATAATGCAATTATTAACACATTGATTGCCGTGATCGATATAACACGGAAATTAAACCGTAAATAAAGTATTTTATATTGCAGATTTACAAGCTTGAGAATGTTGTGCTATTAATTATAATAACTAATATCACTTTCCCTTTTATTATAGTGTACAGTAGTGTGTGTATATTTGCATTTACAGTGCTACGGATAGGACTTTATCCCCCTAGCGGGTCCTCTCTAGTACCTGTAGGCTTCATGGCTACATTTGCGGGTTACAGGCTTGAACGCCAGTGAATTTGATGCAATTTAATAGTGTGATTGGAACGTAACAGTTATGGGGTTAACTGATCAAAGTATTTGCTGGCAAGCAGGTCAAATTTCCACATCTCGTATGCTTTTTCTCTCCCTTTCCTCGCAAGTCATTGGTGGGTTGCTTTACGGGGCAAATTTAATAGCGGCAAGGCTTGCAGCCTACGTTACGGGCTATGGTTTTCATTGTTGAGGGAATTTAATAGGGCTACAAGACTGGCTAAAAAAAATGCTAAGTATAGATATTCGGTTAAATGCCCAAACAATCTTTTTTGGCTGCATAAAAATATACAAAGAATATGAGATGGAGATTTCTGGAAATTATTACTCTTCTGGCTAAAAATGTGATTATGAGAAATTGGATAAATGCGAGAGCCCTTTCAATCTTAGAATTAAAACAAATTATTTTGAAGCAGGTGATCCTTGATCAATATGTAGGAACAGTAAATTGGAAAAAAGGAAGAAAGAATTTAAATTAAAATGGTATAATTATTATGAAAAAATAATTAAATCTGAAAACAGTGACCATTCAAGCTTATGTCCAAGTATGTTCTGCTGATGGATAAAACAAATGTAGAACTCATTAAATGAAATATTAACTTGATGATTATAATAATGCTTGTCCCTTCCTCTCCCTCTACCTCCTCCACCCCCTTTTTGTTCTCTCTCTCTCTCTGGCTCATTGCATTCCCCCTATCTCCCCTCCCCTTCTTTATCTATCGCGATATCTCAAATTTTGATTGCAAGTGGGTTAAGACCTTTTATATACTAGGAAGAAATTAATCTTTCATTGGTGATAATTAAAACTGTATTTTATAAGTTTAAATTGAATTTGTAAAGTGAAAACATCACATCCCAATTAACTGAAGATTAGTGACGCAGTGCTCAAATGCATAAAGGGATGGGTGTACAGGAAGATCATCATTAATGTTACATAAATGTTATATATGTTGATGTCCCAGAACTTTAACCATTGAAAACGCATGGAAATAGTGATATATGGGTCATGGGTGTAATGTGGACAGAAGGGCAAGAGGCTGTTTGGAAAAAAGTGGACACTGAAAGGATTAAATGTAACACAGTATTATAATTATAATGTATAGCATCTACTAGGGTCACATGTGATCACTACACCACTGTAACCAGAATTTGATGAATACAAATAACATACATCACTCCATTTAATAGAAGTAACCAGTAATGTGCATAGTACTTAAATCTGCTCTTCATCTGCTCAATTAAACAGATGCATACACTTCTGGACTGTGTAATCCAATCCAGTTGCACACATACAGTGTGTTCCAAAAAACTAAATTCTGATAAAATGGTGGTCCAAACCTAAAAAAGGCAGAGGAGGATAACATAAAAAAAACTGCATGTACAGTACAATGCTAAATTCTGTAACTGTAACAATATACCAACTTGCCGGATCTTTATCTGCAAGCATTACTAACCAATGTCATGACCATTACTAATGATGTGTCATCTCACAATGAATGCTTGTGGCTATTGGTCAAAGAGTACTATTACCATCTCCATCTGATATTTCTTATCAACATTGATATCCCATGCATTTGGTATACAGGTGTTATCGCATTTTAAAAGATTCTCATGATATCATAAGTTCGGAAGACCTACCCATTAAGACAGACAGGACACAAAGCTCAGCAGCCAAAATCACTGTTACTAACATCAGTATCTGTTTTCATATTGATATTGAGAGGATGATATGCTTCCCTAGTGCATGTATTAATGTTGGCTTTGATTAACATGCTGTATAGGTCTAAATGTATGCTAACAACAATCATGTATTATAAAACTGGATATATGATTTAATGGACCTGAATTGTGCCTACAATCAAAATATGTAATTAAATTGAAAAATAATAAGGCCTTGCAAAAATAATAGGGATGGCAGCAACTCTTTTCAACGGCATTAATCAGTGACCATCAATTGGTGAAATGTTAAACATAACCCTACATGTCCACAGAGAAGATGATGATGGACCATTTCATGGGAGGTAGCCATTTGGTTACAAAATATTACCATCACATAGACTATGTAGCTAAGCTAGATTATGTTAACATTTGGGCCAATAGATTGTCACTGAGGAGTACTGTTGAGAAGGTCCAAAAATATATGCAGTCCCTACATCCTCCTCCACCTTGCCACAGGACCCCAACCCCACATGGTCACACGCCTTGTCACTAGTTGCAGGCGGTTGCAGGGGGAGGCATTCTCCCAAGAGGCAGCAGCACCGGAGGTGGCAAAGGGCATTGAGGGAGGTAAGGAGTGGCCAGGTTGCGGGTGTGTGCGGGGGAGACATCTGGGGATGAGGAGGCAGTGCTGGGAACCAGAGTGCAGTCGGTGGCATCATGGATTTAATGATGCAAGAATGATCCATCTATTCCTTGGTAAATCCAGAGAGCTGATTTGTCAGTGTCATTAGTGGTCAGCATTTACATGGGTTGTGTGTTTCCTATGTGTGTGTGATGGTCTTGTTGGATAAGCGTGCTCTGGTTATCCGACGACTGTAGCTGCCTGGCCAGGGTAGAACTCCACCATTAGGTTGTGCAGCCTCACCTCCCTATAGAGCCTCTGCAGGCTAATGTCCATGGAGGCCTGGTTGGAGGAGCCACTGGTCTGGAGCTCCTGCCCAGTTGCTGCATTAGGACCAGCCTCCAGCGTTGGAGCATAGGATGGAGGTCTGCTCTGTGTGGGCATGGCTGTGTGAGGAGGCAGTGGTGGTGGTGCCCACTGGGGAGGGGCTGGGGCTTGGCTGGAGCCTTGCTTGCTTTTTTTGGTGGTGACCCTGGTGATGGTGGGAGCCAGGTTGTGGCACTGCTGGGAGGGGTACATGGTGGTGATGGAAAGGCTCGTTGGTAAACCGAGTTGTTGTAGGAGGGGACAGTGGGGTCCAATGCCACATGTGTGGCCAAAGGTCCAGCAAGTGACCCATCTGCCCAGATAAATTGGTCCTCCAAATATCCCAGGCTCTCTGATGCTCTCCTTGCCTCCTACTTCTACGGCAGGTCGTGTTGGGCTCGGGCATTACATCCGGCTGTGATGAAGCCTACTTCCCCGCCTCTTGCTCATCAATGGACCCAGTCCTCCTGCTAGCCGAAAAATAGAGAAGAATGGTATGTGTGTTAATTATGTTGAATGATACATTGGTTGCTGTTTATTCCTAACTATCTAACATCCTAAACACCCCTCCTCAACCCCCTTCCTCAACCTCCCTCCTCAACCCCCTTTCTCAACCTCTCTCCTCAGTCCCCTCCTCAACCTCAACCCCCCTCCTCAACCTCAATGCCCCATCCTCAACCCCACATCCTCAACCCCCCATCCTGAACCCCCCACATCATTCTCAATCCTCATCCTCAACCCCCCTCCTCATCCTAAACCCCCCTCCTCAACCTCAACCCCACCATCCTCATACTCAACCCCCCATCCTCAACCCCCCTCCTCATCCTCAACCCCTCCATCCTCAACCCCCCTCCTCATCCTAAACCCCCCTCCTCAACCCCCCTCCTCAACTTCCCTCCTCAACCCCCTTCCTCAACCTCTCTGCTGAACCCCCCTCCTCAACCTCAACCCCCCTCCTCAACCTCAACCCCCCCATCCTCAACCCCATCCTCATCCTAAACCCCCCTCCTCATACCCCCCTTCTCATCCTAAAACCCCCTCCTCACTTTACCCCTCTAAATACCTCCCCCTCTCCCTTTCCCCTCACTTACCTCCATCTGCCGCTGCTCCTCCGCTCCCCCGCACTCCTGCCGGCTGCATCTTGACCCGGCCAATGCTAATGACGTGGCGTGCATGTGACGTCACGTCATTAGCATATGCCGGATCCCTACACAGAAGGAAGGAGCGCGAGGAGCAGCTGCAGATGGAGGTAAGTGAGGGGAAAGGGAGAGGGGGAGGTATTTAGAGGGGTAAAGTGAGGAGGGGGGTTTAGGATGAGGAGGGGGGTTTAGGATGAGGTGGGGGGTTCAGGATGAGGAGGGGGGTTGAGGATGAGGATGTGGGGGTTAATGATGATAAGGGAGGGGGAGGGAAAGAGCCATGGGGGGAAAGAGAGACGGGGGGGTTAGAGAGACGCGGGGGCAAAGAGAGACGGGGGGGGTGACTTGAGTAGAAGCCGAGGTGACCCTTTTCAGCCTTAAAAAAAAAAACTTGGCTTATACTCGAGTATATACAGTATTTTAGAAATAAAAATAAAATAAAATAAATAAAAAATAACCTGCTCTCCAAAATTGCCACTTTCCAAGACTAAACCATCAGCTCCAGGACCTGCGAGCTATCAATCATTATCTGTTGGGCCATTTCCTATTTGAGCCATGGCCTGTGTCGCACACTGTAATTGTGGAGTTGGCTTTTAACTGTGAGCGACATGTATTGACTCCTCCAAAAAGCTTGCAGCCGCGGGAAGGGGCGCAGTTTGGCATTTGTGGGCCTGAGTCAATTGAATGCCTCTAAACATTTAGAGAAAAAGATACCCGCTACCAGAATTGCAGGATCAGGGTAATTGTGGGCTAGCAATTGAATGGGGCCCCTGGTTCGTTATCTGCATTATAAATCCCATCAGGAAAATGTAAAATACATTAATATGCAAACTATAGATATAGGAATTACGGACAAAGGAAAGCATATAGTAGCACTACCTGGACCAAAGCCTATGAATCAGATCCAAATGGAAGAGTGTGTGCTATGCAGATGATCTGTATTTTCATCTTCTCTGCTTGCACATGGAAAATAAATTCACCTGCTGGTTAAATATTAAAGTAGAATGGACTTCTCAGTATCCAAAAGGTATTGGGCACAGCAAAGAATGTCTAGTAATAACAAGATAAATTATAAATGACACATTGTAGTTATTCAGTGAGGATCTCATTTTAGATCACAGGTAGATCCCATGTTAATATAATACTGCCAACATGACTAAATCCCAAAAATTGATTTATCAATAATGTTTTAAGTTATGTGTAGGCAGTGAGCAATTATAATTCAGATAGTATAAATGAGCATGCCAAGAAGGTTTTAGAAAGGAGCGACTGCTTGAAGCCAGAAGCCCGAGGTGCTATAAAATAACACATCTCAGGAGAATTTCTTGTGGTGTGAAAATAACAGCTTTGGCTATCACATGTAATGCAGTGTGCTACAGAAATCCCCTGGTGATTATTTCTGCTGCTTCAAGGCTTTCTAACTATGGCTCAAAATCTCCACTGTTTTTGTCAGCCAGAAGTCAGTACACTAAAACTACATACACTGAGAACTGGACAAAACATAGAAGGAAAGTCCACTTAGTCTAACAAAAGAAAACACAGAATGAATGTAAAAACAGTTAGGCTGCAGAGAACAATAACAGGGGGAAATATGGATGTACATTTTAACTTCAGAAAATAAATATATAAATAATTTTAAAACATCTTGTTTTGAGAAAGTTTAAATGATAAAAATAGTAATTTCTGTAATGAAATATGAATTTGTATATATATATATATATATATATATATATATATATAATATCTCGCTACTTTACAATCAGATATACAGGATTTGGAGTTTCTAACTGTTAAAATAGATGTAGACTTAGTATTTTTGGAATGCTACTAAAGATAAAATATGAGTTCAGTAATTAGATGCAGCAAGATCTGATTTATGGCTCTTTGGAACAAAACTGAATCATTTGATGACAGTGAAAGAAGTGGAAATTACTAATGCACAAACTAGAAAAATATTTTAATAATGTATACTAGCAATATTTGATGGTTTGGAGCTATAATAAATAATATAGCAATTGGAATATTTTGACAGCAGAAAAAAATAAACCAGCTAGAGATAATCAGGCATCAATCCAAAGTGCATACATATGTACTATGGCTCATTTGTCTTCTATTCCAGTTTTACTGCCAAACTACCAACTGAGTAATCAGCTAACACATTCAGCAGTCTATTACTGGGGTGGAGTTTCAATTTTTATTAAAAGCTAATTTTGTCAACAGCTTCTTGTTTTTTTCACTCTACTTTTTAGGTAATAAAGCATATGTTAATATGAGGTAACTGTTTAGAATTTGTATCAATTTTAAAATAATAATTAGAATAATTATGTGAACTACATATATATATTATATGCACTAATATAGTTGTTGTACTTTGAGTTTGTGTGTAACGCTTGGAAAGTTGCGGGTTGTCGTAGATGCTCAATGTTAGTCCCGTAATAGGTGCTAAAAAGGGAGAGGGAGGGAGAGGAGGGAGGAAGAAAGGAGGGAATGAGAGAAGGAGGGAAGGATAGAGGGAAGAAGAGAGAAGGAAAGGGAGAGTGGAAGAGAGAAGGAGGGAGAAGGAAAGGGGGGAAGGAAGATAGAGAGTGAGAAGGAGAGAGAGAAAGATAGAGAGAGAGAGAAGGAGTGGGGGAGAGAGAAGAGAGAGAGTGAGAAGGAGGGGAGAGAGAGAAGGAGGGAGGGAGAGATACAGAAGGAGAGGGCACATAGAGAGAGAGTGAGCAAAGAGAGAAGGAGAGGGCGCTCAGAGAGAGATTGAGCACAGATAGAGGGAGAGGGCGCAGAGAGAGAGGGTTCACAGATGTGCACAAACAGGCAGAAGACACAATTTATAAGACAATATCATGCCGTAATTTTTGATAGGCCAGTTACTATATATATATATAGTCATTATAAATAAGACGTTTGTCCAATACAAAAGTTATCAAATTATATTGCAATACTCATTATTAATCTATATATATATATATATATGTATATATATATATATATATATATATATATATATATATATATATGTGTATATGGATTAATAATTACTATATATATATATAATAGTTGTCAAATATAATAGTTATAATAGTTATATATATATATAATATTTGTCAAACTACAAATCGCCAGCGCATGCACATTGCTTCAGGGCGGGCGCATGTGCTCTGCGTCAGGGCGCACATTCGCATTGCATCATGACACGCATGCGCATTTTATCTGAGCCGCGCGCGTGCGCATTGCGCTGCATCAGCCACACATGCACATTACATTAGGGGGGGCGCTCACGACTGGGCCGTGCTCGCGCCAAAGGACATGGGAGGCAGAGAAGGAAGGAAGCAACACACAGGGGAGGAGGGAAGAGACTCACAGGGGAGGAGGGGAGAGACACACAGGGGAGGAGGGAAGTGACACACAGGGGAGGAGGGGGAGAGACACAGGGTAGTGAGAGGAAGGGAAAGAGACACAGGGGATTGAGAGGAGGGGGTAAGAGACACAGGGGAGGGGGAAAGACACAGGGGAGGGAATGGGGGGAAGAGACATGAGGGAGGGGGAAGAGTCACAAAAGGGGACAGGGGGAAAGAGACACAGGGGAGGGGGAAAGAGACACAGGAGGGGGAAAGAGACGCATGGGAGGGAGAGGGGGAAAGAGCCACAGGGGAGGGAAAGGGGGGAAGAGACACAGGGGGGGGAAAGACACAGGGGAGGGAGAGGGGGGGGAAGGGACATGGGGAAAGAGACACAGGGGAGGTGGAAAGAGACACAGGGGAGGGGGATTGAGACACAGGGGAGGGGGAAGGAGACACAGGGGAGGGGGAAAGAGACACATGGGAGGGAGAGGGGTATAGAGACACAGGGGAGGGGAAACAGACACAGGAGGGAAAGAGACACAAGGGAGGGAGAGGGGGAAGAGACAGGGGAATGAGAGGAGTGCAAAGAGACACTGGGGAGGGAGAGGAGGGGGGAAGATACACAGGGGAGGGGGGAAGACACAGGGGAGGGGAAGTGGGTGTAAGAGACAGGGGGGACAAGGGGAAAGAGGCACAGGGGAGGGGTAGAGGCACAGGGGAGGGGAAAAGAGACACAGGGGAGGGGGAAAGAGACACAGGAGAGGGGGAAAGAGATGCATGGGAGGGAGAGGGTGAAAGAGACACAGGGGAGGGGGAAAGAGACTCATGGGAGGGAGAGGGGGGAAAGAGACACAGGAGAGGGAGAGGGGGGAAAGAAACACAGGGGGTAAAGAGACATAGGGGAGGGGAAAAGAGACACAGGGGAGGGGGGAAGAGGCACATGGGAGGGAGAGGGGGAGAGACACAGTGGAGGGGGGAACAGACACAGGGGATGGGGAAGAGACACTAGAGGGAAAGTGACAAAGGGAAGGGAGAGGAGGGGGAGAGACACAGAAGAGGGGGAAAGAGACGCATTGGGAGGGAGAGGGGGGAAAGAGACACAGGGGAGGGAGAGGGGGAAAGAGACAAATGGGGGTAAAGAGACACAGGGTAGGGGGAAAGAGATGCATGGGAGGGAGAGGGGAAAGAGACACAGGGGAGGGGGAGAGAGAAACATCGGAGGGAGAGGGGGGAGAGACACAGGAGAGGGGGGAACAGACAGAGGGGAGGGGGAAGTGACAAAGGAGGGAAAGAGACAAAGGTGAGGGAGTGGAGGGGGGAAGAGACACAGGAGCGGGGAAAAGAGATGCATGGGAGTGAGAGGGGGTAAATAGACACAGGGGAGGGAGGGGGAAGAGACACTGGGGGTAAAGAGACACAGGGGAGGGGGAAAGAGACGCATGGGAGGGAGAAGGGGAAGAGACACAGGGGAGGGGGAAAGAGATACATGGGAGGGAGAGGGGGGAGAGACACAGGGGAGTGGGGAACAGACAGAGGGGAGGGGGAAATAGGAGACACAGGAGAAAAAGAGACAAAGGGGAGGGAGAGGAGGGGAAAGACACACGGGAGAGGGGGAAAGAGACGCATGGGAGGGGGACTGAGACACAGGGGAGGGGGAAGGAGACACACGGGAGGGGGAAAGAGAAACATGGGAGGGAGAGGGGGATAGAGACACAGGGGAGGGGGGAACAGACACAGGAGGGAAAGAGACACAAGGGAGGGAGAGGGGGGGGGAAGACAGGGGAGTGAGAGGAGTGCGAAGAGACACTGGGGAGGGAGAGGAGGGGGGAAGATACACAGGGGAGGGGGGAAGACACAGGGGAGGGAAAGTGGGGGGAAGAGACAGGGTGGACAGGGGGAAAGAGGCACAGGGGAGGGGTAGAGGCACAGGGGATGGAAAAAGAGACACAGGGGAGGGGGAAAGAGACACAGGAGAGGGGGAAAGAGATGCATGGAAGAAAGAGGGTGAAAGAGACACAGGGGAGAGGGACAGAGACTCATGGGAGGGAGAGGGGGGGAAGAGACACAGGGGAGGGAGAGGGGGGAAAGAAACACAGGGGGTAAAGAGACATACGGGAGGGGAAAAGAGACACAGGGGAGGGGGAAAGAGGCACATGAGAGGGAGAGGGGGAGAGACACAGTGGAGGGGGGAACAGACACAGGGGATGGGGAAGAGACACTAGAGGGAAAGTGACAAAGGGAAGGGAGAGGAGGGGGAGAGACACAGAAGAGGGGGAAAGAGACGCATTGGGAATGAGAGGGGGGGGGAAAGAGACACAGGGGAGGGAGAGGGGGAAAGAGACAAATGGGGGTAAAGAGACACATCGGAGGGAGAGGGAGAGGGGGGAGAGACACAGGGGAGGGGGGAACAGACAGAGGGGAGGGGGAAGTGACACCGGAGGGAAAGAGACAAAGGGGAGGGAGTGGAGGGGGGAAGAGACACAGGTGAGGGGAAAATAGATGCATGGGAGGGAGAGGGGGTAAAGAGACACAGGGGAGGGAGGGGGGAAGAGACACTGGGGGGTAAAGAGACACAGGGGAGGGGGAAAGAGACGCATGGGAGGGAGAAGGGGAAGAGACACAGGGGAGGGGGAAAGAGATACATGGGAGGGAGAGGGGGGAGAGACACAGGGGAGAGGGGAACAGACAGAGGGGAGGGGGAAATAGGAGACACAGGAGAAAAAGAGACAAAGGGGAGGGAGAGGAGGGGGAAGAGACACAGGAGAGGGGGAAAGAGACACATGGGAGGGAGAGGGGGGAAAGAGACACAGGGGGTAAAGAGACACAGGGGAGGGGGGTTAGACACAGGGGAGGGGGAAAGAGACACATGGGAGGGAGAGGGGGAAGAGACACAGGGGAGGGGGAACAGACAGAGGGGAGGGAGAGGTGGGAAGAGACACAGGAGGGAAAGAGACACAGGTGAGTGAGAGGCGGGGGAACAGACACGGGAGTGAGAGGAGGGTGAAGAGACAGGTGAGTAAGAGGCGGGGGGAAGAGACATAGGGGAGTGAGAGTAGGGGGAAGAGACAGAGGAGTAAGAGGAGGGGGAAGAGACACAGTGGAGGGAGAGGAGGAGGGAAGATAAACAGGGGAGGAGAGAAACACACAGTGCAGGGAAATGGGGGTAAGAGACAAGAAGGAGGGAGGAAGAGACACAGAGGAGGGAGAGGGGGAAAGAGACACAGGGGAGGGGCAAAGAGATGCATAGGAGGGAGAGGGGGAAAAGAGACAAAGGGGAGGGGAAAAGAGACACAGGAGAGGGTGAAAGAGACACATGGGTGGGAGATGGGGGAGAGACACATGGGAGGGGGGACCAGACACAGGGGAGGGGGGAATAGACACAGGAGGGAAAGAGACACAGGGGAGGGAGAGGAGGGGGAAAGACATAGGGGAGTGAGAGGAGGGGGGAAGGATAGGGGAGTGAGAGGAGGGGGAAGAGGCACAGGGGAGGGAGAGTAGGAGGGAAGACACAAAGGGGAGGGGGAAAGTCACATTGGAGGGAAATTGGGGGAAAGAGACACGAGGGAGGGGGGAAGAGACACAGGGGGAAAGGGGAAAAGAGTGGAGGGGAAGGAGAGGGTGGAAGAGACACAGGAGGGAAAAAGACACAGGGGAGGGAGAGGGGGGAAAGTGACACAGGGGGTAAAGAGACACAGGGGGAATAGACACAGAGGAGGGGAAAGAGACACATGGGAGGGAGAGGGGGGAAGAGACACTTTCCAAATGTTCGAGAAAAAAAGGTATATGTTGGTCCCTTTTTCTGAAGATTGAATGTATGAGATGAGTATTTACATTTTTGCAGGCGCATTTGTGAGCTGTCTGCTTCTATGCATTTGAAGTGGACAAGGGTAAGTGTCTATCTCCCACCTCTTTTCAGCAACTTAGAACATGTTCCCAAGCTCTAAGTTATCAAGATGTGTTGAAGTCAGATGAGATGAAACCTTCTATACAAACTACAAAAGTTATAGATTTTGCTTTAATATGATTTTATAATCATGGCTTACACCGCTGCCAATGTTTTTTCTTAAGTTACAGCGGTCCTTTAATACAAACATTTTGAAACAGTACTAAGGAACCTGGCAGCCAGGTTCTTATAATTAATTTCTATTATCAAAAAATAACATGTAAATGTTTTTTTCATACACTATCAAACCATATCAGCATAGATGATACCTATTAATGGTTTACTGAGTAGAACTTGCTTTGAGGAAAGGGAATATGGCCTTGAAAGTCTAACCCATTACAGTCTAGGTATTATATATATCATCTCCACTGATATTGTTTTTTTATTGCTAAGACTAACACAGAACTACACCTTACATAGACTAATTTTCATTCTCTACTGTGAGGTCCAGTACAGTCTGTAAATGTATTGAAGATATATATTCATTTTTTTTTAGAACGGCTTTTGAACACCCTTCTAGCACCACAGAGTTTGAGTGTCACGTCTACCTTTCTATCATTGTGACATATATACTTGATAAGAATGATGCATTTAATGACTTTCAGGATATACTGAATAAATCCTGCCATATATTAATACTATGCTTCACTGAAATGAACACTGTTGTTCATGGTGCATGAGCTTTCAGTCTTGACCTCCATTACTTTTTGTTTTCACATCACTCTTGTCAGTGATTGTTAAAGAATTGAGTCTAGTTTCTAGTTTATATAATGTAAACCATGTATAAAGATAGTCATGTCTCTTGCAGGAACAATTCTGACACTTTGCCTTTCTACAGGAAATAAATATTGGATTTTGTGGAGGAGTTGCTGGCTGAGTTCATAGCCTTGCAATATAATAAAGGTACTAATAAACCTGCTTTTAATCATTTTTATTTCTGAAAAGTAACAAAGATAACCTCACAATTTAAAAAAATACTGGAGATTGTATATTATTTTTAATATGTAATGTTGGGACATTGCTCACTAACGTCAGAACTATGTATCTATATTTATATATTTTTAACTCATTAATCTGCTAGTCCTAATGATGACATTGTCATTGATATTACCTTTTGTAAAAAAAAGTATTATTGGTTATCCTTTACTATGTATTTTCCAAATAATTAAATTATAATTAAAAAATTAAATTAGAAAATATACAAGAATCAGTTGACAAATTAAATTCTAGAATTGTGTGTATAATTTTAAAAGTACGAATTGAAGAGTAACATATTTTTATCATTTTATGTGATTCTTCACTTAAAGGGCTCTGTCGGCATTCATTTATTTTAGAGCTAAACTTGGATGGAGCAAAAAAAAACATTCCAATACGTATTGGCCTTTCCCTTTTATGTTCCATTCTGCAGCTCGATCATCAGCTCCACACCTCTGTATGTCTGTCTTTGTCTTTCTCCAGCTTCAGACCCCAGTATGGACATTCCTCTTTGTTGTCCCTCTTTACATCTCCAGTAATCCTCTCTGGGTTTCTACTTTACAGCTTTCACAAACAGTGTACACTTCCATGAGTCTGTTTTATGTTCTAAGCAAACTCTCCACATTTTGCTTTCTAAGCCAGACTCAAGAGCCAGACTCAATTAGCCTCTCACTTCCAGACTGCAGTGCATCAAAACGGCTACACCCATTTCTTAGTTCAAGGCTTTTAAGGCTGTGCTCATCTGAGCTAATCAAACTCCTCCAGGCGTTTACTCTTTCACCACAACAACTCTATATACCACATCATCAAACTAAACATTTTTTTTTTAATTCAAATTTTATATATAAATCACAAAACAAAGGATCAATTTCCTAGGTGCATAACCAAAATGTATATAATTAGAACTAAATAAAAATCCGGACATTTTTATTATAGTATATTAGGACCGCAACTGCGAGCCTCGCAAAGTGAGGTGAGCCGTCAATTAGGCACGCAGGACTTAGGCTGCAATGTGCTTCAAAGGCGTCTCATTGCACTGCGAGCCTTAGGGTCGCGGGACTTATGACCCGTACGACTTAGGACCAAAACCCGTAACAACTTTAGCGCCCGAACCACAGAACTGCAAAAACCTAAAAACACAACAAATATGCCTCAAATTTACTTACACACTCATACACAGCACAGTGGGAGAGGCCGGGAGCCTGTGAGTGAGGCTGCAAGTTAATTTGAGGCATATTTGTTGTTATTTCACGAACGAAAATCGCCTAAGCAAGAAAAAAATGGCTGCCGAAAAAACGCAACACGACGAAAACGAGGTCGAAGAATACAAAACTAGCCCCAAGGACATAAAAAGTGCTCCGAGGGCCCATAACCTTGCATTTTGCAGAAAACAACTTTTCTACACTTAAAATTTTTGACTGGCAATTTTCTAGTATGAAATATGGCTTCCCTTATGCATATGCCCACTGTATCAAACAGCCTTGAGCAAAGCTAGGGTTGGATTATACACAAGCTAGGAATCCCACCCATGTACAGCTGTTTCAAAGTTACTGCCTATCATCAGCATGGGGCCAGATCCTCAGCTTGTGTAGTTAACCACTGTACCCTTGTACAGTATATAAATATTACATTTGTGTTCACATTTGAATGTCTAAAACAAGTTAAAAAACGTATTTCATGCCCAGAATTCTGAGAAATACAGTTGTTACACTGGTTCTATTTATATATATATATATATATATATATATATATATATATATATATATATATATATATACCACATCATAATGTAGCTTAATACCACTGCATAATTTATACACTATACAGAATATATTAAATAAATGGTACATTTAAGTAGTACATTGATTTTCAAATTTAAATATCTAAATATAAGTAAAAAATGTAGTTCCTGCTCAGAATTTCAAGAAATACAGTTATTGCACTGCACTCTTAGAAACTGCCATGTACAATCCCCACACTGGTGAGATACATTTTGAAGAATGAATTTTGGGTAGGTCTCCTATCTTGTTCTTAATACATCCTATGATATGCTTTATGCTTTAAAGCTGTGTAATACAGTGAGCAAATGACTAAAAGGAGCCATGTAAAAATGGAGTGGAAATGCATGGGTTGATTGATGGACTTATTGGAAACAAGATCATCATAATAGGAGCAAACTATTTAATTAATATTGCTGACTTGTTTAAAGGATCACTGCATAATGCAAAAGAAAAAATCTTTTTGAGTCTAACTAAGAGCATAATTAAGAAGAAAAAAAAAAACATACAATTGATTTGAAATTAGAAATAAAATACTGTTGATGCCTCAGCTGTGCCCTAGGAAATTCCATGATACAGTACATAGGTGGAAGTTGAGTGTAAAGTAGGGAGTCTGCTATTGGACCAGTGACGCTGGAGGGATGTGGAGTATATTTTAAACTTTCTCAATTATCTTATTAAAGGATCCCTGTTTTCTCCTTCCCCACCCCGCTCTCCACTGGTAGCCAAAACACACATCCTCATGATTTAGCTCTCAGGAAGTAATGTTGCAAACTCAAAATAGATTCCTATAATCATAAACGGGTTCTTCAAAACATCATATTTACCCAGAAAATGTTTTATGTCTGTGGCTTACATAGTTGTTAATATTCTTAGTTTGGTACACACTTACCAAACAAGTGCATTTTTCTGGAACTGAACCGTTTTTTTAGAGAAGAGAGCCTGCAGTAAAGTGAATTAATTTTGTTTAACCACCCTGTGCTTAATTAAGTTTCATAAACCAGTTTCTGGATTAATTGACAAGCTTAAAAGATAATGCAAGGTTTACTATGTGACACAAAAAACATACTAAGGGCTTTTGAAATTACGTGTTAGTCACCTTGTTTTGAAAATTATAAATTTTACATTGGAAGTTTTAGATTTAGTTTTTATATTGTATATTTTAGATTACATGGAAATCTAAAATATAACCATGGGCTTCCTTATGGACCCCCAAAACACCTTAAATTAACCCAGTTTCCATGGTAACATAAACCTGGTACCATGGGAGTCCCTATGGATCTCCATGGTATACTAAACTATAACCATGTGGGTCCCTTTGTACCTCATGGCACCTAACCCACCCTATCAAAATGTAACAAAATAATTAGTGAAGGATCATTATAAATGCATTGTTTTAAAAAATCTGTATAAATGTCCTTCAAATGCTATGGTGAACTGAAGCAATGTCACCAATAAGACTAGCAAATTATAGGTCATGTATAAAGAAAGTCTTTCTTTGTGCAGGGTCTTCTAATTTGCCAAAACTAGCATTGTTTTAATTCAAATAGTGTATTGGCTACATGTTGCATGATGAAAGTAGATTTTACATATTCTTGTTGTAGGACAGACTGGTGTCTCATTATTTTTCATGAATCAATCACAGCATTGCCATTAATATAATTAGTGAATAGCGCTATCCATGACTCCTTTTCCTTAAAACTAAAATATTGTCCATTAAACAAGGTCCTTAGAGAATGGATTATTATTATTAAATAAAATCTCCTCCTCCCATTTGCCCATATATAAGGCAACAAACTAAATTATAACCATTTGGGTCCCTATGGACCTCAGCATGGAAGTCTTACAGGATGGAAGTCTTTGTGGATCACCATGGGAATCTATATGGGCCTCCATGACAACTAAAATTAGCCCCTATACTAGAGACAACCGAATGGGTGCTTTTATTTTACGGGATACATAAAATAGACTCCTTGTTTGCCAGTTGCACTGCATTTGTAGAACAAGGCTTTTTTTAATTATTACTTTTTTACAGTTTAGTAAGTTTTAATTTTAAAATTTAAATTAAATTGATAAACTATCGATATTAAATAATTATAAATAAAACAAATACAGATACCACTATTTGATATATTGTTATTATTTTTATTAATAACTAGAATATTGCCAGTCAAAAAATTACGACAATGAAAGTGTAAGTGAGCTAAGGGTGTTTGGTGTATATAATGTGTCTGATGTAGCGTTGTTTGTTTTCTATGTCGTGCGAGTTTTTCGTAATAATAGTTTTCTATGTCGTGCGAGTTTTTCGGAATCTGCAAAGCTGTTTGGTGGTCTTTTTCGGAATATCCGTATGTGTTTGGTGGTGTTTTGCATGTTTATGGTAGTGTTTTGCGTGTTTAGGGACCTTTAGCCTCGTGTTTGTTTTGTTCGGTGGCCATTTTTTCTCTCGCTTCTGTTATTTTCGGGTCTCTAAACTCCAAAATTTGTGGTTAAATGAAGGTGTAACTTTACTTGTAGAGGTCCCCGGTGCCCCCCCTTGCTGTGAGTAAACTTTTTATGTGTTTGTTGTTTGTATTTGTTGTGTTTGTAATGTTTTTGATGTTGCGCGGGTTGCGTCCTTGTTTTGTAATCTCGTAGGTGTTTTTCGGCAAATGCGTAGGTGTTTGGTGGTGTTTTGCGTGTTTAGACTGCTGTAGCCTCGTTTTTTTTTTTTTGGCAGCCATTTTTTCTCTTGCTTAGAGAATTTTTTAGTGTCTAAACTGCTTTAATTTTATTTAAATTGAGGTGTAACTTTAGTTTTCGAGGTCCTGGATGCTCCCTTGCTGTAGGTAAGCTTTTTATGTATTTGTTGTGTGTATTTGTTGTATTTTTGATGTTTTGATGTGCGCGTGTTGCGGACGTTTTTTGCAAGGTGGTAATGGGTGGTAAAGTGTCTCGTATTTTGTTTGCGTTACGACGTAAAGTTTGCCAGGGTCGCAGTTGCTGGCAAGGGCTTTGCGAGGGCCGCGTCTCGCTACGCGAGCCCGCAAGCGTTAGCAACAACTTGTATGCTTACAACTATATATGTGATAACCTTTATTTGAAATATGTTTATACAGAATAGTAGACAACCCTCCTCCTAAGAGCTTAATTATCATATGGCAAAGTATGCGAGTATATGAATATTTTATGTGAAACATGAGGTCAAAACATTTTATGGATTATAAGCCAATTACTTAAAAACAACAACTTGTTTTTTTATATTTATTTTTCCTGCAATTATGATAATTTAAACAGACCTACTGTTACAAAGGGACATGCTAAATTACATATAATCAGCTAATTATTAAGTATATTTTCAAAGATTATTATATCATGTTAAATGATTAGAACATTTACTTAGCACCTAATATAAATATAGAATCCTTGCAGAAGTGCGGCTATTTATTTCCTTGAAACTCAAACTGGTCAAAACAGCAAGATTACGGGAGCGAGATTGAAAGCTTTACTTACATGATCATTGTGGTCAAAGATTTTTCTACAGGTCTTTTGAATAACTAGACTTGGCAATGCATAAAATGGCTGAAGGCAAAATAAATGAATAAACACAACCTTTATATATTTTACTTTTATATGCAATTATTCTATACCGCAGATTTCTATTTTATTTTCTACCTGTGTTTTTCTAAACTAAGGAGATTTCCATTTAAGCTGCCACATTCCCATTGTGCTGATAGAATCTACCTCTACATTCAAAGTTTCCTCCTATCTCAGGAATAAATAAAGATAGAAGGTATTTTTACATTGTAAATATATTTACAAGTGCAGTTCATAAAAATAGGACTAATTAAAGCTGCCTTTTCCCCTAGTACAACTTGTACAACTAGTTCCTTATATTCCTAATTCCCATCATGGTTTGTAGTTAAGCATTATTATCCTATATGTTCTATAATGTACCCTACACTTTATATTATTGATAAGCTTTACAGTGCCGAAAGAGGAATAATTTGTCTTTTCTTTTCCTTCCCTTCTCCACATGAATACGATCTTACTTTGGATGAGGCAGTGTCCCAACATTTATATTTTCTATTCCTGTTTCCAAATTCATCTCTTATTCAGTCTAATATTATCTACTTCCCTTGTAATGAGAAGATAGCCTGTTTTTGGTAAATTTGTATAGTGCATTGGTCACAAATTTTACTTAAATGCAAATCAACAACATTGTATTATATTTGTTATAATTATGTATAGAAAAAATGTATATGTATATAGTGCTGGGCTGACAATATAAAAAGAAAAAATCATAAATTATTACAAGATAATTGTACATTTTTTGTAGCTAGGCTTCCAAGATTAGAAGATCTTATTAAACAGATGTTATATATTTGCAATACTGAATTTAGCACTATCTACTCTGATGGATTACAAATGAAATCATATTAAGACAATACAATTACATAACATATCTAAATTATCTGGAGCATAGAAATTAATTTAGAATCAATTTATGCCAAGACAGATGTATTTTATGAAATGTTGGCCCTACTTTCTTGATCAGTGATTTAAAAAAATCATTGTAGAAATGTTATGTTACAAGTCACATGTCTCTCCTAATTATTCTGTATTTATCCACTGATCTGATATTATCCCAATGTAATAAGGAATTAAGTTGGAGAATTGGAGCAAATATTTTATGGTTCTAAGCTTTGAAGAGGTTTACAAACTATTTTGCACCACGGTCCTCTATTAACTAGTTTTGCACCTGTTGATGAATCTGGTCACATAGGTTTGGAACTCATATGGGATGGGTGCAAAAAGATGAATTTTATTTATCTTTCTTACTTTGCATAATGTTATGCCTGTTTTTTTTCCTTTTTATTAAGCAATCATATTTATTCTTTTTAGGTTTTAAGTTTTTTCAGATAATTACAAAACATACATGGTCAGTTGAGGATGACCTTGTACATGGAACACAATTATTTTTTTCATGCTTTAAAAGAGCTTACTTTCACTATTACCAAAGTTGTGTTCCGCTTGAAAAATTAAATAAAACCGGTTTCAACTAAGGTAAAACAGATTATGACTAACAGAAAGTGTACAGAGCATATTTACGTCTCTAGATTTCTGTGACTCGTACGTCTATTTTATGCTCACTGCCTGACAGATCAGTTAAAAAATGGAATATTATTTTCTGCTATGAGAGCATTATTTGAAAATAGAAAACACACTGTGATAAATTACCAAATTTTGAAAAAAAAAAAACATTTTCATTAAACCTTTATATTATAAAGGTATATATTATATACCTTTATATATTCATTTAGAAAAAATTAATTTTAGTGATAACCTAGATGGTATTGTACTTTCATATAAATTCAGATTTAATACTATTTCAAATTATGTGAAAGAGGGTTTGTCTACTCAGTGTTTACTGATACAATACATTTCTCACCAAAATGATATTGTTTAAAAACAGCTGTTTGGTTCATTTGTGAATTAATTTTTTGCTGTTCTATTATGATCTTCTCTGCATGGAGAAAGAAGCAGTACCACCCACATAAATAACTTACCTGCTGGGGCATATAACCTTTTTACTTTCAGTGAGCATTCCTTCCATTTGTACAATTAGTTTACATTTCTGAATTAAAAATATATATATATATATATACTTTCATTTAGCGACCAGGAGTTTCTTCTGGTGCTTAGAGTTACTTAAAATCTGTTGTACAGCCCCAAGCCATTTAATATGCTCATTATGCTGAATTTCTAATGCTTGATTGGCCTTTTCCAAGGTATCTTTCATCTGTTCATTGCATCTGCTGTTGATCCTGGCAGAAATTCAATTCCTTGTGTACCTGGGAACATTGGCTTGTGTCAGCATATACTCCTACACAACAGATATCCATGCATCTACAGATCTAATCTCATCATGCCCTGCATCTTTAATACCATATAATTCATGTGGTGCTGATATTCTCATCTTTCCTTATCTGTGTGTACCTATAAGTCCTTTGTTAGTTTGTTATCTGTCCAGCGCCAGGCTTGTAGTTTCTTTAAAGTCTTTTGTTTCGATCTATTTCATTCTATCTATCACCTCCTTTTTAATGTATCTCATTTTGTACTATAAAACCTCATCTCCCATGATATTTTAAATGAACATCAATGTATAACAAGGTATTCTATATATTATAAAGCATAATGAGTCTAGCATAATATATTCTGACAGGATTAAGGAAATAATGTTAACATAAATATCTGTACATCTATCTTTTCTTATTCTGTTATTGTAAATTAAATTTGCATTAATATATTTTAAAAGGCAGTATACAGTATATGAAAATAGGCAGCAATAATTATTCTATTCTCATGGAGCTTGAACTGAATTGCAGTTAAGCCTTATTAAATTGCGATTTGGCCAATTCTAAAGGGCTCTATATAAGCACAGACAATATATTTTTAAACAGAAGTTTTTTAATTAGTGAAGACCTTGCTTTTGGATAGAAGTTTGCAACCTAAAAACATCTGTAAAAAATATGCTATGTGCTTATATAGAGCCCTTTAGAATTGGCCAAATTGCAATTTAATAAGGCTGTATACCTTTTATTTAATATAAATATAGGTCCTGCTTCTCCAACATTATACTCCAGGGATACATTTTCAGGATATGACTAATTCAATATATGTAAGTAAATAAAAATATTTAAACCACTGATTGACCCAGCCCCTACTTTACCCAAATAAGTTGTCCTGAAAATGTGGTCCATATCTGTCCCAAAAGAGAACTGTGAAATGTAATCATAAAGTATTTGTACTAGTTGATATTTTCTATTAGATATCATTGTATTTGTGGGGGAACCTATTGGCATTATTTGCAAGAAAAACTGTAACTGTAGTAAAATCCCTACCTTTAATATATCAACAATAGAAAAAAAAACTCTTACATAAGCTTTGCCACTAATTATGGAATATTTCTGAACAAAAATGTGTTTTGCTCTCAACCTCAGAGGCACTTGATTGTTGTATGGTGGTAGAAGAACAACTTCTCTCTCCAGGTTCTCTTGCTCTTTTATCAGTTGATCCCAATATTGCGGTTGCTCCGTCTGCTCTGTCAAACTGACTCCAGTGCAACAAGACTCCAAGATCAACCTTCTCAATAAACAATGTGTGTGGCTCTAAAATACACTATTACTTCATTAGGGATATTCTAAACTTCATATATTACCCTTTACCACAATTGATTATTAGTGATGTCGCGAACATAAAATGTTTGGTTCGCAAACCGCGAACCGCCGCTAATGTCCGCGAACCGGCGAACCCAGCGAACCGCCAGAGACTTCAATGGGAAGGCGGATTTTAAAACCCACAGGGACTCTTTCTGGCCACAATAGTGATGGAAAAGTTGTTTTAAGGGGACTAACACCTGGACTGTGGCATGCCGGAGGGGGATCCATGTCAAAACTCCCACGGAAAATTACATAGTCGATGCAGAGTCTGGTTTTAATCCATAAAGGGGATAAATAACCTAACATCCCCCTCCATCATCATCCTCCCCTGTATCTCTTTACCCCCTCCCTCATCATCCTCCCATGTGTCTCTTTCCCCCCTTCCTCATCATCCTCCCCTGTGTCTCATCCCCCTCCCTCATCATCCTCCCACCTCCCTCATCATCCTCCCCTGTATCTCTTTACCCCCTCCCTCATCATCCTCCCCTGTGTCTCTTCCCCCTCCATCATCATCCTCTCCTGTGTCTCTTTCCCCCTCACTCATAATCCTCCCCTGTGTCTCTTTTCCCCCTCCCTCATCATTTTCCCCTGTGTCTCTTCCCCCCCTCCCTCATCATCCTCCCCTGTGTCTCTTCCCCCTCCCTCATCATCCTCCCCCTCCCTTGATGATTAGGGGGGGGGAGAGACACAGGGATAAGTGTGAGGGGTGTTAGGGTAAGGGGTGTTAGGGATAAGGGTGAGGGGGTTAGGTGTTAGGGTAAGGGGTGTTAGGGCTAAGTGTGAGGGGTGTTAGGGTGAGGGGTGTTAGGGATAAGTGTAAGGGGTGTTAGGGTGAGGCATGTTAGGAATAAGTGTGAGGGGTGTTAGGTCTTAGGGATAAGTGTGAGAATGTTAGGGTTAGGTGTTAGGTTGATGGGTGTTATGGATAAGTGTGAGGGGTATTAGGGTTAGGGTTAGGGTAAGGGGTATTAGTGATAAGTGTGAGGGGTGTTAGGGTTAGGGTGAGGGGTGTTAGGGATAAGTGTGAGGGGTGTTAGGGTTAGCTGTTAGGGTGAGGGGTGTTAGGGTTAGGTGATAGGGATAAGTGTGAGGGGTGTTAGGGTGAGGGGTGTTAGGAATAAGTGTGAGGGGTGTTAGGGTTAGGTGTTAGGGTGAGGGGTGTTAGGGATAAGCGTAAGGGGTGTTAGGGTTAAGTGTTAGGGTGAGGGATGTTAGGGTTAGGTGTTAGGGATAAGTGTGAGGGGTGTTAGGGTTAGGGTGAGGGGTGTTAGGGATAAGTGTGAGGGGTGTTAGGGGTAGGTGCTAGGGTGAGGGGTGTTAGGGATAAGTGTGAGGGGTGTTAGGGTTAGGGTGAGGGGTGTTAGGGATAAGTGTGAGGGGTGGTAGGGTTAGGTGTTAGAGTGAGGGGTGTTAGGGATAAGTATAAGGGGTGTTAGGGTTAGGTGTTAGGGTGAGGGATGTTAGGGTTAGGTGTTAGGGATAAGTGTGAGGGGTGTTAGGGTTAGGGGTGTTAGGGATAAGTGTGAGGGGTGTTAGGGTTAGGGTGAGGGGTGTTAGGGATAAATGTGAGGGGTGTTAGGGTAAGGTGTTAGGGTGAGGGGTGTTAGGGATACGTGTGAGGGGTGTTAGGGTTAGGGTGAGGGGTGTTAGGGATAAGTGTGAGGGGTGTTAGTGTTAGGTGTTAGGGTGAGGGGTGTTAGGGTTAGGTGTTAGGGTGAGGGGTGTTAGGGATAAGCGTAAGGGGTGTTAGGGTTAGGTGTTAGGGTGAGGGATGTTAGGGTTAGGTGTTAGGGATAAGTGTGAGGGGTGTTAGGTTTAGGGTGAGGGGTGTTAGGGATAAGTATGAGGGGTGTTAGGGTTAGGTGTTAGGGTGAGGGGTGTTAGGGATAAATGTGAGGGGTGTTAGGGTTAGGTGTTAGGGTGAGGGGTGTTAGGGATAAGCGTAAGGGGTGTTAGGGTTAGGTGTTAGGGTGAGGGATGTTAGGGTTAGGTGTTAGGGATAAGTGTGAGGGGTGTTAGGTTTAGGGTGAGGGGTGTTAGGGATAAGTGTGAGGGGTGTTAGGGTTAGGTGTTAGGGTGAGGGGTGTTAGGGATAAGTGTGAGGGGTGTTAGGGTTAGGGGTGTTAGGGATAAGTGTGAGGGGTGTTAGGGTTAGGTGTTAGGGTGAGGGGTGTTAGGGATAAGTGAAAGGGGTGTTAGGGTTAGGTGTTAGGGTGAGGGATGTTAGGGTTAGGTGTTAGGGATAAGTGTGAGGGGTGTTAGGGTTAGGGGTGTTAGGGATAAGTGTGAGGGGTGTTAGGGTTAGGGTGAGGGGTGTTAGGGATAAATGTGAGGGGTGTTAGGGTTAGGTGTTAGGGTGAGGGGTGTTAGGGATAAGTGTGAGGGGTGTTAGGGTTAGGGTGAGGGGTGTTAGGGATAAGTGTGAGGGGTGTTAGGGTTAGGTGTTAGGGTGAGGGGTGTTAGGGATAAGTGTGAGGGGTGTTAGGGTTAGGGTGAGGGGTGTTAGGGATAAGTGTGAGGGGTGGTAGGGTTAGGTGTTAGAGTGAGGGGTGTTAGGGATAAGTATAAGGGGTGTTAGGGTTAGGTGTTAGGGTGAGGGATGTTAGGGTTAGGTGTTAGGGATAAGTGTGAGGGGTGTTAGGGTTAGGGGTGTTAGGGATAAGTGTGAGGGGTGTTAGGGTTAGGGTGAGGGGTGTTATGGATAAATGTGAGGGGTGTTAGGGTTAGGTGTTAGGGTGAGGGGTGTTAGGGATAAGTGTGAGGGGTGTTAGGGTTAGGGTGAGGGGTGTTAGGGATAAGTGTGAGGGGTGTTAGTGTTAGGTGTTAGGGTGAGGGGTGTTAGGGTTAGGTGTTAGGGATAAGTGTGAGGGGTGTTAGGGTGAGGGGTGTTAGGGATAAGTGTGAGGGGTGTTAGGGTTAGGTGTTAGGGTGAGGGGTGTTAGCGATAAGCGTAAGGGGTGTTAGGGTTAGGTGTTAGGGTGAGGGATGTTAGGGTTAGGTGTTAGGGATAAGTGTGAGAGGTGTTAGGTTTAGGGTGAGGGGTGTTAGGGATAAGTGTGAGGGGTGTTAGGGTTAGGTGTTAGGGTGAGGGGTGTTAGGGATAAGTGTGAGGGGTGTTAGGGTTAGGGGTGTTAGGGATAAGTGTGAGGGGTGTTAGGGTTAGGTGTTAGGGTGAGGGGTGTTAGGGATAAGTGAAAGGGGTGTTAGGGTTAGGTGTTAGGGTGAGGGATGTTAGGGTTAGGTGTTAGGGATAAGTGTGAGGGGTGTTAGGGTTAGGGGTGTTAGGGATAAGTGTGAGGGGTGTTAGGGTTAGGGTGAGGGGTGTTAGGGATAAATGTGAGGGGTGTTAGGGTTAGGTGTTAGGGTGAGGGGTGTTAGGGTTAGGGTGAGGGGTGTTAGGGATAAGTGTGAGGGGTGTTAGGGTTAGGGTGAAGGGTGTTAGGGATAAGTGTGAGGGGTGTTAGGGTAAGGGTGAGGGGTGTTAGGGATAAGTGTGAGGGGTGTTAGGGTTAGGGTGAGGGCTGTTAGGGATAAGTGTAAGGGGTGTTAGGGTTAGGTGTTAGGGTGAGGGGTGTTAGGGATAAGTGTGAGGGGTGTTAGGGTTAGGGTGAGAGGTGTTAGGGATAAGTGTGAGGGGTGTTAGGGTTAGGTGTTAGGGTGAGGGGTGTTAGGGTTAGGTGTTAGGGATAAGTGTGAGGGGTGTTAGGGTTAGGGTGAGGGGTGTTAGGGATAAGTGTGAGGGGTGTTAGGGTTAGGTGTTAGGGTGAAGGGTGTTAGGGATAAGTGTGAGGGGTGTTAGGGTAAGGGTGAGGGGTGTTAGGGATAAGTGTGAGGGGTGTTAGGGTTAGGGTGAGGGCTGTTAGGGATAAGTGTAAGGGGTGTTAGGGTTAGGTGTTAGGGTGAGGGGTGTTAGGGATAAGTGTGAGGGGTGTTAGGGTTAGGGTGAGGGGTGTTAGGGATAAGTGTGAGGGGTGTTAGGGTTAGGTGTTAGGGTGAGGGGTGTTAGGGATAAGTGTAAGGGGTGTTAGGGTCTACTCTTCTGTAGGTCTAATCTTCTTTTTTCAACTTCTGAAGCCTGTCTTGTAGTCAAATTCCTATTTGACACTTTAATTTGAACCATTTTCTTCCTTTAAATCTCTTTTTCATTGGTCTAGTGATTGTAGAATTATTTAATGCACTTTCCATAAAACTCAAGATAATTCCTAGAAGTTTATAACTGCCTATGTACTAGATCTTATTTTAGTAATAATATTATAGGAAAGCAGCACTACTGTGAGAATCAGAATTAATGTATAAGGTCATATATTTAATGTTGGTATTGTAAAGAACTTCATTAATTTGAAAGTGAAGAAAGCAATTAAAATGATAATATCTTTTTTCTTATAAAAAGTAGTTAATTATAATCTTAGCATCTAACAGGTGTTAGATATTTTGTGTGTAGGAGGATAGATGTACACATATGGTGTAATTAGCATTAAAATCTTCCACAGTTGGTATTATTGTTTCTTCATAAATTATGTAATTGAAGCATTTGCTAGATTTTATCTGGGAAATTATACCTTACTAGGAAGGCAGCAATATTTTAGTATATATTTACTATTGTAGACAGTTTGTCATACTAAGCACTATTTAACATTATAAATCTTTTGTTCTAACAAAAAAATGCATAAGGGATAAATGCAAAGAGATTATTACAGCAAAATACAATTAATATTAAGAAAATTAATAATCCTAATATTTAGTATAGCTATATATCTGCACTAAGTATGAAGATAAAGAAGCACTATTTAAATGATTGCGTTATGTAGTCTATAGCAGTAATTCGTTGCTTTGAAAAGTAAGCCTCTGAGAAACATTTTGATTTGTGATTATGCTATGTGTGGTTTGTCGATTTGAAACAGGAAAGTGAGGTGAAACTGTGCACCTGCTAGATACGGTTTTGTGGTGCAAGGGTGTAGGTGGAGTCGGCATTGCAATGGGAGGTGAAAGCGGTAAAAGTGATGATGAAAAAGGTGGTTCTAATTGGTAGCGTAAAACAAAGATAGAAAACAAGCGACATGCTTTCGTGTGGGTTTTTAGGTTATTAGCTGAAATTCCTTCACACATGGTCTTCTGAGCAGTCTGGATTAATGAAGTCATGCCAGGGTTTGTGATACTTGGGACGGTTGTCGGATAATGTAACGAGAAGCAATGGAGCCAAAGTCCTGTGGAGAGAAACCATGAATTGTGAGATGCGAGACGGTGAGTTTAGAACAGATGCGGCAATGGATTGTTAGGCAGATGTATGCTAATTATTGGATGAAAATCATTGTCGTGGTTTAATCTGCCTTGAGTATGGTTAATGAGGGATGGGTTTGTTGGTGGGTCATGAGTAGGATGACTGATTGGTCAGACCGGTGTTTTGGTGGTAAAATGTTTATGGTGGAGTACAACTTGGGAGTATGGTTGTGGCCAACATAAGAGCCAACATAAGAGCTTACCAAAAATCTTAAAGGGCCACTTAATTCAGCACAATTTAGAGCACACCACTGCAAAGATCTCCTAAAAGCATGTTAAAATACTTTTTTTGCAATTTTTTTGAAATATCTGCATTTTTGGAAGAGAAATTAGTAAACGGAATTTCTGTTTTGATGAGTCACTGGCATGCCCCCAGACAGACCCCCAGCAAAAGGAGAAAAAGAGTTAACCCTTCACAAATTCATCTGTGCGGAGAAAGGAATGCTGAAATCAGCTAAATAGGACAGGTGGGGGTTAACATCCCCTGCTGCATTCCTGAGTTCATGGAAAAACTATAAATCGTTGTGTTCACTGTGCCTTTACAGTGCGGTTCGGCATAATAATGGAATAGCCAGGAGGCAAGCTAATACTTTAGATTTGTAGATGTTATTAATGTAATTAATTGCTCTTTCACACCATGAAGAGCACATACAGTGAGGTAAGAGGCCCACATGCAAACCTACCCTAAAAACCTTTTAACTATGCTCCTCAACACCAATCCTGTATGACGATTCAATGTGTATCCCCTGACATGTACTATCATGTAATAAACATGAAATTAATATAATGAGATTTGTGCACACTACAAGGTTCATGTGCAACAAGAAACATCAATCCATTGTCAGTGTATGAATGGGAAAGATGCAGCTATGCTGCAATCTTTACTCATGATTTTTTTTTACTGTTGCTATGTGGCTTCGTTGCCTCTGACTAGCAAATTCATACTTGCTTACTTAACAAATAAAGACCCTTGCAATGACTTGAAAGATATTTTGCTTGCATACAAAACTCCTGTTTATTTATCAGTAAGATCTTATGAGAAAAAGCCTGCGGGTACCATGTAAGAGCTCCCATAGCAACGTACCAGACTTGCAGGAGTTCCTATAGTAGTCATGTAATGGAGCTCTTAGTTAACATTTATATTTATTATTTCTGTCCACAAAGGATATAAAAAATAAGAAAATGTTTACTGCAGGACAGACTTTTCTGTCTACACAAGTGAGCTGCAAATAAATTGTATTTTTCCTCATGAATTGTAGCCAGTCTTATTTTCCTTGCTATCTCTGCAAGTTATAATTCTCAAAACAGCAATTCTACTTACTCTGCAGACTGAGAAGGTGCCATAAGAGAGTTTGAGAATTATCTTACACAGCATTCCCAAGCTCTGTGATGTGAAATATCACCCACAAAACTTGCAAACTCCAGACAAACATATTTGAAACTTATTCCCAGCACAACCGGCAGTAGAAGACATTAAAGCACTGTTATTGCTGATAAAATGGATTTAGAGAGAAAGGTTCATTGTTCCACTGGCTAATAGCTTATCAGAAAAATACTATTCATCAGACCGTTATTGCCAAGTATGATTACCTTTTTTTATATATAAAAATATATAAACATATTCTTACAGAAGTAGAAGTAATTACATTTCACAGATTTCTCATTATTATCAATATAAAAACACAGCATTGGAAATGGATTTACTGTATAAATGTCTCTGTTTATTTGTAACCAGAAACTGACTCTGGAGAAATGAAAAGACCACTGTAATTCTAATAATAAGTTAACTAAAATATACATTTTCTCCTCTACCACTCAACTTATAAGTGCTGTTCCAGGCATATTTTAAAGACCCTATGTTGGTGGCAGAGTGTGAAAAAAATACTCTAATTTGACTGTCATCATTTGGCACTACTGCAGTCATTTTAAAAGAGGAACATTAAGATTGAAATGTCAGCAATATTGCATCTATTTTTCCCCCAAACTATACAGTTTCAGTATCTTTCTTTAACACTGAAAGTAACAATCTAAAGAGATATCAGAGCCACTTTATTTCACTTCAAAGCTTTATTTAATAAATGTTATAGAGGTAAGTATTGCTAATATTTGTTATGTTCCTTGCCATGGGGAGTCCCTAATATTTTTAAGTATACTTGATAGAGCTCATCATTCAAATAATATTGGTTTGTTTATACATTTCAACACCTACAGCTTAAAAATACAAATTCCCATAAAGATACTGAACATAATTTATACGCAGGTAAGTACAAAATGATCTCTGTGATCATCATATTTAACAGAATCATCATATTTAACTTCAGCTTTTTACTTTTTAACAGTTTTTATTGGTTGTTATGTAGTTGTTCAGTCATGTCTTAAGCTTTGTGACTCTATGACTCACAGCACCCCAGGCACATCTGTCAACCACTGCCCCTCTGAGATTCTTCAAGCTCATCTTTATTATTGTAGTTACCTCATCTATTCATCTCCGCCTCTCTTCTCCTCCTCTTTGTGTGCTTTAAATCTTTCCCAGTATCAGCATCTTCTCTAGGTAATCTTTTCTTCTCATGTCTTCTGGCAAAAATATTTGAGCTTTAGCATCATGATCACATATTCCAGTGAATATTTTAGCTTGATTTCCTTTAGTATTGATTGATTGGATCTTCTTGTAGTTCAAAAGACTCTAAGCATTTTTTTCCAGCTCCAAAATTCAAAGGCATCAGTTCTACATCCCTGAATCTCCGTAATGGTCCAGCTCTCAAATATGTATGTTACTACTGGAAATACAACAGTTCTAACTATGCAGACCTTTGTAGACAGTGTAACATCTTTACCAGACTTGCCATAGTTATTCTCCCCAGAAGGAATTTTTTTTTCAATTCCATGGTTGCAATAACCATTTGCAGAGATTTCGAAGCCCAGGAAATAAAATACTTCACTGCCTCCATTTCTTCCCCATCTTTTTGCCAGGAACTGAGATTCTGTTTGCCACAATCTTCATCTGTTTAATGTTGAGCAGCAGGGCAGCTTTCACACTCTCATCTGTTCCTCCTCACTTTCGCACTACTTTTATGATCTTGAAACATTCGGTTGTTCCATTTTTTATTTGGATCATGGCTTCTTGATTAACATATAGTTTCCTCAGAAGGCAGATAAGACTTTAAGTCTTGCCACATTTTGTTGTGATCCACACAGTAAAAAGCTTTAGAATAGTCTATGAAGCAGAAATAACTATTTTTTTCTAGAACTCTATTTCTATTATACAGTGGACATTAGCTATTTGATATCTTGTGCCTCTGTAAAACCCAGCTTGCAGATCTGGAAGTCATCTGGAGTCAAGTTTGCAGGATCTTCAACATTAAATTGCTTGCTTGTGAAATGAGTGCAATTGTTCGATAATTGGAGCACTCTTTGGCACTGCCTTATCTAGGATTGGAATGTAGACTGACCTTTTCCAGTCCACTGTCCACTGTTAAGTTTTCCAAATATGTTGGCATAATTCCAGCATCCCTTTCACAGCATATTCTTGTAGGATGTTGGACATTTCAGCTTCAATGCCATCAACTCCTGCAGCCTTGTTTTCAGCAAGTTCAAGTCCATTAGTTTTTTGTCACACAAACTATAACATGAAAGGTTACTTTGAGATCCACAATTGTGCTTGAAGAGATCTCTTGACTTTCCCATTATTTTATCTTCTTCTATCTCTTTACATTGTTCATTATAGAATGTTTTATTGTCTCTTCTTGCTATCTTCTGGAATTCTGTATTGAATGGACAAATATTTTCCTATATCCACTACCTTTCACTTTCCTTCTTTCCTGGACTACTTTCCAAGCCTCATCAGGCAGCGATTGTGCCTTCTAGTTTTCCTTCTTTGTTGGTGTTTTCTGGTCTTTGTCACAAACTTCTGTCCAAAGTTCTTCAGGCATTCTATCCACTGTGGCTAGTCCCTTCAATCTATTCTTTACCTCCACTGCATATTCACAGGGAATATTACTTATTTCATATCTGCTTGATCTGATAATGTTTGCTCTTTTCCTCAGTTTAATTCTTATTTCTTCTCCTCCATCTTTGGCTACAATGTAAATCCTCAGTCTGTTTCCTATATTGTCCATCTTCAGGCTTCCACGTGTAGTGTCTTTTCTGAGGCTGTTTAAAAGGTGTGTGTACTATGACTAGAGAATTATCTTGACAGATTTCTACTAATCCACGACCTGCTTTTTTCTGTACTCCAAGGCCAGACCTAGGGGTTATTCCAAGTATATTTTGGTTCCTTACTTTAGCATTCCAATCTCCTATGATAAGAGTAACATCTTTTCTTGGTATTATATGTAGGAGGTGCTGAATATCTTCGTAGAATTGGACAACTTGGCCTCTTCAGCATCCATGGTTGGAGCATAGACTTGGATCACTGTGATGTTAAATGGCTTGCCCTGAATTTAAATTTAAATTATTCTGTCATGGATTGGGTTGTAAGCAAGCACTGCTCTGGCCACATTTTGATTGGTTATGAGGGCTACTCTGTTTCTTCTGTGGGATTCTAAACCACAGTAAAAGATCTGATGGTTGTCTGATATGAAATGCCCCATTCCAGTACATTTAATTTCACTAATTCCCAGGACATTAATGTTTAATCTTGTCATCTCATGTTTGACCATGTCCAGTTTACTCTGGTTCATTGTTCTAACATTCTAACATTTACTTTGGTTCAATTCTCTTTGCAGCAGTGAACTTTCTTTTCCCCACCAGACACATCCGCAGCAGGGCTTCCTCTTGACTTTGGCCCAACCACTTCATTAGATCTGGTGCCACACGTACTTGCCCTCAGCTCTTTCCCAGTAATGTGGTAGATACCTTATCACCTTAGGAACTCATCTTCTGATGCCATATTGTTATGTCTTTGGTTTTGCTTAACCATAAGGTTATCTAGGCAAAGATACTGTAGTGGGTTTTCATTTCATTTTCAAGCAGACCTTGATTTCTTAGACATTTCTGCTATGACCTGCCCATCTTGGATAACCCTACATGGTATAGTTCATAGCTTCATTGTATTACACACAATCCTTCATCACGACAAGGCCCAGTGTAAGCAACATGAAAGGATGAATAGACAATTACTTCACAATAGTTAAGCTTTCAACAACTTAAATTATACATATATTACCTTACAACAGTACATTCTAATTCACAATGTACCTCCAAGTTGCTCTCAAATGTTATTTGACAAAATACATTTTGCTATTATATAATGGCTAATATATCAATAAATTCTTATTCTGTATAACTGTACTTTTGTCTTATTCTGTATTTTTAACTTTCAGAAATGCCTTAAAAATGATGGGAAATGGAGGAGAGGGAAAAAGTATCTTAGTATTTTTATTTCAAATTGTATTTAAGTATTTATATATACTATACTATACATTATAGCACATTCATTTGCTCAAGTGCTATATTTTGAACTCATATACTGTATGTTTGCCATTTTGATTCACAAAAGTTTATTTTGCCTTCAATGCTATACACATTTTTTTCCCATTGAGCTCTTTCCCTAATCTTACTTGTTAAATGGGCATTTAAATCAGAACAACTTGGAGCACACCACTGAAAACATGATGAAATACTTTTAGAATTTTTTTAATAAGTGCATTTTTCACACATAAAAATCATAATTAAAGGTCTGTTTACATGAGAATCTGGCAAGTCCCCCACACAGATTCACAGCAGATTTGTGTACAGAGAGCAGAAGCACAAAGGGTTAACCCTTTCCAAATTCATCTGTGCAGGGAAAAGACTGCTGGAAACTCCTAAATATGTTACTTTTGGGTTTACTAATGTTAAAATGTAAAGCCATGGCAATGCTGTTTGCCATAAAATGTAAAGCTTTTTCTTCTCTAAGGGCCTTCGGTGCTCATTAGTTGTAAGTTAGTGTTGTAAAATAGCGTAGATTGTTTATGTGTTACTCGGCTCGCAAGCAATTTCCGGCCTCTGTAATAGTGTATTTTGTGCCTCGTATGACCCTGGGTAAAAGTTGTATGCGGCTGGTGGTGTTTTGTGTAGTTCAGGGTCGTGTAGCCTCGTTTTCATTTTATTCGGTCCCGCGTCTCGTCATTTTTTTTTCTAAGTCCAGCTTTCATCAACTGCTTGCAGCCTAAGGCAATCCCGCGTTTTCAATGCCTCAGCGGCTCGCCTCACTTTGCAAGGCTCGCAGGAGTGCCTTCGGCGCTTATTTCGTCTAAGTCCTGCGTCTTTCAATGCTCCAACTGCTAAGTGAGGCTCGCAGGCAATGAGTGCCTTCCGCGCTCATCGCCTAAGTGCTGCAAGTTTTAATGCCTCGCTACCCGGAGTTAAATTCTTCATAAATAATCATAGATTATCAGCCTAGATTGTGATTAGACCAATTGAATAGGGCTCCTTATAAGCACATAGCATATTTTTTTACATATGTTTTTAGTTAGTGAAGACCTTGCTTTTGGATAGATGTTCACTAACTACAAACTTCTGTAAAAAAAATATGCTCTGTGCTTATATATAGCCCTATTCAATTGGTCGAATCACAAACTAACAAGGCTGAAAGCCCTTAATAATATTGCACCATCTTATATCGCTGTCCTCATATAATAAAGATATTTTGCCCACAGTTTAAAACTCCAAGTCCATATAGGATTATACTTCCAAGCACAGAGAAAAAAAGGACAATGGCTAGCCATTCAAATACAACCCTCGCATGTGGCCTCATTTAAATGCAATTTGGCCAATTGAATAGGGCTCTTTATAAGCACAGAGCATATATTTTTTTTTACAGAAGTTTTTGTTAGTGAAGACCTTGTTTTTGGATAGAAGTTTACTAACTAAAAACTTCTGTAAAAAAATATGCTAAGTGCTTATAAAGAGCCCCTTTCAATTGGCCAAATCACATTTGAATGAGGTACATAACTGTTATCACTATGTATATTTGCCATATAAAATCAATCCTCTATCTTTTCTATGTCATCTAGATTGCAAGTGAGATAATTTCTTGCAATTTTATAAGAACTGCGTTGTATTGGGCGCTTTCTATTAAATTACTGCAAATAAATGTTATTTTCTTAGCCCTCTAACCAATATTAAAACCAACTCCAGCTGTGCAACTCCATGCCACTAACACAGATCAAATAATAACACAACAGATGCCCTACCATTTTCAAATAAAACATTATCTACAGCCAGGCTATTAGGTGCAATCACAGACTAAGATGAGCACTTTCAAATTCTATTGAGAGATTTTTTCAGACAAATATACAATACCATGGCTAAAGACACTGAGACCCAATCATCCTGGCATTCAAATATCCACAATAAAACTCATAGGATTACAATTCGTACCCATTAGAGGTCACCTGCAACTTTCAACTTTCAACTTTCAATTTTGTAAACAGCAAGCTAGCTTCAAATAGTTTTACATATAACTGAGCAACAACAAACAATATCAAATAAATGTGAAATGGATAACCTGAAGGGCCACCTAGGAAGCTGTGAATGCTTTCAAAGGCCCGCACAATACATTTAACCCTATTGTTGGATACATAGTCAAAATGGTATGATCTATCTTTCTTCTCGTACTGTAATGTTTTACATCGTCTTTGTATTTATACATATGTTTTACAATGTATATTTACATTGCTGCATAACTAAAGGTTATAGTGCTAATAATAATAATAGTAAAATTCACTACATGAGATAAAGAGATGAATGAAGGGGGATGAAGGGGAATAGATAGTGAGGAGAAATGCGCGGCAGAGTGAAGAAATATATATAGTGATAGCTCAGACATATGGATGTTGTACAGAGGAAGAAAGAGCCACATAATCTCTCCAGAAACCATCATGGAATGTAAAGCCAGCTTTCTGAGGTCACCGCATCTCGCAGTATACAGGCCGTATGTCTGCGGGCCTGCTGCCGGCTCGCAGTCTGCTACAAATCCAGTGCTATTCAATTGAACCGAAGCCTCAAGCCCGTAAGCACCTTCCGTGGCCGCAAACTGTTAATGGGCTGGACTAGATGATGTCCTCAGTTACAATCCAATCACGGTATAACGGAGTGTGACGCAGTCCTCTCAGCCAATAGAAAGTGTTCTAGACAAAGATGATTGACAGAGAGATTATAAAGTTGCGTTCCACTTATACACATAGAGCTAGGTCACTGCATACACCCCCCCCCACCCATCCCATACCCCACACGCCATCCCCAACAGTTAATAAATACACATAAAACACATTTTTTTTATTTCCTTCATATATATACAGAAACATTTTTATTTATTGTTATATTCTTTTTTGGTTTAAAATGGGGTGAGGAGAGAGGAGCGGAGTGGAGTGGAGAAGAGGAGGAGGTGAGGAGTGGCAGAGGAGAGGAGGAGGTAGAAGAGTTGGAGGAGGAAGTGGAGGAGTTGGGGGAGAAGTTGAAGGAGGAGTTGGAGGATGAGGTGGAGGAGGAGTGGAGTTGGAGGAGGACGTGGAGAAGGATGTGGAGGAGTTGAAGGAGGAGGTGGAGGAGTTGGAGGAGGAGGTTGAGAGTGGAGGAGAGTCATGGAGGAGTGGAGGAGGTGGAGAGCGGAGGAGAGTCACAGAGGAGGTGGAGAGTGGAGGAGAGGAGAGTGGCAGAGGTGTGGAGGATGTGGAGAGCAGAGGAGAGGAGAGTGGTGGAGGAGGTGGAGAGCAGATGAGAGGAGGATAGTGGAGTGGAGGAGGTGGATGGTGGCAGAGTGCAACGAGAAATAGGCACATTTAGTCCAGGGACAGAGGGGGATGGGCCTGATTCCGGGGCGGGGGGGTTCAGGGGAGGTAAAGGCCTCAGGGACAGTTCAGGGAGCTAAGGATCCCCATCCATAGTCAGGAGGGCAAGAGGCTAAAGGCAAGCACAGGGCCCTGAACTACATGCACCAGGAGAATGTGGTCCTCCGTGGTGCCATCTGTGGATGCGCCATTATCCTTGTGGGGGGGAATTAAGGCCCTGCCCTAGGGCCCAGACATGGAAGGAGGTAGTAGCCGCAGTAACAGCAGTGGGAACAGTGGAAAGGCATAAGAGGTCTGTGAAGCACAGGTTTGACGACATCAGAGTCAAGGTGAGGAGGATGATGGCCAAGGAGAACAAGCAAGCTGCAGCACCAAGTGGTGGCCCCTGAGTGACTGTGTGTTGTAATGAGCAGGAGAGTGTGGCTAAGGAGCTTCTCAGCTAGGTGTCTGCCGCTGAAGCTTCAGGCCTGGTGGCCCAGCAGGATCCAGCCTCCCTATCAGGGGAATATCACATACACCAACATGCCGCCACATGTACACCACACACACTATACATGTACATGATGACCAACAAGGGCACTGACATGTCAGCTCTATGGAATTAACAAAGGATAGATGGATGTGTCATTAAATCCATGAAGCTGACAAATCACTGTCATTTGTGAACCGTAATCAAGATCGCGCTAGGAGCCAAGAACAATTAAGATCAAGAACCAAAGATCACATCTAGCAAATGATTGCTACTCATAGTTGCAATTAAGTGAATTATCCAGGTTCAAGCCTAGATGTCAGGTAGTTAGGATTGAACACAAAACAATCTATTATTTCTCATAATAATAACATATACCTTTCATTTCTCTCTTTCATCATCAAGGAGGACTGGGTCCAGTGGCGAGCCAGAGGCGGGGGCATCGGCTCCATCAGAGCAGGGAGTTAGCGAGCAAACCCTCACCCAGCAGTAACCGGTCCAGGGGAAGGAGGAAAAAGGTGGAGCTGAGGGCCATGGTCCGGAGGAGGAGGATGTCATCTGGGCAGTGAAGTCACAGCAGGACCATCGACCACTCTGCACAGTCTCCATGTGTTTTTTGCGGCCCTTCCTGATGGGCTAGAGTAGATTAGTGTGGTGTATGTTCTCCTGGTCCCCTTCTGGATTGCTAACTGGTGGTGGTGAAGGGACTTGTGTACCTCAATGAATCTGTGAGCTATACCATGTAGGGCCACTGTAGGTGGGGCAGTTCATAGCAGATAGGTAAGACAAATCACAGTCCACTGGAGAAGGAACTGGCAACCCACTCCAGTATCTTTGGTATGCAAACCTTATGGAAAAGCACAGACAGAGACATAGCCAAAATGTGCTGCAGTCAATAGGGTCACAGAGAGTCTGACACAACTGAGGGACTGAACAACCAAATCAAAATGTTCCCCTGGTACTTGATATATGTGATGTGGCGGTGTAATTTGGCCACTATTTGTTTTCCCAATGTAGATGTGATGAGTGAGATGTATATGAGATGATCTTTGTATTTTTAGGGTCCACATTAGAGGCTCTGTGAGTGAGAAAGGGTTAATATGGAAGCCATTGTCATGTATTTGTGTTGCAATTTAATCAGGTAGTGTGTTTTTAATTGCTTTCAGCATCTTGCAGCGAGACTTTTCATATTGGATGACCATTACAATATAAGTAAAAAAAATAGCTTTCATTGCTTTGGCCATATTTTTAAGTCTATTGTGTGTTTTTATAGTGTATTGCAGTGTTACAAACTAGTCTGTAAACCCTTTGCGGGTCCAATTTGGAACCCATAAGATTTGGGCCTACATTTGCTGTTTACCGGCTTGACTGCGTTTGCGGTCTTGAGGGATTTTAGCTATTGAATAACGATTTGCGATTTTAGCGATTGGAACTCTTGCGGACATGAAAGATCAAAGGCTTCGATGGGCTGTAGCTTCCGGTTTTAACAACCACAAGGATTTCAAGCCTGTAACACGTAGGCAATAAAAAAAGCCAATTGAATAGCAAATTAACTTACAGTCTCCATTATGGGCTACTGTAAATTACAATTGCTCAATTGAATGAGGCTCTAGGAAATCACATGCACTACTTGGAAAACATATCAGTCAAAATAAACATGTCAGTCAAGATTAAGACAACATCATGCATATCTGGATCATCTTAATGGTCTGTGCCATTCCTTGCATACTGCACCATTTAACACTATTTGAGAATGTATCTATACCTATGGCTGGATTACCCATTAGGCCAAATAGGCAACCGCATAAGGGCGCTTCCCTGTGAGAGACGATACTTAAAAAAAAAAAAAAATTCTTCCCTTCCTTAAAACAAATGAATTGCTGCAGTTCATAGTCTGGCTACAAGGGGTAACAACTTAGGAAAATAAGGAACTTACAGGAAAAGGAACTTAAATGCACAGATAATGCACAAATTTTTCTGTGCATACCTTGTGTACTCACTCACAGGGGCTCCTCCACTTCACTGCCTAGGGGCTCCAAACAGGTGGATCCGGCCCTGTCTATACCAAATGAAAGGTCCTACATTGACCAAAGACTTGGGGCCATATGTGTTTAGGAATGAGGCTTTGATAACTAATTAGGGACTTATTAAAAATTACCTCTAGAACAATACAAAACTGGAAAGGTTCTACAACTCCTCTGTGACATGATAGTGTGTCAGATGTCTAATGTTAAACATTTGCAATGTTAAATTTGTTGTAATTTGAGCTTTTATTTCCTGACATGACTCAAGTGGTCTTTTATTCTAGTCCTTGAAATACATCACTGTTACCTGTTTACATTATTTTTCACTTCCAACAGAGCAAGCCTAACACACAGTAACACATTATTGTAATGTATAATGACTCAAATACATAATATTTAATAAAATACTATATTTAAGAGTTTTTTTTGTTAAATTAGCACTTATTAAATATGTTGTACACAGGGTAAACCAGTAATGAAAGCTTTTCACAAATGCTCACAGATAAATCTTACAATACCTCAATCCTAAACAATGTTAATAGCTGTTAATCAACTAAGAGCATGTGCATTGCTATCTGTAAATATTCTATAATACTTTGGGTTCCATTTTACTTATTTTTCATTGTTCTATTAATTAACAACCTTATTAAATTGCGATTCGGCCAGTTGAATAGGGCTCTATATAAGCACAGAGCATATTTTTTTACAGAAGTTTTTAGTTAGCGAAGACCTTGCTTTTGGATAGAAGTTCACTAACTAAAAAGTTCTGTAAAAAAATATGCTCTGTGCTTATATAGAGCCCTATTCAATTGGCCGAATCGCAATTTAATAAGGCTGACATTTCCAAACAATACATTACACAATTACTAATAATAATCATCAACTAATGATATAACCAAATTAAACAAGATAAATACAAGTGACAAAAACATGTTGCTACATTCTTTTTAACAATAAATAAAATGTTTCACCTATGAAACCCCTGTTTATCAGCCACTGATGTTCCTGTGAGTGCCTTGTTTCTTTACCCTTTGTGTCGTAACAAAAAATTAAAACAGTAGAGCAGCTAGTATTTTCAAAGGTTTGGATATTTTCTAACCACTACATTTTCTAATTTATTTTAGGTTTTACTTAATATTCTTCCATTCAAAAACAACTTTTATTATGTTAAAAAAATAGTATTTTAAATGCTTGAAACAAAATTACCTTTGTTCCATGTCCCTTTAAAAGGATATAGGAAGTTTCTGGATTTTAATACATGTAATGCACCTATGTATTGATTACTTGTATGCACTTCCGAGTTTTTAAATGTTTCTTAATAACATAGTTTGTATTACCTAAAATCATGCAAATAGTTCCTACATGGGTCTGCCCACTGCGGTGTATGCAGATACAAACTGTGTAGTGAGGTGTTCCTTTCAGGGACCACATTTCAGTAGTCGATAGGCTAGAACACTACACATCCAGCCCTACAGAGTCTGTGTATGCACACACTGCAGTGAACAGACCCATGGAGCCCAATTCAATTGCAAGCTAGAGGCCATATGTCTGCGGGCGTGCTGTGGGCTCCCATTCGTCTCCAATTACGGTGCTGTTCAATTGAACAAGCCAGCAAGTTATGGGCCGAACACCAAAACCATAAACTATGCGCTTGTGCGTAGAAGTTCAGGGTGGGAACATGATCAAGTAAGCAAGACCGTAAATACCCATTTCGAAACAGCCAATAGAAACTGAGGCCGACATCATTACGGCAGTAAAATATGTAGGTTACATATCAATCAATTAGGTTCGGGGGTCCTCAAAAAAATTAAAAATAATAAAAATTAATGTCAATACTGTTCTAGTCCATGTGAGTGGCCTGATATGTATTAACTCATTGATTCCGAGATTGATATAACCCCAAAATGACACATAAAAATATATGATTTTTTTATTGCTGATTTGCAAGCTTGAGACTGTTGTGCAATTAATTCTAATGTCTTTCATCGCTTTCCCCGTCATTTACAGTGCAGTATTGATTTTCTATTTGCATTTACAGTGCTACAGACAGGGGTTAACCCCCCTTGTAAGCCCTCTCTAGCACCCGTAGGATTTTTACATTTGCCATTTACGGGTGTGAAAACATTTGCGGGCTTGTAAAATTGTAGCAATTAAATAGCGGTTTGCGATATTTGCGATTGTAAGTCTTGCAGACTGGAAAGATCAAAGGCATCGTGTGGCTGTAAGTTCTGGGTTTAACAACCGCAAGGTTTTCAAGGCCGTAACTCGTAAACCGTTCAGAGCCCGCAAAAAAGATGCCAATTGAATAGCAAATTAACTTACAGCCTCACTTACGGGCTCCAGTAGCTTACGATTGCTCAATTGAATCGGGCTCATAAATTCTATTTGCATGATTTTAGATAAGTAGTAAAAACAGCTTTTAGTTGGTTCTTAATAAAGTATAGTACACACAATTAAATAAAAACAAAGGTATTTTACATATCTAGTAAAATCTAGAAATCTTCTACATCCCTTTAAGTATTTTGGTCAATAATAGCAGTAACACTAATAGTTGAATGTTGTTTAGAAAACACCTAAGATATTTTAACATCTTTGTGCCATAGTACTTTAAAACTAACTTCATTTTCTTTCACATTTTAGAGTTTACAGACACGCTTGCACCTATATATATATATATATATATATATATATATATATATATATATATATACATATATATATATATATATATATATATATATACAGTCATATCCCAGTTATTGTTATATATGTTTTTGTTTTCTATTTGAGATTTACCTTTTTCATCTATAAATGCAAAACATTGCTAATAGCACCCCATTTCACCCCAATCTTGATATAATAGCATTTCAAGTAACCTGAGAATAACATTTATTTGCCCAGTTGCCAGTGGGCGCAATATACATAATAAAAAAGGAAAATTATTAGAATAATGTTAAACTATTTTAATTAGATTTTTCTCCCAGACATATGTTTCCTGAGGCAATGGCCATGATGTCATTTAGCATGAAATTCACTTGTATGAAAGCTGGTTCAGATTTTTGATTGCTAACAAACTGTGAAATATGATGGACAAATCTGTCCAAGCACAGCTATAGGGATGCCTCAGGCCAAAGCCATACATTATTATAAATTCTATTAAATTTTAAATATCCATAAAACTAATTTCCCAACAGAATGACTGTACTAGAGGCGCACTAATAAACTTATTTCTCGAGGGCTCTCAAGATTTCTTTTGTAATATATAAAATTATCAATGTGTGAATGAATATTTTGTATTTCCTGCTAAGAAACACATTGTTTCCATGGCATTCTGGGAAACTGTGTGGGGTTATTCAATTGTTCCTGCAATGCATTTTCTCTCTTTAATCCAATACCATTTAAATCATGTATCCTTTACAGCATACAGTGCTTTGCAAAAGTATTCACCCCCCTTAGAAATGTTTCGTGTTTTGTTGCCTCACAACCTGGAATTAACATGGATTGATTAAGGATTTGCATCATTTAATTTACAGAACATGCCCACAACTTTAAAGATGTTGTTTTTTTGTTTTTTTTTATTGTGAAGCAAACAACAAATAGGACAAAATAACAGAAAAAGTAAACGTGCAAAACTATTCACCTCCCTAAAGTCAATATTTTGTAGAGCCACCTTTTGCGGCAATGACAGCTCCAAGTCGCTTTGGATAAATCTCTATGAGCTTGCCACATCTTACCACTGGGATATTTGCCCATTCCTCCTTGCAAAACTGCTCCAGTTCCTTCAAGTTGGATGGTTTGCACTTGTAAACAGCAATCTTTAAGTCTGACCACAGATTTTCCATTGGATTTAGGTCTGGGCTTTGACTAGGCCATTCCAACACATTTACATGTTTCTCCTTAAACCACTCAAGTTTTGCTTTAGCAGTGTGTTTGGGGTCATTGTCCAGCTGGAAGGTGAACCTCCGTCCTAGCCTCAAATCACACATAGAGTGGTACAGGTTATGCTCAAGAATATCCCTGTATTTAGCACCATCGATCTTTCACTCAACTCTGACCAGTTTCCCAATCCCGGCTGCCGAAAAACATCCCATACAGCGTGATGCTGCCACCACCATGTTTGACTGTGGGGATCGTGTTCTTTGATTGATGTGATGTGCTGGGTTTGCGCCAGACATAGCGTTTTCTTTGATGGCTGAAAAGTACAATTTTAGTATTATCAGACCAGAGCACCTTCCTCCATAAGTTTTGGAAGTCTCCCACATGCTTTTTTGCAAACTCAAAATGTACCATTTTTGCTGAAAGTAATGGCTTTCTTCTGGACACTCTGCCATAAAGCCCAACTCTATGGAGCGTACGGCTTATTGTCGTCCTATGTACAGATACTCCAGTCTCTGCTGTGGAACTCTGCAGCTCCTCTAGGGTTACCTTAGGTCTCTGTGCTGCCTCTGATTAATGCCCTCCTTGCCTGGTCTGTGAGTTTTGGTAAGAGGTCGTCTCTTGGCAGGTTTGCTGTTGTGCCATGTTCTTTCCATTTGGTTATGATAATTTGATGGTGCTCCTGGGGATCACCAAAGATTTGGATATTTTTTTATAACCAAACCCTGACTTCTCAACAACATTGTCCCTTACTTGTTTGGAGAGTTCCTTGGTCTTCATGGCAGTGTTTGGTTAGTGGGGCCTCTTGCTTAGGTGTTGCAGCCTCTGGGGCCTTTCAAAAAGGTGTGTATATGTAATGACAGATTATGTGACACTTAGGTTGCACACAGGTGGACATTATTTCACTAATTATGTGACTTCTGAAGGTAATTGGTTGCCCCAGAGATTGTTATGGGCTCCATAACAAAGGGGGTGAATACATACGCACATGCCAATTTTCTGTTTTCTATTTAAAAAAAATAGTTTTATGTATATATTTTTCTCATGTCACTTCACCAACTTAGACTATTGTGTTCTAATCCATCACATAAAATTCACATTAACAAAACATTGAACTTAAGGCTGTAATGCAACAAAATAGGTAAACAGTCAAGGGGGTGAAAAGTTTTGCAAGGCAGTGTATATGCAGTGACGGCTTATTTCTCTGTTTTGCTGTACATAAGCTAAATTAATTTGTGATTAATTATTAAGGTAGTTTTTGCTTGCCCTATAAACATCCAGTCTTATTAAATTGCGATTCTGTAAATTTAAAAGGGCTCTATTTAAGCATACAGCATATTTTTTTACAGAAGTTTTTAGTTAGTGAAGACTTTGCTTTTGGATAGAAGTTCACTAACTAAAAGCTTCTGTAAAAAAAATATGCTGTGTGTTTAAATACAGCCCTTTTAAATTTACTGAATAGCAATTTAATAAGGCTGATAATCCGTTGCCATCTTACCAAACTGGAAAGTGTTTCTCATTATAATACAAAATGGATATGCTATATTATCTATTGATTGCAAATTATTTTAAATTAGGAAATTGCAGCCATTTGCTAGAAATATAACCAGCAAACCCGTTTTAATATTTAGTTTTTTTATTTCCTCTTACTTGATAAAAAACAACCTTGATAAGTAATTCAGAAATGATTTTGTTTGCTACAGCTCTTCTAGCTGTTCAAGTTAACAGAATCATTTTCTTTAGTGCTTCTTGCTGCTACGTGATCAAAAGGCTGAAATGGCAGTCCAAAAATAAACAGAAAAGGCACTTTATCTAGTTTGAAAATCCCCTGCTGGTAATAACTAAACTGAGTGTATGGTAGCCACCAAGATTTCCTTTTTTTCTTCCTCGCGGCCTTCTATAAAATCAGCCTTTTAGAAACACTCTTTGTCTGTATCTGAGAAGTAATTACTGCGTTTGAAACAGTAGGCTCAGCTGGTGTTTCTGAGAACTTGGCTCTATAAAATATTCTTTCGCTTCAACGAGGCACAGTGCCAGCTCTGTTTTTCTTTATTAATTAGCCAACAACCCTGCTATTTTTTTTTAAATACATCCATATGAAAAAGATTAGTTTACCAAGTAAGTGAGAAGAATTTGTTTCTTCATGAAATATTTGTAATTTATTGTATATTTTTGTGTTAATAATTTTTGAATAGTATTAAAAATAAAACAATATAAAAAAAGTTGCGTCTCTAAATTAGTGATTATTTTATTCAAGACAGAGATTTAATTTAGTTTGTAGAATTGTCCAAAAGTTGGGTGTCTTCTAAGCTCAACCATCCATGGGTAGCTCCAGGGTTTTTCAGATTGAAATTCATAGCCATCTATTATAAGTCAAGCTAATTTTTAGTGGGAAAAAAAAACAGGTTTTTCTTTGCTGTTCATTTGTTATGTAGTTGCACTGATATTTTTTTTATAGCTTGGAACATCATTTGGTTGGTAGATATCAGAAACTGAGTAGAGGATATTATACTGTATTTTAATTATGATTCTTATATTATGTTGACCCAGTCTTTTGGGCATGTTTTTCTTTTAAAAAATATTTAGTATAACAAAGTATACAAATATGTAGAATAAATATCATACATAACAACATTTCAAGCTGAAAATAAGAGAGATAAATACTTTATTAAAAATACACTGTTAGATTTTCGTACAATCTATTTATGGATTTGGTAAACTGTTTGAGTTTTGGACACTACTCTATACACCCATGTGAATAGATATATCCCTGGGGCCCCTCTTTCTCCGAGTCTTTAAGGGAACTGGAGAAGGTGGAGGCAGACATCATGGGACTTTCCTAAAAACCATAGTAGCTCCCTAAAAGACTAAATATTAAAAGGCACATGGTATTTATTAACATTGCTCTACACTATCAAACTATAGCAAAGTGCACCAACAGTAAACCGACTATTGGCCCTATTAAAATGTATGTAGACCTAAAAAGAGTGTCCTAAATAGAACTTAAACCATGAAAGAGAAAATAGAAGACACTTTATATAGCACCACTGTTAATTGAAGTAGAATCTGGGATAATCACAATCCAAGGGATAAACAAAACACATTCTAAAATATAACTTTTATTACTAATCCATAAAATATAAACTAGAACAAAATAAACATTTAAAAGCAAAACAGTCTTCAAGTGAAATTAAATTCTACTGAATATGCATACCCAAGCTATTACTGGGCCTATATTTAACCAAGTACTTGACACACAGTATAAGGTTTTAGATTAAATCCAGTTACTTCATTCCTGGTTCCAAACTGCCAGCTTTGAGGGCAAAAGGATCATAAACCCTAACACATATCATTGATTTACTATATCTTATAATCTAATATATATAATATATATATATATTACTTAATTATTATGTTTGTATTGTCATGTCCAAATACTAATGAAGGAGACTTTGGGCCTCATTCAATTGCTACATTTTAGAGATCCAGGGCCTCATTCAATTGTTACGTTTTAGACATCTGAGCTCACAAATGACGATCGCAAGCTACGTTGCTATTCAATTGCCTTCCGTTTGCGTGCTCGATTGGGTTACGTGCTGCCAGTTACTTTCCATTGCGATTCTGCTAATCACAATTAACTTAGCTCCAAGCCTTTGATCTTTCAGGGCCGTGAGAGTTGCGGCCACAAAAAAAATCCCTAATCGCTATTCAATTACTTCTATCCACCCTTCTGCCATGCCCGTAAATGGCTAAACGTGAACCATAGGTTACTTGTACCAAGGAGGTGTCGCAAAGGGCATACTTACAAATCGTAGCACTTTAAAAGCAAATAAAAAAGCAATACTGTACTATCATTAAAGGTGAAGGCGATGTTAGGTCTTAGAATTAGTAGCCCAACATTCTCAAGCTCGCAAATCGGCATAAATAAATACTTTATTTCTTTTTCAATTTTCGTCATAAAGTCCTACGGGCTTTAACCTCCAAGCCGGTATGATTTTGGAATCCAACCTACAATTTCATTAAAGTCCTACGGGCTTGAATAACGAGTTACGGGCTTGGAGGTCATTCAAGCCCGTAGGACTTTAGACGGAAATTAAACTTTAAATAAAGTATTGTATTTTGGCGATGTGCGAGCTTAAGAATGTTGTGCTTTTAATTCTAATGTCACCCACTGTGTACCCCATCATTTACAATGATTTACAGTGCAATGCAACAGGCTTGAACCATGAGTTACGGGATTGCGTCCGCAATTATGTTAAATCACGCAAATGCTTACTGCCGATAGAATGGTTTGCGATTATTGGGAAGGGGGACTAACTTGCGGGGCCGGCCAATTGAATAGCTAGGTAAACATAGAGCAACGCGAGTTATGGCCCTCAATTGAATGAGGCCCTTTATACTGTCTATCGCATAAGAGCATTTAATATCATATAGTATTTTGTATGTGCTGATCGTGTTCAACAGTGAATCCATATAATATTTAATGAAACAGTGCCAACTAGTCTATTTTAGGAAAGAAAAATCAGTATTACAACTACACATAATAAATATTATGAGCCCGGTTCAATTGCAAGGCCGCAACTCGATCAGAGTAAGCCGTATGTCTGCGGGCCTGCTGCGAGCCTGCATCGGCCGCAACTTATGGTGCTCTTTAATTGGCCGGGCCGCAAACCATGCTATTAAAATTAGCATTTGCGAGCTTGAACATTATCGCTGACTCAAGGCCGTAGCTCATGGTTAGAAACAGCCAATGGAATTTGGGTCCGATCGTGACTTGTGGTTCAAGCCCGTAGGACTTTGAAATCCAACCTCCGTTTTTCATTGAAGTCCTGCAGACTTAAATTACGAGTTACGATCGGACCCACATTCCAGATATAATGCAATATTGATAAATCAGTAAATATGATATTCTATGACATGCGAGTTCCATTATATGTATTAACACAGAAATTGAACATGAAATAAAGTATTTTTTGGGCCGATTTGCGAGCTTGAGAATGTTGTGCTATTCATTCTAAGACCAAACATCACTTTAACTTTTAATATAAGTACGGTATTGATTTTTTATTTGCTTTTAAAGTGCTCCGGACATGTCATTAAAAGCCCTTTGCGAGACCTCCTTGGTACCAGTAACTTGTGATTCGACTTTTGCCATTTGCAGGCTTGACAGAGTGGTTAGTGTGGGGGAATCAGAGCAATTGGATAGCGATTTGCGATTTTAGCGTTCGGGAGTCTTGCGGTCGTGAACGATCAAATACTTGGAGGTGCATTAACTTGCGATTTTACAAATCGCAATGGATCACAATGAATCGCAGCCCAGAGCCTGTAATTCGATTGGAGCCCGCAACAAGACGCCAGTTGAATAGCAAAGTAACTTGCAGCCTCCATTTCCGGATTTCCTGAACGCCTTAGTTGAATGAGGCTCTATGTCTGTAACAGATCCAGTAATCCCATGTGTGAATTGATACATTTGATTAATCAATATTATATTTATAAAACACCCTATGCTCCCAATTACATGTTACATTAAGTCCCATGAATGATCCAACTCAGTGGGTAAACAGTTGTCATAAAATAGCCCATTCTTAGTCCCATGGGATTCTAGTTTATATTTATGGATTAGTATGGATTAGTAATAAAAGTTACATTAATCATTTGTTTTGTCCCTCTTTTTGGATTATCATTATCCAAGATTGGACTGCAATTAACAGTTGGGTTATACAAAGTGTCTTCTTTTTTCTCTTTCATGCTTTTCAAAAGTTTTTATTTCACCCACTAAATCTTCAGACTATCCCTTCTCATAGTTGCCCGGAGCTTCTTTGACTCTGAAGTTTCTGAAAGGACCAAAAAGCATAATCAACATGCAAATGGCAATGTACTGTACCTGCTACAGCAAAAAAATCAAATTTTTCCTTTTTTTAGATATACAAATTCCAAAAGAATTTAAAAAATGCTGAATAACTGAAGTGACGGGAGCATGTAGGCATTAACAGCCTTATTAAATTGTGATTTGGTCAATTGAATAGGGCTCTATATAAGCACAGACCTATTTTTTTACAGAAGTTTTTAGTTACTTCTAGAACTTCTAGCCAAAAGCAAGGTCTTCACTAACTAAAAACTTCTATAAAAAAAATATGCTATGTGCTTATATAGAGCCCTATTCAATTGGCCGAATTGTAATTGAATAAGGGCCTCATTCTATTATCGTCCGTAAACCGGCCGTAAGGCTGCGATTCCTTGCGGGGGTCCCGTTACCTCGCAATTCAATTAAACGGCCCCGCAAGGATCTCCTCTTACGGCCGGCCGTAAATCTTGCAACCGGCCGTAAGCTCTGAAATCTAAAAAGTCAAAAATTCAAGACAGCACTGTAAAGCTCTGTAAATGCTAGGGATCATATTGGGGGACATGAGGATTAAAAGTAACCCACTCTCAAGCTTGCACATCAGCCCAAACCCGAGTTTAAATTAACTGTTTATTTTCCGGCTGCGGCGTGGGCGGGTCTGAGGTGCTCCAAGCCCTATGGACTTTTTACATGGATATTTGACGTATATTAAAAAATATATATTTTACGATTTTGAGTATAGGGGAATTTTGTGCTATTTTTGCTAACACCGAAAATCATTTTATAGTCTCTTCAAAGTGCAGGATGGCTTTATTTGGGCTATATTTCGTGCTTAATTGGTGCTAGCGGGACCTCTTTCCTGCAAGTAAGCTGCGGCTCGGTTTTAGCCTTGCAGAGAGGGTTCCCGGAGCAATTGAATTGCAAATAGGATTTTCTTACGGCCGATTTCCTTGCGGCCGTTTTAGATCAAAGGATTTCCTCCGGCGCGAGCGGCCGCAAGAGATAGCAAGGCACCGGCCGCAAGCCTCCCGGAATCCCCGGCCATAATAGAATGAGGCCCTAAGTCTGTAAGTGTAAGCTTGCAATTTATGGTTTCTTCAGGACCTGAGTGCTTTAAGGTAATTAAACAGTTTCAAGGTTTTTAAATGCGAACAACATTATACATAGTTTAATTGCTATGAATGTTGCTATTTATAATATTGTTTTTTTAAATAGAAAAGAAAACACAGTATACAAATAAATATAAGGAATATTATTGAATTATTGTTTAATAATGCATATTTATATAGCAATAGCTTGACGGCATTTCACAGCTGTTAATGAGGAATTTTGGTAATAAAAAAATATATTTAACCACGATGAATCCATTTCTGATTAGTTTATGCTAGTCCAGTAAATTAGATCAATCTGAAAAATGAGGAAAATAAGGTGTGTACAATTTATGGGGAGCATGAATGAAAATTACATTTATTGGATTATACAGTTTTGTTCATATCAGAAAATAAATAAATATATATATATATATATATATATATATATATATACATACATATATATGTATATATATATATATGTCCATCTATCTGTCTGTATATACATATATATATATATATATATATATATATATATATATATATATATATATATATGTATATATACATAATAAATCCAACCTTTAGAACTACCTTATGTGACAGCTACCTCTAGTGGCCATAAAAGTGACAACATTGGCATCTGGGCTGCTATTGCACAAAAGCAATGATCTGAAGGTTGTTCAGAAAACAGACTATTTCAAATCACTACGGATACTAAAAGGAATTGTCAGCCGGCTGTATTTTCTATGGTCAAATGAATAACTGTCTCAAATTGTATTAAAAAAAGAATGCTTTCAGAAATGTGCTGTGTTCGTCAAATGTGTGATTATTTTCAATGAACAATATATAAATTCTTAAACACTATGGCCCTCATTCAATTGCGATTTGGCCAATTGAATAGTGCTCTAAATAAGCACATAACATATTTTTTTTAAATAAGTTTTTAGTTAGTGAAAACCTTGCTTTTGGATAGATGTTAACTAACTAAAAACTTATTTAAAAAAATATATTATGTGCTTATTTAGACCCCTATTCAATTGGCCAAATTGCAATTGAATGAGGGCCTATGGGCCTCATTCTATTATCGGCCGTAAAACGTCCGCAAAGCTGCAATTCCTTGCGGGGCTCCCGTTACCTTGCAATTCAAATAGACGGCGCCGCAAGGATATCCCCTTACGGCCTGCCGCATATCTTGCAACCGGCCGCAAGGTCTGAAAACTTTAAAAGCAAAAATAAATTCAAGATGGCACTGTGAAGCTCTGTAAATGCTAGGGATCATAATGGGGGACATGAGGATTAATAGCAACCCCCTCTGAAGCTTGCACATCAGCCCAAATCCGAGATTTCATGAACTGTTTATTTTCCGGCCGCAGCGTGGCCGGGTCTGAGGTGCTCCAAGCACTCTGGACTTTTTACATGGATATTTGACATAAATTAAAATAAAAATTATTTACGGATTTGAGTGTAGGGGAATGTTGTGCTATTATTGCTAACACCTACAATCACTTTATAGTCTCTTCAGAGTGCAGGATGGCTTTATAATGTGCTTAATTGTGTGCTTGCGGGACCTTTTTGCTGCAAGTAAGCTGCGGCTCGCTTTTAGCCTTGCAGAGAGGGTTCCCGGAGCAATTGAATAGCAACCGGGATTTTCTTGCGGCCGTTTAAGATCAAAGGCTTTCCTCCGGCACGTGCGGCCGCAAGGGATAACAGGGCCCTGGCCGCAAGCCTGCCGGAGCCCCCGGCCGGAAGGGAATAGAATAGGCAAATAGCCTGCGGCCGGTCCTTGCGGCCCCGCATCTCCTACGGCCGATAATAGAATGAGGCCCTATGAGCCTCATTCAATTTGCTACTTTTTAGAGATCTAGGCTCGCAAGTGGAGATTGTAAGTTGCTTAGCTATTCCAATGCCTTCCGTTTGCGGGCTCCGATCGGTTACTTGCTGCGAGCTGCGATCCATTGTGATTCTTAAAATCACAAGTTACTTCCCTCCAAGCCTTTGATCTTTCACTGCCGCAAGAGTTTGGGCTGCTAAAATCACAAACCGCTATTCAATTGCTCCGATTTCCCCTCCATCAAGCCCGCAAATGGCAAAAATCGAATAACAGGTTACAAGGACCAAGGAGGTCTCACAAAGGGCTTACTGACAAATCGGAGCACTTTAAAAGCAAATATAAAATGAATACCGCACTGTAAATGATTGGGAACACAATGGGTGGCATTAGAATTAAAAGCACAACATTCTCAAGCTCGCACATCGCCAAAATATAATACTTTATTTAATGTTTAATTTCTGTCCAAAGTCCTACAGGCTTCAACTTCCAAGCCCGTAGGACTTTGGATTCCAACCTCTATATTTCATTGAAGTCCGACGGACTTGAATAACGAGTTACGAGCTCAGAGGTCATTCAAGCCCATAAGAATTTGGATGGAAATTAAACATGAAATAAAGTATAATATTTTGGCAATGTGCGAGCTTGAGAATGTTGTGCTTTTAATTCTAATGTCACCGATTTTGTGTTACCCATCATTTACAGTGCTGTATTGATTTTAAATTTGCTTTTAAAGTGCTTTGATTTTCGGGCTTAAACCACGAGTTACAGGCTCGCGTCCGCGTTCATGTTCAAGGCCGCAAATGCTACTGTCGAGAGCATGGTTTCCGATTCTTGTGACCGGCGCCTAACTTGCGGGCCCGGCCAATTGAATAGCAGAGTAAAAGTAGAGTAACGGGAGCACGCAACTCAATCGCAGGAAGTCGTCTACTTGCGATTGAGTTACGGCCCGGAATTGAATGAGGCTCTACATATGTACTTTATATATATATATATATATATATATATATATATATATATATATATATATATATATATATGAATAGATAGATAGATAGATAAATCATGTGGTGTTGTTTACATTTTTTTTAAATGATAAATAATTGACTTTAATATTGTCATTTTTAGCAACTGCTTGAATGGCCACCGGAAGCCCTCTTACAAGAAACTGCAGTCGTACTGATTCAATAGGGTAAGAGGCCCCATAGGGCTCCCTAGAGACCCACATGGGACTGTTTTGCCCCACACCCTATAGCTCAAGGGTTGGGGGAGTAGGGCCTGATGGACCCCTGGATGTTGTGGCGGCTCCTGGGAGATACCTGGGCTTATTTTGGGGTAGCAGGTCATAAACAACCTGCATTGATTTTATTATTATTTTGTGTACTCACAATATATTGTTCCTACCAATGAAAACCTCTATATCCGAAATCAGATATATATGAGGGTGTAATATATAGAGACTAATAATATATATAGTATAAACAAGTACAAATAAAGCTCCCAGAGTTCCTAGTAGGGTTTTTTGTCAGATTTTATGGGTGAGACAGAATGGCCTAAATGTTATCAAATGTGTAATGAAATATACGACAGTTTACATTGATACAAAAGCAATTTGCTAAGTATGCAGGTTCAAGTATGACACTTTACCAGTGTATTTCTCTATTTGTCCACTAGGTGGCACTACATGTCCACATGCACATAGATCTAAGGCAATAAGCATTTCAAATACTTTCTTTAAAGAAGTCTCAAAATCTCCTATAATTTACAATTGTCAGATGCATGTGAACATGACACATATGCATAGTAGTGTACCAGTCACCCAAAGTAGTATGTTCTTTCATTACTTATAATTCTAGTCTTATATCTGTTTATTTTAACTGAGACATATAACAAATACTTTTGTAGTTTAATGCACAGAAAAAAATTGTAAATAATAAAAAAAATCAGAAATATAATAGAAGAGTATGATATCTTATTTAATCTCTTTGAGGGTAAAGGATGCTGAAGTAGGAAAAATAATATGCATACAAGAGGTTACTGATTAAAATGTTTTTTAGTGAGACAAACTACGTTAATAAATAAATTGTAATTGTATATAGGAACTTATGAGCCTATCTTGTGAATGCATTATTGTTATTATCTTTTATTTGTAATGCTCCAATATATTCAGCAGCACTATATTCTATACATTGGGTATAGTCGATAATAGTAACATAAATGAAATACATAGCAAAGACTGGAGGCCCTGTCCTCAATCTTACAATTTAAAGCACATAGATTTTTTCAAAGCACTTTATAAAACTAAAAGATTATCTCTACTGATAATATTTTGTCTTAACCAAGTATGCCTTATTTCATATATCCTATCTTTTGGATCACCTCTCCCTCTTTTTCAAAGGAAATGTCACTCTTAACTCTCAAATGTACGTCTTTTTCAGGACAGTCTAAAACTTAAAGATAAAACACTGTTTTCTATCCCTGACCATGGGCCTCATTCAATTAGGGACCGTAACTTGCCCGCAAATCGACGATTTCCTGCAATCGAGTTGCGTCATTGCGTTGCTCTACGTTTACTTAGCTATTAAATTGGCCGGGCCCGCAAGTTAGTCCCCCTTCCTGATAATCGCAAACCATGCTATCGGCAGTAAGCATTTGCATGCTTGAACATGATCGCGGCCGCAAGCCCGTAACTTGTGTTTTCAAGGCTGCAATCTTGGAGCAGTATAAATGCAAATATAAATTCAATCCAGCACTGTAAATGATGGGGAAGACAATGGGTGGCATCAGAATTAAAAGCACAACATTCTCACGTTCGCATATCGCCTAAATACACTACTTTATTTCATGTTTAATTTCTGTCCAAAGTCCTACAGGCTAGAATGACCTCCAAGCCCGTAACTCGTTATTCAAGCCCGTAGGACTTCAATGAAATATGGAGGTTCAATTCCAACGTCATACGGGCATGGAAGTTGAAGCCCCTAGGACTTTATAGCAAAAATTAAACAAATAAAGTATTTATTTATGCCGATTTGTGAGCTTGAAATGTTGTGCTATGAATTCTAAGACCTAACATCACTTTTACTTTTAATAAAAGTACAGGGTTGTTTTTTTACTTTTTACTTGCTTTTAAAGTGCTATGATTTGTAAGTAAGATCTTTGCGACACCTCCATGGGCCAAGTAACCTGTGGTTCGAGTTTAGCCTTTTAGGGGTTTAAAGGAAGTGTAAATCCGAGCAATTAAATAGTGAATCAGGATTTTTGTCGGCCGCAACTCTTGTGGCTGTGAAAGATCAAAGGCTTTGAGGGAAGTAAGCTGCGATTGAATAAATTGCTAGGAATCGTAGCTTGTAGGACGTAACTCGATTGGAGCCCGCAAACGGAAGGCAATTGAATAGCAAAGTAGCTTGCAACCTCCATTTGCGAGCCCGGATCTCTAAAATGTAGCAATTGAATGAGGCCCCATGTCCCACTTTCTTCAGTTCCCCCAGTTGTTTTCTATAAGAAAGAAGTCTGGAGTGTCAGATCTACATGTATGTAAGGAGCAGTGTAAAAATATCCCGAAAAATGTGTTTACACATAGTTCATATTGGTTGTAACACTGCCCACATTTTCAAGAATATATGTCCATCTTTGGCCATTTGATATGATAAGAAATATGTCTTTTTTATACCCCAGGGATATTACAATTCTGAGTAGGCCTAGACAGCGTGTGCCTACGCAGAGTTAGCTGCTTCTCTGGACTACCATGTCCCTGTGACCTTATGGGTCCTGGTAGGCCTGCTTCTTTGGTTTATTTGGTGCTGTGGAAGATTCCCTTCCTGGTAATTTGCTCCATGTGTTATAAGGTTGGGCTCAGCCAGTCAAGTACTCCTTGGGCGTTTATATTCCAGTTGAGTCCATTGCACAGAGCCATCTGTGGCTCTATCTGCTGGATGCCTGTTTTATCTGCATTGTCTCCAGTCTGACACCCACATGTTCTTTTTGAATTCTCAGTTTGCACCTCTCTTTTCTTAAGTCCAGTGTGTCATTAACAAGTTACATCTGAAGACGTTCCCACTTGTGGATACGATATGAGTTAGGTACTAGTGTACAGCATTACTTCCATCATCTATGTGCATTTTTTTAAAATAATATTGAGCTCTTTTTTCACAACAATGCAGTGCTTCCCTTTACTTAATGATCTTATCCTCAACAAAACATTTCTTTAATTATATTTATATAACACTTTCTCCAAAGCACTTTCCAAGGTTACAAATTATAATTTTGTATAGAAGAACATATTCAAAGAAGAACAGAGAATATAATGACATTGTATTATTAGTTTTATTGTAGAAATGTTGCAACTTCCATTTATTTATAAAGTAGTTGATTTTGTAGAAAAGCAATTAAATGGCTCCATGGGGTCCTGACCAGTAAGAATGATCTATGACTGTACACAGAGTGCCATAAGCCAAGATAATACAACCAATATATACTCTACATTAAATGTGGGAGGTCTGTGACACTGGGGTATGATGCGACCATGAGTCTAGCTCCAAGTGACCATTAGCATGTTATGACCCAACTTGTTTAGGTGAAGCCATTATTCCCTCTCATATTCCAATAAAGCTAAACATGGAGGAAGTGGCAGCATCAGTCTCAATGTCAAATCAGAACAAAGAGTAAGAGATGCACACCCGATATTAGCTTAACAGAGTGCTCTAATAAATAATGCTCACTGTTATTATCATCATTAATTTTTAATGCCCCAACATATTCTGTTGTGTTATACATGGATTAAGCACATGGCAAAAACAATTTTAAAACAATACAAAAAGAAGAAAAGAAAATAAATGGTCCTTGTCTTTGGGCTTAGAATCTAGCAAACTTAGTGCTTACCCTAAGCATCTTGCAAGATTGAAAACTGTGTTCCAATAGCTCTACCTAGAATTATCACTCTTAAAATGTAACTTTTAATTATATCGTCGTAAGATAACTAAACTAGGTATTAGAACTTCCCAATCTTTTCAAGCATATTGCTGAGCCACTCTTACTTACTGGTTATACATATACATAAATACTGGATTAGCAATACACCATTATATTATTGAATACCAGTCAACATATGTTCTCTTTTTCCTGTGTGATGCTTAAGTTTATTAATATTGTATAGATTTAGTAGGGTTACTCATATCTTATTCTGATGAGCAATGGTAGATTTTTTAGAAGTGACAATAGAGAAGTGGTGATATCTGTTAATTATTTTATATCTATCTTTATATTTAACTCTTGATACTTTACTTGGGGTTAATGCTCTTTCAAGTATTTTTGTGGCTGATGACGTCAAAGGTACATTACTATTACTTTAGTGCCACACTACTACTTCAGTTTGCAATAAATTCTGATACTTTCCACGGCCAGTGTTATATGTCTAATCCCCTTTTGGGGTGATGCAATCTCTTTAAATGCAATCTCTGTATGCAGGGACAAGACTGACATTTTGTAAACTTACAAATAAACACACACTTATGCTTTTATATATAAAGTATGTTTGCGGTAAGCTTTGGAAAGAGACATAGCAATGGGAAATGATGATTATTGGGGGTATTCCACTTCTCCTTTTCCCTTACCTTTCTTCTTGGTTTGTTTTTCAAGATATTCCATGTTCTTTTCTTCTTTTTCCTGTGGCATTTTTTACCATAACTTGACACTTAGGATAATGACCTGAAAACCATTAATCAACAACCTACACCTTCATAATATTATAGTTTACACCAACTGAATTTCTTTTGGGATTTATTTAGATCCCCTTTTCTGTCTTGTTATTCTGTGTTAAAACTATAATAATTTAAATAAAGAGTTTATCTAAGCATTAATTCATTACCTTGAATGTGGTGTTTCATTCTATTCCTACTATAGTCAAGTTTATAATTGGCCTATAATCAAAACAATTTTGTAAAAATTTGTGATAAGCAAACATTGGGTGATTTTTTTATCTTAATTATTTTTATTTTAGTGATATTTTGTGTTTTTTTTTTATAACATCCGAGAGATCAGAAATAATATTTCTCCAATATTTATTATTTATTAACTTTCAATAAAACCAGACTAGAAAGAAACAACAAAAAAGTAAACTAAAACAAGGTGTTAACTTTAATTACAATAGATCAACTGTTGTCCCTGTCACATACCTATTTGCCAACTACAAGCTCTGTATTGAAATTTGCTGCATGGATTGAAAAGTAGAATACATGTTAGGGCTTGCTCGGTAGTCTGAAGTTCATGGGAAAATTAGTCTACATGTGGTCTCAATCTATCAAGTGGATAACCTTCACATTACCCTTTAACAGGTCATCTGATAAACATCAGCTGAAGGCTTTTCTCATAAATACAGCACCTTCAGTTGCCTTAGGCTGATATAATATGGCATGAGAAGGTAATTAGATTCATGTATATTGTGAAAAAACCTTTGAAAATAGTTCTTAATGGAATGTATCCCCATAAAAGATCACAGGCATTTAAAGTAATTATGAACAGATACATTAATTAAAACCAAGGCCCAAGTAAAGATTTTTATTCCCAGTTTGTGGCTCAATGAACATTACTGAAATATTTATATACTATACAAAATGCACATGACTTTGGACGTTACCTTACATTTCTTTTGGCAAGATATACATCTTACTGTTTCATACTGAAAAGAAGGATTTTTTAATGATCTGGTAGTCAAGATTTATATTTTCCACAGACTCAACTTCTTCAGTGCTTAAGTAAAAGCAAAACTTTTAGGATATTAATAATTTATTGGCTCCCTTTCTATAAAAAAATATAACTACAAACAGATGAAGGAAACATTATTTTTCTGCTTTTTTCCAGGTGAAATAAATGCAAGGTGTTTGATTTAATGTAAGGCTAGTAGTCAAAAACTAGCAAATGTTGAAATAATAGTCTTGACATTTTCTGCTTTTGTACCTATTTTAATGTTCTGTGTGTTTGTGTGCATAATAAAAACAGTGATTGATATATTTTCACAAAACATCTTTAGACTGCCATATGAATCTTAAAACTTGCATATGAGTTAATATTTATACTTCATTTAAGATAATTACAAATTATAATTATGTGAACATGTCATGCACTATTATATATTTAGTAAGTTGTGTGGCTGTATAAGAGCCACTCTGTTTGTTTGTTTTCAATTGCAGGTAATTGAATGCCTTGGCCATAATGCACTATAGTTAATAAACATTGTCCTATTATGATGAATCTATTTTAGAAAAGCAAAGAAATAAAATAATACAAACATGTGATCTACTGCCTAATAAATTCAGGTATATGAAGCCCTGTCCATCTCACTTTTTTTTTTAGGTCTCACCCTATCTTTGACCTTATTATTCTCTTGGATACTAAGACTGACTCATTAATATTAATTGTATATATATATATATATATATATATATATATATATATATATATATATATATATATATATATAACTTTAGTATACTCAGCTTAGATCTCTCTCCATCCAGTTCCTACTGTGTGTTATCCTACTGGGCTATTACTTAAAATGCTATCTATCCATCTTGACAATATATGGACTGGCAATACTAGTGGCATATTTAGATTTTCAGGATGTTTTTGCCTCAGGTAGATTTGTGGCTCCCATATCCACTTACTATTGATTATTTCCCTTTGAACAATCCCACTCACTATACACCTATCTATGAAGCCTTGTGTGAATTTTTATTTTTTACACTTCTAAGTTGCTCTACATAGTTATAAAACTGTGTACATTTTTGACATATAGAGGATTACATTCTGTTGAAAAAACATAATAGATAGAGCATAAATGTTGGTTTGTTGCTGAAATAGTGCAACGGGCCAAAGGCAAGATGTGAGTCATGAATGCAGAAGGTCAAGCCAAGAGATTGGGATAGGTAAAGTGGTAGAATTTAAGTTGCATCAGGGTTGGAAAGATACAGGAAGTTGGTCATCAGGGATTTGTGATTTTTTTTTTTAAGTTGAGGCACTATCTATCGTGGAGTGGTAGTTTATTCCAGTGAAAGTGTGAAAGGAGGGAGAAGAACAGGAAGCAAATTTGTTATAAGGTGTAAATGGGACTGTGAGTGTTGATGGGTGTTTTCTTTCCAGAGAGTGGCACATAGAGTAAGATAAGATACGGAGAGGCAAGGCCATTGGAGTTGGGCCAGTAGAGTGGAAGTGTAGGTCATGCAGAGAACATTGAATACCATGAGGGCAGAGGCATATTTTCCATAGCAATACCCAACAGTTCAATGAAGTTCGTTGCAGCTCAATTATTCATCCACTAAGCAATACATATACTGCCTTATTAAATTGAGATTCAGTAAATTTAAAAGGGCTTTATTTAAGCACATAGCATATTTTTTTTACAGACGTTTTTAGTTAGTGAACTTTTATCCAAAAGCAAGGTCTTCACTTACTAAAAACGTCTGTAAATAAAATATGCTCTGTTCTTAATTAGAGCCCTTTTAAATTTACTGAATCGCAATTTAATAAGGATGATAGGCATTATTGTTTCATGAGAGGCTTGAACTCTGAGGGCCTCATTCAATTGCGATTTGGCCAATTGAATAGGGCTCTAAATAAGCACATAACATATTTTTTTAAAGAAGTTTTTAGTTAGTGTAAACCTTGCTTTTGCATAGATGCTTGCTAACTAAAAACTTCTTTCAAAAAATATGTTATGTGCTTATTTAGATCCCTATTCAATTGGCCAAATTGCAATTGAATGAGGGCCTGAATAAATAACTATAAACAGCAACAAAAAAGACCTACTAGAAATTAGCCAGTAGCCATTAAGTTATAGTCATAGTCATTTCATATTAACAAAATCTAACATTATATTATTGTGAAGCTGGAGATTTGAATACTTATGTATTTTTTATTTTAACTTTTTTTAAAGTATTTGCTGGTACAAATATGTTCTAACTTATTGACAGAATATGTTTGGATCACTGTATTTAAATACTCATATATTGAACTATCAAGCTACTGTAATTACTTTTGCACTAAACACCTGTATTGATCTAATTTATTTTTAACTGTCCTAATGATTAACAATTTCCATAACTGCTGTACTATGTAGACATACTCTTAAATTAAAATTCCTTCTGTTGGTCTAAAATCCATTTGAATCATTTATACCCAAGACAAATGTGTATTGATGTTTTATATATAGTGTTTATAAGCTTGGTTGGTGTTTCAGGCATTTCCCAGATTATTTATTCTCCTAGAGGAAGAAATGCCTGCTGCTCTGCAGGTAACAACACCACATGTACACTGTATAAAACTCAAATGTAACAGAATCACTGCATAAATCTCAGATACCAGTCATTTACAGTGATGTTTACATTCAAATATAATTTATTTGGTGAGAGAGAACACATATTGCTAGATATTTGGTAATTGGCATCTGGTGGTTTAAATTAGAATGATATAGTCATTAAATTCCAACTATCCAAAATGTCATCCATAATGTCATGTATGTTAAAGCTATTTAGATGATACATTATTTAATAAAATTCAGTGGTACCTTGGAACTCGTTTTTAATTGGTCCCTGACGGCAGGTGGAGTTCCAAAAATGTTGAGTTCCAAGGTCCCATAAGGAGTAATGTAAATTGCTTTTAGCAATTGAGACAAGTTCCAAGGATTTGCAACGAGTATCAAGGTTTTTTGCTCATCTAGACGTGTCAAGTTCCAAAATCGTTGAGTTCCGAGGACGACGAGAACCGAAGTTGCCACTGTACATCAAAGTATTTAATTAATATGACAGTTTGCCATCTTGGAGCCTGATTCAATTGCAATCCCGCATCACGCGGGATACAGGCTGTATGTCTGTGGGCGTGCTGCGGGCTCCCGTTAGTCTCCGATGCAAGTTACGGCCCGAAGCAGTAAACCATGAACTTGTGCGTAGCAGTTCAGGACGGGAACATGATCAATTAGGCAAGGCCGTAACCACCTATATTGAAACAGCCAATAGAAAATGAGACCGACATCATTACTGCAGTAAAACATGGAGGTTACATGTCAATTAATTAGGTTCGGGGGTCTGATATGCAATGGGACTCTCAAGCCCTAAAAATACAAAATAATAAAAATGAATACCAATACTGTTCTAGTCCATATGGGTGACCTCATATGTATTAACTCATTGAGTCCTGAGAACAATATAACCCTAAAATGACACATAAAAAATATGATTTTTTATTGCTGATTTGCGAACTTGAGGCAATTAATTCTAATGTCATTGTTTCCCCCCGTCATTTACAGTGTAGTATTGAATTTTGCATTTGTATTTACAGTGCTGCGGACAGGGGTAAAACCCCCTTGCAGGTCCTCTCTTTTTCTCCTACATTTGCCATTTACGGGTGTGAAAACATTTGTGGGCTTGGGGAATTGTAGCTATTGAATAGCTATTTGCAATTTTTGCGATCATAACTCTTGCGGACGGGAAAGATCAAAGGCATCTGGAGGCTGTAAGTTCCGGGTTTAACAAGGTTTCCATGGCCCTAACCCGTAAACCATTTGGAGCCCCCAATTGAATAGCAAATTAACTTATGGTCTCATGGGCTCCAGTAACTTAAGATTGCTCAATTGAATCGGGCTCTTGGTTTCTCTGTTTCTCAATCTCTCTTCCTGTCTCTCTCTCTTACTCTCATCCTCCCTCTAAAATGTATTTGAACTTGAAATAAAAAGGAAATGCCTCTCTTTAAACCTTTAATTTAGGTCTCTTCAGCACAGAGGTACTCATACAACTATACTACTCAAGAATGGCTGACAGGGACAGGCCCCAAACTACAATTATACCTTCAAAAAGTTTTTGTGTACCACAGGATCTTTATTTTAAAAAAAAAATAGAATCACACTATGAAACACTATCAAATATCCTAAGATGCAACAAAGTATAAATACTGATCCTTTGAGTTTTAAAGGTGAAGTCAAATGAATTCTATAGGGTCTATAGTCCCTTTTAACTATTACATATATCCCACTGGTGTGCATACATTTATCTACAGCCATCTTGCAACTAAATCTCAGCAGACTTCATTCATAGTTTGGCATATAGTGATGCTGGAAGTCATTTAAACAAATTATACTATAATTCTGACAACCTTTTGAATGAAATATTTTATATGGAGCTGTGAGCAAATCTCAGTTGTCATTTAGTTCATACAGTGTTTCATTTTTTTACTTTAAAACACTTGGTACCAATCAACTATCCAGTTCCAGTTATTCTTTTTCTGGCCACCATGTGTCACTGTATGAACAGTAATGACATTGAAACAAGCAATCCATAAAGATAAAACCTTCTTAACAATTGATCTTTAATGTAACTTAAAAGTAACATCTGTGGAAGTGGTAGGGTCAAGCAGAGTCAAAGAATTTAAGCATGGAATAAGCATAAGCCTATCCTGAGGCTTAATTAAGCCAAACTGTTAGGTAGATAGAATGGGAAGACCAGACAGAACTTTTTGGTTCTTCTGTGCTGTCAAATATATGTTTCTATATTATTAGTTTAGGCTACTAGTGAGCATTTGGCATTGTTATTCGTGCTTTAAATTTCTGGAGTTTTTCAACCAAAAGAATTTTGTATTGAAGTGTTTTTTTTCTTTCTTTCTTTCTTTCTTTTTTGTTCTTTAACTGAGGACAATGCTTTAAGCTTGAATACTCACTAATCTATGCTATTTAGTGAGCCCTCACTAAAGCTGCTTAAACTTAACAAGTGTTATTTAATAGGTGTTTGTGCCTTGTATAACAAATAAATGGTGAGTTTGAGGTCATTTTAAACACGTTGACAGAAAGAGAGATAATATCTGTTGATTGGTGCACGCACAGGACTAAATATATTACAATAAAATATAACTTTTATTTAACTTTATTAAAAATAATCTATATAGGAATAATCCCTTCTAACGGATACACCCAATTATAAATGTACTAGGAAATTGCCCATCAAAAATGACGGGAGTAAAATTGTAAGCCTGGCAATGCTGTTTGCCACACAATGTGAGGCCCTGGACCCTCTGAGCACCTTTGGAGCTCATCGAGAGCCCCGCACTGAGCGCCTTTGGCGCTCATTGCGAGCCTCTCTCCATGTGTACTTTATAGGCCTCGCGCTTGAACACCTTTGGCGCTCATCGCAAGCCCCGCGATGAGCACCAGCGGCGCTCATCTCGTGGCTCGTGATGAGCGCCTTTGGTGCTCATTGCAAGCCTCTCCCCCGTGTAGTTTAGGGGCCTCGCGATGAGTGTTACTGCCTTGGGTTATGTGTTAGTGCCTTGGTTTAAGTGTTAGTGCCTTGGTGTAAGTGTTACTGCCTTGGGTTAAATATTAGTATCTTGGATTAAGTGTTACTGCCTTGGGATAAATGTTACGGTCTTGGATTAAGTGTTACTGGCCTGTGTTAAGTGTTACTGGCTTCGGGCTCTTTTTTACTGCCTTCAGCCTCGTTTTCATCCTGTTTACGTTTTTACGTCCGCCATTTTTTTCTCTCGCTTAGGCGATTTTCAATCGTGAAGAACTGCAAATATGACTCAAATTCACTTGCAACCTCACTCAGAGGCTCCCTGGCTTTCCCACTGTGCTGTGTGTGAGTATAGAAGTGAATTTGAGGCATAATTGTGTTTTTTTGGTGTTTTTTTGGTGGTCTTTCCAGTTGCGTTGTTTGGTTGTTTTACGTACTTCAGTCCTAAGTCCTATGGTGGTCGCGATTCCAGTTGCGTGATTTGGCCGTTTTACGTGTTTCAGACCTTCAGCGCTTATTGCAGCCTAAGTCCTGCACTTCTCATCATCAGCCATGCAATGAGCGCCTTTGATGCAGTCCAAGTCCTACTTTCCTTGCACCCATTCACTCTGTAATGTAGCCTTCTCCTGTGACTGCGAATTTGCAGGCAACCTTTTTCTCCTTTATCTTGCTGTGGTTTACAGGAATAATTGCCAAGGCACATGTTAATACTTGGAGTAATTCACATTTATCGGTCAGATGAAGGGCCAATATAATACCTGATGGTTTACAATACAACGCACACCCTTACAGAGTAGGAATACAAGTATCCCTCTATGGTAAAGTTGATGGTATTGGTTATTCTAATACAATAGGAGCACATGATTCCCCACAAGCAGCCCATTTTTTAAACTCCCTAGTATCCTGGATCTTTTATAAGTTTTTATTCGCCGTTGTTAGCAAGCATACTAATAAAGGTTATTTATTTTAATTTGTATCATATCTTGTTACCAATATTCCCATTTTGTTGAATGGTGATTTGATTATAGGTGGAAACACCATTGGGAAACTATAAATTCTCATTGTTCTAACTAGTATGAGATATAAAGGCTAAAAGTAATTTAAAGGAATGACAAGCGTAACTATTTATACATTAACTTTTACAAATATTATGTTTTGTCATGCCTCTTTCCTGTGACTACATCTTTTAATGCTCCCTTTCAAGTTGTAGTATTCTTTAGTACAAATACTTTCATGTAGAATTTTGATCATAAATGAGAAAAGATTCTGCAACTTTCACATGTCTCAAAATTTTTCCGTTATATCTAATAATTGATTGTCACTACTGACTATAACCTCATAAAACCTTAACCCAAATTTTAAATGATATAGCAACCAATAACAGCAAACATTACTGTTTTCCATAAATTATTAAACTGTGTTATGGCCTATAGTGAAATTCAACACTGGTTATGTATTTATCATTTTTTTTAAATCAAAAGTCAATATGCAATTTACATTTTTCTGTATACAAACATAAAAGTGTATATCTATCTTGTCCTTCAAATGAAGTATGGAAATACACAATGATTTTTCAAGCAATTTAACTTAAAGTACATAAAGAACAATATTGGAATATTCAACAACACGACAAATACATTTTCAAATGTAGGAAAGAGTGAAAAGTAAATTGTTTTGGTGGTAAAGCAGATTACATGCATGTTTTCATATAGACAATAATCTATTACACATTGCTGAATAATGTCCAGTGACTCTTTTCCTTCGCTAGCTATCACAAAGTAATAGTCTGCAACCTTTTATCTGTCACACATTATTTACAGCAAATGCCTGTTCAGCTAGAGTTATATCCCCTCTCCTCTTATCTTAATTCATTCACTGATAAGGACAGTGAGGGATAAAAGTACAGAAAATACTGTATATCCGTACATTTCCCTATTTAGAAATCTTTAACAAATCCACAGTGCATGGCCAGGGATATGAACAGGAAAAGCCAGATATAGCTTCAAAGACCTGTGTACAGTTATCTCCCATCACACAGCTCTGTATTGTAGGTGTCTGTGTTCAGTTCAGGATGTTTGTGTTTCACATCAAACTCTATTAGGATTGAGCCTAAAGATATGGAACATGTGAGAGACTTTAGGACAGCTCAACAGCAGTCAAAGGTGGTAGATGTTTGTTCTTATTCACTAATATACTTGGGGTTATAGCTGTAAGCATTTTTAGTTGTGTTGTCTCAAGCATACCAACTTTTCCTTTGCCAAACATTTGTTTTTATTTGTTTGATGTATACATAATAAATTACCACAAAGGGGAGGGGTGGGGGGGGGGTTATTAAGCATATCAAGTTCCTCTCATGTGATCTCCTGATTTACTATGTACTATTTCCTATGGTGAAAAACAGCCCTTCTCAAGTCCTCTCTTCTCACCTCATCTAAGACAAGAAGGTACTTAGTACCCCCCTCCCCTGCCTGTTCTTTAAGCGTATAGTTGGTCATTATTTAAAAAACGTAATTTGTATTTTTTATAATTTTTGAATTTTTCTATTTCTTCAGTGTTTTTGTCAATGTAATGTGTAGAAATACCAAATACAGAAGTTGATACCATAAGTATCAATTGAAGATGATTCTTCAACAAAAAATAAATATGGAGCAAAATTAAGTTTATTGTATATTGTTATACCCATATTAAAACCAAGATGAAGGATTGGATAATCCAAATCTATCTAACAATTAATGGTGTTGGATAAAAGTACAGGTATTAAACAATGTAATTAATGAAACTTATAAAGTAACTGTGCAACTTATGAAGTAACTTTTCTATTGTGCCATTTTGGATGTTATCCTACTGTTTTCTGTGTTACTGGAACAGAATAAAGCCTCAGTACTTAAAACACTAACTATGGGTTCAACACAATCCCTAATATATCTGCACAAAAAAGCTCAACAGCAACTGTGGGAGTTTTTTTGCACAAGATGCATACCCATCACAATCTTAAGTCTTACAAACAGCACTGTCAACACGGCAACCCAAATGCAGTTGCTGTCACCATGCAGCATTGTTGTGGGGACTACTGAGCTGTCAACTATATGTAGTCTGTGCAGAAGTGCTGCACAGTTTAAACACCCCCTTGCCTCATCCTTCTACAAAAAAAATAAACTTCCCATGGCACGAAAGGGGGTTAACACTTTAAGAGATCAGTAAATGAATTCCTTCCTGACCCCAGATACTGGAGATCAGACTCCTCCCTGGAACTATACTCTCTAATTAACCAGGATAACCCTTAATGCCCTTTTTATATATATATATATATATATATATATATATATATATATATATATATATATATATATATATATATTACATTACATTACATTACCTCGATGCATCAAATAAAAGCATATATATGCCATAACTATAATGTGATTGAAGTTGTTACAGGACAGAACTATATGCCAGCCTCAAGCAAACTTCATGCCAAAACAGAGAAGATGGCAAATAAAGTTTATTGCACTTGAATAACACCACTATTAAAATAAGACAAAATTACATATAAGCCATTTATATGGACTAGTCAACAGGGAGAGTATACTGAGACAAATTAGTGATCACAAATGACCTCAATATAGAGAAGAAAAAGGTGGAACACTGTGGCCCACTATAAACATTTATAGGTGTTTATAGGGGGCATTGTTCACTTTTTACTTGCCAATTACACTATTAATCTAGTTATGAGGTTGCCGCTTAGGGCCACTAGTGAAATAGTTTATAACGATTATTATTATTGGTTACAGCCTGTGGCTAGATTAGTGAACCTGTGGCAATTTATAGTACTGGCTCACTTGAGCAGCATTCATCTATAAGCATTTATGAGATCTGATAGCTAATGATAACTTTTTTTGAAAATGAGATAAAATATGAGGTTTCAGCAGGGTTAATCTGATTTGATAGCAGCTGGTCATTGTTATAGTAGTTATCAGACAATAATGCAAGCTCACAGAACTTTCAAGCTGCTCAAAATTAAACCATCTATTTATTTGTGTAGTTTTTAATAAAGCACATTTTTATCCTATTAGTACATGATTTGGAGCCATTTACTGAGTGTGATTGCTCATTCGTGAAACTTTTTGGATGCCCAATGTGGGTTGTTTTACTTGGGAGAGTATGAGACACCTGCTTTCTCTCTATCTTACATCTATACAGTAGAGAATACTAGTCAGCTTTGGGTTATCAATTTAGGTTGAGCTTTCCAGGTAGGAGGAATCCAAAGATCACAAGGTTCCATTCTTATCTTCTTTATATTGTGATAATTCATGCATTCACTAAATTTCCATCTCAGTACACTCTCCCTGTTGACTTGCCCATATAAATGACTTACAAGTAATTTTGTCAAATGGGTGTCTTATTTTAATAGCGCCGTTATTCAAGTGCAATAAAGTTTTTAACAGTTTTATTTGGGATTTTAAAGTTAGTGTGAAACACTAGAAAAACTCCTGATTACAAAAAGAGGCATTAAAAAAAACATTCCCCATGGTTCATTATAGCAGTTATACATTAAGTAAAGTAAACATGTATCCCCCTTTGAGAAAAATGGTATGGTGGGTAGAATTGATTAAAAAAAATGTCATTGTTTACCCAGGAAGGAAACAACAGATCATAGAAAATATAGGAAGTGAAGACATTTTATGTTTTAACCCTGCTTATACCCATGTATCAGATTAAATGTAACTAATTTTTTTTATCCCCACTTATATCTATTTCTCGATAAATACACCCATTTATCTCTTCCATTGCCACACTACTTTCAATTTTCAGTTATATTGTGATATGTTTTATTCTGAACAGCATTTTATTATTTTCATTAAATAAAAATTCTTCCTAACCTCAAAGTGTCTTTTTATATTCAAGTTTTAATGATCTTCCATATTTTCTTTTATAATAGTTTTGGGGAAGTGTACAGTGAAAGGTTGGACAGACTGGAAAATAGTAGTAAAACATTTATAAAAATGTATTGTAATAAAGCTTATGCAGTTAATATTAGGAGGGATTTCCGTTTAGGGAATAGTCATGATTATATTACACTTCAATGTCTCTATTACAGGTATAGAATAAATTGACAGGTGCAGCATTAACATAGTACAATTATCTCATTGTGCTTTATAGTATTGTGAAGAAGAACAGGTGTATCAGGTGAGTTCAGTGCAAGCTCTACATTTTAAAGTCAATATCAAAATGTTGTATAATCATTAATGTAACATGAATTGAATAAGATGTGTGCATAGTTTCATGCTAACCAAAGATTGAAAATTAGGTTTGAGGTCTCCAGTAGGGATTAATGAAATAACCTGGTGTTTCTGATCTCATGTGGAATCTTTATGTTTTATAAATATTAAGTAATGAAAATTCTAGCGGATAGAAGCCTACAGTGTTGTATATCATTAACATGTAAGACACATATTGAGAAGGTGAAAATGTCCTGCATTAGCTCTTAAAAGCTCTATATCCATTGTTAACTCGGCTAGAAGAACTTGTGATGTGAGTGAATATACAATTGTGCTCAAAAGCTTGCATACCCTGGCAGAAAATGTGAAATGTTGGCATTTATTTTGAAAATATGACAGATCATGCAAAAAAAAAAAAAAGGATTTTATTGAATGATAGTGATCATATGAAGCCATTTATTGTCACATAGTTGTTTGGCTCAATTTTAAATCATAATGATAACAGAAATCACCCAAATGGCCCTGATCAAAAGTTTACATACCCTTGAATGCTTGGCCTTGATACAGACACACAAGGTGACACACACAGGTTATAATGACAATTAAATGTTACTTTCCCACATATGTGGCTTTTTAAATTGCAATTGGTGTTTGTGTATAAATAGTCAATTAGATTTTTAGCTCTCATGTGGATGCACTGCGCAGGCTAGATACTGAGCCATGGGGAGCAGAAAAGAACTGTCAAAAGACCTGCATAACAAGGTAATGGAAATTCATAAAGATGGAAAAGGATATAAAAAGATATCCAAAGCCTTGAAAATGCCAGTCAGTACTGTTCAATCACATATTAAGAAGTGGAAAATTCAGGCATCTCTTAATACTAAGCCAAGGTCAGGTAGACCAAGAAAGATTTCAGCCACAACTGCCAGAAGAATTGTTCGAAATACAAAGAAAAACCCACAGGTAACCTCAGGAGAAATACAGGCAGCTCTGGAAAAAGACGGTGTGGTTGTTTCAAGGAGCACAATACGACGATACTTGAACAAAAATGAGCTGCATGGTCGAGATGCCAGAAAGAATGCAACAAAAAAGGCGGTAACAATATATCCAACAACACCTTGACACATCTCACAGCTTCTGACACACTGTAATTTGGAGTGACAAGACCAAAAGGGAGCTTTATGGTCACAACTATAAGTGCTATGTTTGGAGAGGGGTCAACAAGGCCTATAGTGAAAAGAATACCATCCCCACTGTGAAGCATGGTGGTGGCTCACTGATGGGTTTTTTTTTGGGGGGGGGGGAGCTCTAAAGGCACAGGGAATCTTGTGAAAATTGATGGCAAGATGAATGCAGCATGTTATCAGAAAATACTGGCAGACAATTTGCATTCTTCGGCACAAAGGCAGGCTCTTGGACTTTCCAGCATGACAATGACCCTAAGCACAAGTTGACCCTCCATCAGAAAAAGGTGAAGGTTGTGGAGTGGCCATTCTCCTGACCTTAATATTATAATATCATTAATCCACTCTGGGGAGATCTCATGTGGTTCATGCCTTTTTTTATTGGACAGACATATTCATAGTTTTCGAGAGTTGGCCCTCTCTTTATCAAGTCAAAAGCAATACTGATAAAAATATGTAAGAAGTAAATAAAGTGGACAGAATAGAAGAGAAAAAAAAATTGGAAAACAAAATAATTGGGCAGAGATTAGTAGGAACAGACCAGCATAGTAAATAATGTCGTGATAGCTCAGTATGTGAGTCTGTAGATCAGGTTTTAGATAAGAGCACAGCAGAGTCATAATTAAAAGCAATAAATGTCAACACAGTTTGTGGATTAGAAAAACAGCAATTGAACAGGGGAGGTATGTGGAATGTGTATGAGTTATAAGACATTTAGATAGTGGGATAGAAAACCTAAATCAAGTATCCTTCATATTAAAAAAAATAATAATTTTTAATTCAAAAGTTTTCTGCTGTTGGATAGTTCTGAAATTCCCTTTGAGTATTTTTATTTTGAGGTTCTGGATGGAGTGAGTCTTCTGGGTGAAATGGTGCCCAACTGGGGTACAGTAACGTTCCTCATTGTGCTTTTTGATGGAGCTTCTGTGGAGATTCATTCATGTGTAGTTTCTGTCTGGTTTCCCCAATGTAACAGCCACTTTCACATACAGTACATTGTATCATGTACACTACATTGGATGATGTACATGAATATGAGCCTCTGATGGTATAGGTCTATTTGTTATGTGTGGCTGTGTCCTCTTTGCTGACATAGGGCCTCATTCTATTAGCGGCCGTAAATCGGCCGTAAGGCTGCGATTCCTTGCGAGGGTTCAGTTAACTCGCGATTCTATTATACGGCCCCGCAAGGATCTCCTCTTACGGCCGGCCGCATATCTTGAAACCGGCCGTAAGCTGTGAAATCTAAAAACGCAAAAATAAATTCAAGCCTGCACTGTACAGCTCTGTAAATGCTAGGGATCATATTGGGGTACATGAGGATTAAAAGGAACCCCCTCTCAAGCTTGCACATCAGCCCAAACCCGAGTTCGAATTAACTGTTTATTTTCCGGCTGCGGCGTGGGTGTGTCTGAGGTGCTCCAAGCACTCTGGACTTTTTACATGGATATTTTACGGATAGTAAAAATAAAATATTTTACGGATTTGAGTATAGGATAATTATGTGCTATTTTTTCTAACACCTAAAATCCCTTTATAGTCTTCTCAAATGGCAGGATGGCTTTATTTGAGCTATTTTATGTGCTTAATTGGTGCTAGCGAGACCTCTTTCCTGCAAGTAAGCTGCGGCTTGCTTTTAGCCTTGCAGAGAGGTTTCCCGGAGCAATTGAATTGCAAATAGGAATTTCTTACGGCCGAAACTCTTGCGGCCGTTTTAGATTAAAGGCTTTCCTCGGCCGCAAGAGATAGCAAGGCACCGGCCGCAAGCCTGCTGGAGCCCCCGGCCGTAAGGGAATAGAATAGCCGAATAGCTTGCGGCCGGTCCTTGCGGCCCCGCAACGGCTGCGGCCGCTAATAGAATGAGGCCCATAGTTTGCAGCAAATTTTATTGCAGGGTTTGGTGCCATTTTCTCTGTGGTGCTGTTCATTGGCCAATCGTCTGTTCACCAATGTTTGTCTTAAATTTGGTGGCTTCCTAAATGCAAGAATGGGGGGTTTGGGAAATATATGTTTCAATTCTGTGTTCTCTGTTAGTTGTGGTTTTAAATCCTTAAATATTTTGCGTATTCCTTCTAGATCTGGGTTGGCCAATGAACAGCACCACAGAAAAAATAGCACCAAACCCTGCAATAAAATTAGCTGCAAACTATGTCAGTACATCTGCTGGTCTGTTTCTCACTAATCTCTGCCGAAATTAATATTTTTCCCAATATTTTTTTCCCTCTTCTATTGTGTCCACTTAGTTTACTTTGATAACAATTTTCTTGTAAATTGACCACTTATAGTATTAGAACTTTCTTTTAACACTAAGGTGTTGAGTTCTACTGTAAACACATAAATGTTAAGTTAATTCATAGAGAATAATAGAACACCTTTTTGTGGATTGCAATTTTTATACCACAAACTAATTGTTTAAAAATGAACGTTTATTATGCTTTTCATTAAAAACACTTGTAATTAAAATTTGGATGTTAAAAAAACTGAGATTAATTGTCTTAGTATTGGAAATTACGTCTTTATAATCCCAATTTGGTTTGTATATATTTAATTATATTTCTAATTTATACATTTTATGGCAGTGGCTTTATAATTTGGTTTCCCTCACTTTATGGCAGCGTTAGACAATATTATGGGAGGTATTGAAGTGCTCATGTGCTTGAACCATAATGTGCTTGATGTAAACAATAATACCAATATTCAAAAAGTGCTTTTGTGCTGTGCAATAATTAGTAGATTTCTCTCTTTAAACTTTGTTAAAGTGCTGAGTGCTTTGACTTTAATTCATATATTAAATTGAGATAAGTGCTTTGACTTTAATGCATATATTAAATTGAGATAAGTGCTTTGTTATCAAATATTTCAGTAACTTTTAGTATGTATGGATACTTATTGGTATCCTGTGCAGTGAGATTTTGTGCTTATGTTGTTGAATCTGTTATAATAAACACCTTTTGTCTAAGTGCTGTTCCCCTATATATATATTTGCCTATAAAGTTGCCATGGTACCTCATAGAGGTTATAAACTAATTCCCACTTCTATATCTACTAAAGAAACCTAAACTTGTGGAGCTCTAAAAATACCTTGTGGTCCCAGAATGTGTGACCACTACTATTACCAGGTAATATCTCATGGTTGTAGCTCACCACAACCACTACTATACCTTGGGGCTTTATTTTCTATTAATGTAATGTCTGGGAATATCTCCTGCTGCCCCTCAGTGCTATTCAAATGCTTAGCCCTTTATGAGCTTGTTACAGGGATTTCAGCTAGCTTGTGGGGCACACCATAGTCCTTCAGACAGGAGCTCCCTGAAATGGGACATAGGGCTGTATTATATGCTTACTGTTTGTGGGGCACACCATAGCCCTCCAGATAGAAGGTCCCTGAAATGGGACATAGGGCTGTACTATATTTTTCCTGTCTCATGCATTAAAGCAGTTTTTTGTGGTTCAAATTAAAATGAGAATCAATTAAATATAAAATTGCATTGAATAAACATCAATTAAATAGTCCTGGGTATGGGTGTGCCCACTGCAGAGTATGCAGATACAAAATCTGTAGGGCTGGAAGTGCAGTGTAGTTTCCTAGCACCATGTCTCAGCAGCATATTGCTAACTCTTGCTTGGAGATAATCACAGAATGGTCAGTATGAGACACAGTACAGCAGAGTCTGTCTTCATGAGTTACTGAGGGCAGAACCCAACAGGGCTTATTAGTTTAATATGAGCCAGTATAAACAAAGCTCATAATATACATCAGTGACATCAATGATAAATCATAAGCAACACATACTCCTCACAATGGCAAGTATTTGAATCATCCAATATAAGCACATCATGAAGCCGGGTACATATTAACACACACAGAGATTTGATCATCCAATATTTGTATATGATATACTATTGATATCTCATTTCAGCGCTATTGACATTGGAAGTCTCCACTGAGAGTGAGGCGTTGTAGAGGCCAAGGCCAAATATGAAGAACCAGTTTATGTCCCCACCCAGCAGGATCCATGATATGAGGAGGAGGAGCAACAACAGGATCAGCCCTAATATGAGTCCCCAAGTTATGAGGATTAGGATGATATCAACATGTGATCAGTGGAAAACCTACAGGACTGTCCCCCACCTGTATAGAGTTTGACCCCACTAGCCCCCTCCTACCCAAAATTGATTCACCACCAGGGACCTCATACTGGTCTGATGCCCCAGCACTCCAACCTGCTACTCCACCACAACTTGCTGCAGCCACATGGATGCAGGCACAAGCCTACCCGCCACTACCACCTCCACCTCAGCAACTCTTCACTGCGCCACCACCACCACCACCTCAGAGATTCCCCACCATGCAAGCAGCATCCTTTCCTCCACCTCAACCTCTGCAGTCTCTACACCCGCGTCCCCACGGCCATCCTGGGAGCCCACTATAGAAGAACTTGCCTCATATCAGCAATGACAGGAAACCAAAATGGTCAGTCTCTTTCATGATGGCTAGTCTCTCCCATCATACTACTTTGGAGTGTACACAAAGAAGAATCTACAGGGAGATGAGGAGGCGCAATGTGCAAATGATTCAGCTCAACATGAACCTACAGCAAGGTGCTCTGGCAAGTGCCACCTTCTCAATGCCTTAGCAGTTCCCAAATCACCAACAGCATGGCCATTTCCCCATCTCCCTACATGCCTCTACCTCTATCTGCAATGCCTCCCCCCTGCATCTTTCCTGAGATGGAGGAGAGGGCGTAGTGGCACAGGGAGGTGGGGTTCTGGGACTAGGCAGAGGAGGAGATAGGGGCGGCATCTCATTTAATACTTCTCAAATACAGTCCTCAGATAAAAGCTATTGGTCAAAATGCTTACTTTCTCATGCCTGAGAGTAGATGATCATGACCTATGTGATGGTGATATTTAGTAACCATGTGGCTGCAAACCATCATATAGGCCATAATACTCTTCACTGTGAACACATATGGTTATGTAGTTCCTATTTAGTATTTTACTTTATTTACTGAGGCACCTGTTTTTTTATTTTAGGTAAATTTCACATTCATTAAGGCAGTTTGTTCATCTGCAAGCAGTGCTTTACACAGCCCTACATACAGTGACCATAAAAAAACACATATGTCATGTTTTAATCTTCATGATTGATGTTATGTTTAATATGTACCAAGGAATGTCATAGTCCTATAATACTATGTTAATCAAACTCAGCAGTTATACATGTGTGAGCTAAGCATGTCATCCGCTTAACAATATGAGACCAGATAGTCTTTTCTGATCTAAAAAGAGTTAAAGCTGATGACTTTTGTTTGTCATTAATAATCATATTTATGTGTTTAGACATCATGATATCATAATAAACAGTTATCATATGATAATACCTACATACCCTTTAACTTGATATCAATGTGAGTAAACATTTTCATGTAAAGATAGTGATAGTACTCTTGGCCTACTGATTGTGGTCACCGCTAAGGGTTCCTTGTGAGATTCTTGTGATGTCATTGCTAAATAGGTGGTATTGATTATGGTGACTGATTGCTCAGGACAGATAGAGCATGGTTTGCACTGCTTGTAGATTAACATCAGCTAAGTTGCTTTTTAGTACAAAGCACTGTACTGTACATAAACATCTTGCTATATTAAGATCAGAGCTGTGTCAGACTTTATAATTTTTTTCTAATCACACTGTATGTGTGTAATTGATTGATAATTCAGGAGTTTTTGCATCTATTTAATTGAGCAGATGAAGGTATGATGTATGTGCTATACACATTACTGGGTACTTCCATTATATGAAGTGATGAATGATAAGATTTATATTTTGTTTATTATCGTTGCTGTGGTGTAATTACCACATGTGCCTCTAGTAGATGCTAGGTGTCATTATTATATTACCATTTTATGTTTAACCTATCAAATGATCCCATAGTTTTTACAAGGGTGGATTGACCATAGTAACAGTGCCTGAGCACTTGGAGCAATTGGTCTCAATATGCAATTATGCTTTAAATCTTTCCTTGGTAGAATATTTTCCTCTAGGGACTGGTGCGTGTGTCAATATCTGTTGTTTTTTTTCCTGTATCAGCTGTAGTGCTGGCCACTCCATCAGACACTGTCGATAATAGTGTTGCAGATATGTAGAAAGACAAAAATGGCGAGGGGGGGTGGTGCAACAAACTCTGGTGCAGGTCCCTTGGATAACCAATTTGTGTTATATATTTCAGAGATGAATAAGATTGGACCCTCACCTTACTAGACCTCAAGAATGTGAGGTACTAGAATCCCTCTCATCTGATCCTTGACTCTGGTCATGTGTCTAGTGGGTCTCTATTTGGGGTGAAAGCCCAATCTTTTATATCAGAGCTCTTATATCACCACAATTGAGCTCAGGAACTTACATAGAAAGGTAGCGACATGAGTAGCAACAAAAAGTGTCTATCACCCACATTGAATCAAATATAAACTTTTGATAAATTACTCATATGGAGTTTTAATTATTCTAATGTAATTTTTTTAATGCAATTTTGTTGTATCAGATCCTGTTATTTTTGCATTTTTATTCATATATTTTTCTATGTATATATTTTTTTCTAAAAATGATTATGATACTATGGGCCCAATTAAATTGTCAAAATCACAATTACCACGCTCATAATGTAGCCTGCAAAAGTTACTGGTTTTTAATTGTCCCCCTCTAGCTACCCACAATTTATTTGTGAGCTACAGACTGAAAATTCCTACAGGTTATAAAAACCAGCACTCCAACCCAACTAAGCCTTTCATTGTTCAAGCACGCAAATGTTACAACCACTAAAATCACAAATCAAAATTGTTCAAGTGACTTGCACCAAAGGTTGTTGCCCCCCCCCCATTTTTGCAATTTTAAATAGCATCTTGTCTTCCTGTGCTTCACTTGCACCACACCTATGATATTAATGCATGATCAGCTGTATCTAAAACTGTCCTCTTTAGATATAATAAATTCATATTCTTATTATACCATAATCCATGTGTCCATGTGTTTGTAATGATTAGTAATTTGTGACATTAACATACATAACATTTAATGATCTGATTTGTGTATTTATAGCATATTTCAGTGTATCCGTCATGTGTTAAAGGCATATCTAAGTGAGCTGGATTTTGAATGTATCTGATAGAGGATAATTAGTAGTGCATGCAAACATTTTTTTTGCATGAAACAATCCCAATATAAACATTTAAACACTTACCTTGCAGTTTGCAAAATATATTGTAATTTCTGACAGTTGTAAATCAGGGTTATTACCCTCCAAACCCCGGCTAAATTAGCATAAAATGTAAAATTATTTATTTTGGCCAATCAGGTTGGCTGAAACTTTTTAATTAATTCTGGGCTCCAGTTTGTGCTGAAAAGCAGACTGTGATATGTAGTGTGTCTGTGGTAAAATGCATGGGCAGATTAGACAGAGAGCAGACTGCAGCAGGAGGCACATCCCAAGCAGACATCGGTGCTCTCCTATTGGCTGAGGAAGGCACACACAGTATTTAATGATTTAAAAACTGCTTCCCTAATGCTGCATGCTGATTGGGTGGGGATTGGTGCACATAACACTTGAAATTTGCATTAAGTGTGACATAATGATGAAATCTTTAGCCTTATTTACATTTCATGTGAACAGTACAGGCCAGATATTTTATGCTATTAGCCCACATTCCTACATATGGGTGAGCAATAGTAAAATGTATTTATGGAAATAGTACTACCAAATCATTACTTTTCACTCAAGAAGTTTTCAACAAATTATATGTCATTTTCATAATTAAATACAATAACACTAGATATGATTTAACAAATGTATTATATGTATACATATTGTCACATGCACAACAGCAATGGCATGGAATTTAAAGATTCCCGGTGATAGAGGTACATTCCTGTGGCTCATTCTGCCTCTCCACAACCTCATTGTGCTCTTGCTGGCCTTCCTCAACAGCTAAAACACCTTATTGCAATCCCGCTTGTCATCATTTGTCCCATAAAATTATATCACTGTGCCTATAACATCCTGTCCCTTACATGTACTATATTGTGCAATATAGTAAAATTCCTGTTGAGGTTCACCCCCAGAATTGATTATCACCCCCAATTTAGCCACAGTCAGTGTCAACCGCTTACCTTTTTAAGGCCTCAGACTGCTCATGATGACAGTTTTCACACACAACAGTATTGTGTACATACCTTCCCATGTATGTGACATACATGATCGCTCTCAGTACTGTGATGTGGTCAGGATCCATGATGTTGACTACTATTGTCTGGGGTTTGGCTTGACCTTTAATAGTCAATGCATGCAGGCATCTGTTGTAGGCCATATGGGTTTCCTGATTTGTATTAACCTCTTGAGTCTTTGTACCCATAGCAGTTGATATATGTTATGTGGAGGTGTAGGATTGCTATTAGTTGATGTTCCCAGATGTAAATACTGACACACACTATAATTTATAAAAATAAAAAAAATGCAATATAAGTGTCGATGAGAATGTTAAGTATTTAAATGCACTTAAATGCTTTTTTAATATTTTTTTTTCCATCATTCAGTAGTTTCTGACACACAGTGACCTCATGGACCATAACACACAGGACATCTTTATGTCCATGGTAATGCTGATCCACTTGGTATTCATGGCAGAGATGCTGGAGGGGGTTGCTAGTTCCTTCTCCAGTGGGTCACAGCATACAGCTCCTGGTATTCCTAGTTGGCCTCTCATCCAAATACTGACCAGTCCCAACCCTGCTCGGTGATGTGACCACTTGGTTCCCTGACTTGGAATCAAACTCAGGTCGCAGTGGTGGAAAGCTCTGAATCCTAACCACTGGACCACCAGGGAACCCAGTACAGTACCATCTCTTTACCAGATTTTGACAGGTCTCAACAGGGCTTTTTATAACCCTTATAGGTGGTATTCCGTACAAGTAACTTTTGGTGAAAAATCAGCTACTGTAAGGCCTTACACAGCTTCAATTACTTGTGTTGGGATTGTAAAATTAGATTGGAATGAGCTGTGAGTCAATATCAAAGGGACAGAAGACGATAACTTGGTTGTCCAAAGTAGTTAAAATGGGGTTCAGAAGAGTCTCCGCATGCCCCCCAAAGTCTGGGCATGACAATAATGAAATACACCTGTTACGACTGCCAGATTTGGGGATTACCATCACCCCAATTCTCTCTCTCTAGGTTTTGAACTTTTTGCTGTTCAGATCTCAGCACCCCACCAAAACATTTTCTTAGGAGAAGTCAGGACATCAGATTTTGCTAACTAGCACCAAAAAACAGACACAGGCAGACATTCCTTCAGTTTTAGAATGTTCCACTCAGATGAGACAACACCATTAGTTAGTGTCCCTAAATACGACTGGTCACTTCTTTATTGTTACAAAGATATATAAAACACAGAAAGATCTCACCCACACCCCTTCTGTTAGAGGAGGTCATCAGCCACAACCCCCTCCCATCGCCAGATACACCAAAACCTAGAGGTTATCTGTTTAGGTAATATCCCAGGCCTGTTGGAGGGCAGAGGGTAATGTAGTTTTACAATACACAAGGGAAACATATCAACAGTCCTCACAAACTACAATAATAGAAAATAAATGCCCAAGATATTCACATTCTTTCCTCCCCCTCTAGTTACAAACTCCTGTTTATCTTAAGTAATACATGTGGGGGCCATTAAGAAATACCAGATGACCAGTGGGGCAGAATAAAATAGTCCATAGCCATGACAATACTTTATAATGAAGAAAAATAAACTGCACTCTCTAAAAGGACTAATAGTGTAATTGGGGAGGGACACATCCATATATTTCACACAGCAAGATAAAACCACAAATACATAAGTAAGTTGCCATGACAGTAACTATACTCACACATTACATCCATGATGTAACTATACTCACAAATTATGTTCATGACAGTAACTATATTCACACATTACATTCATGATATAACTATCCTCACACATTAATTCTATAAACATGACACATAATATTAAGCAAGTCACTAGCACAAAGCACATGCTAAACACACATATAATAACTGCTTAACCCCAAAAGTCCAGTGGGGGGCCTTCTGGGTATAACAACATCCTTGAGTCAATTCTATTTTTGAGATGTGATATCCTATTATCAACTGTATCTGGCGTTCCACCATGCCCCTGCTGTAGTGTTTTGAGTAAATAACACCCTGTATCTTTAAACAGAGAAAAATTAAGCTATACACCTCTTTGATGAGGCTTGATTTCAGTAACTTTTTTCTGTACCTCAGACAAGAATCCAGCGATGACAACACAGATATACATCACATCCAGCTGGTACAATGTTCCTCTAACCCAGTCTAGCAAACACTGCCACATAAGCTGTCCCTTTCAAATAAACCCATGTCATAAATTACCAAACGTTCCTGTCAGTCAAATGTTGCACCTTAGGCTCAGCTAGGAGCCGTTATCATATATTAACACATTGTCAGATTCTACACAGCAGTCTCACGCATCCGTCACTTATACTAAGAACATTACAATGGGAGATCATAAAGTAAAAATAGTCAGTAATGTAATAAAAAATCACAGAATGTTCGAAAAGTAAAGAAAAAGTTCTAGTGTCTGTATTTATTGTATTATATATTATCTGATTATACCAAAATCAGCAAGTCACACATTAACACTAACAATAATAGAAAATGCTAATTAGTTTAGGAAAGTAGCAGTAATATATATATATATATATATATATATATATATATATATATATATATATATATATTTATTTAGCCAAATTAAACTGTAATGTAACACACTTTTTTTGCAATGATTACTCCTGCAATGATTACTCCTATCACAACTTTTAGTAATGATATCAGCATTTTTATTTCAGTACTAAAAAAATACCTAAATCCATGCCTTATGCTGTAAATCTCTCACGGATGCCAAGCATTTTTCTAAGTGCAGAATTTTTTCATCCTTTTTTTTCAGTTCTTCTTCAAGTTGTTGTATCTTGGCGTTCATACGACTGATACTGAGAGCGGATTCTTCAGTTTGTGCTTCATGACACAAGGATTCATCTTGATGTGTAATAATGTTTGCCTGTAAAGCAGATATAGGTAATGTATCCTTAATAACAATGTTAAAACTACATATAACAGATTATTTTAACTACCATTATTAATATTCATAATTATATGAAGTAAGTTGATTATAGTTGATAATATTTTTATTGATGATGTACATATGTAAGTTTGAAGAAGATGCATATAACATTTTTAACTAACTGTTTATATTTAAGATATTTAAGTTGTATTGAAATATATCATTAGTTACAGGCATTTTAGAATTCAATTCCATTGAACTCTACGTTGAAAAAAGTATTGAGCATGCATATCAGCTACTGTTTAACCAACCGATTTACTAAGCACCACAAGTATATAACAATTCATCCCTTTATTTACTATCTCCTGTGGGGAGAAACAGCCATTAACACCCCATCTCAGTACTTCTCTCCTCACTCCAGGTGAAAAAATGCTTAGTAAATACCCCCTTTAATTGAATTTTTTTTTTTTTGTGGGGTAAAATGCCATAATAGCTCTTTATTAGACATCACAAACCCCTGCAAAGCTTAGTGAAACCAGAAGAGGATATCGGTTTCTTATTGCTATTGCTTTAGCTTTGTTCTTTAGCTTTGTTCTTTATTCTCACTTTAAGAAAAGAAAAAAAAAAAGCTCACTGTTAATCTCACTGTAAAGCTCTGGCACTGGTGCATTATACAAATAATACATTTTATGATTAAACACAATGAGAATACAAAAACCCTAAAATGTATTTTAGTTTAAAATGGTATATGACCAAACAATATTTTTAACTAGTATTTCTATTAAATGTAAAAGAAGTACCGTAACCGAAATACATGTTGTCATGTGACTGGTATATTCTAAGAGTACCATGACATCAAGAAGAGTAAAGTTGCAAGATCTTCATTTTGTTTCAAACAACAATCAGCTCCCTGACACACTTCAATACGCACTATGCATATTGAAAGGTTTCAAAAAGTCTCAATACTCCTCCCTTATCGTGCTTAAAGAAGAGTAAGGAAAATATTAGGAGCATATTTTCAAATATGAATGGACTGTGGGCATTATATTTAAATGATTTGACTAGGTTTATTTTATTCACTTTTCCTACTAGATGTTATTATCATATAACGTTTACACTTCACTTACTTTTAACAATTCACCAAACTAACAGTCGGTCAGTTTATGGACCACCCCTCCTGTTTAATCCCAAGTGCCCTGTCATGCTGTATATCTGTCACCTGGCAGTGCAGAATTCTGGGAGCTAAGTCTAAGCTAAGACCACACCTATGAGGATTCATACTAGCAGTGTCTAATGCTTTCTGTTAGAAGATGCAAAGACAGTTTAAAAAAAAATTGGACAGAATTTCCTATTTAGTAATTTTATTCCTACCAATTTCACAGCCCTTTATCTCTCTGCTACCTATGTGCATATTTTAATAAGGATTTTAATTACCATTAAAAGTTAAGTTTTATTGTTTAGTTTATTCTCTTCTTTCTAAGATTAGGAAGATTAGGTGTGCCCTACAACAGGATCTTTTTTCTCTCCCTTTATACAAAACCCAAACAAGAAATGTTTTCTCATATACAAATCAGATTAGTTATATTTGTTATTAATACTTGACTAACTAGTCTAGTCAATTCAGATTCCACCTTGTGTCTAAGTTTAGCATACTATTTATTTAAAATAATTGTATCCAAAAATATTTATATTTATTAAAAACTTTCCAGTTTAGAATCCAATGAAAAACTTTCTTAACAAAAAGGTTTAATATTGAAGCTTTATAGTGAAACTGTATAATAATATCTATAAATACAATGTATTCCAGAAATGTCTTACCCTTGAGTAGAGAAGTAATGTTATATGTTTCTTCTCTCTGTGCAGCAAATCACCAATGTGTCCATCTTCACACAACTCTGCTATTATTGAGACATAGTGAAAAAATAATTTAGGTTACAATGGATATACTAATAATTTCACAATCATGTATGCATAATACTGTCACAGACACAATACAGATGTCTACCTAAATTAGGTGTGTGTGTGAAAGGGTATCCACAACACAGCTTATGCAAACTACAAGTAGCTCACACAGTAAAAATGTATTTAAAAGATCAAGTGTCATGTGTACAATATGCTCTCATGAAGATACACACTTACCCCAAACCAACAGGAAAGATCAAACAGACCAACACTTCAATCCAGGAATGTAAACTGCACAGGAAGCAAAGTCCTGATGCATGTGTCGTCAGTGGATTCTGACATCCTTAGGGGGGTATATATAATACAGTATATATACACAGTATATATATATATATATATATATATTTGCAAACTTTTAGTCTGACTAAGTGCAAATAATAAAACAAACCTAGGTTGATAGGCGCTTAGAGCAGGGACAAAACAAAAAATAGAAAAAAAAAGGAAAAATAAAGACAAGGGACTTTATATATACAATATCCTAAAGTAAGATTCCCTTAGAAGGGAATGTGTTAAAGAATATAGGAAATGTAATAACAATAAATGGATAAGCACATATTCAGTTTATTAAATCTATTTATTACACCTGTTATCTAAAATATACCATATCATACGTAGATCAAATATGAAATAGCTCAGATACATTTATGAACTAGCGAATTGCCCGTCAAAAAATGACGGCAATGAAATTGTAAGGTAGCTAATGCTGTTTAGTGTGTAATAATGAAATATATAATACATTAATAAATGAATATACTTGACCTATTTTAAAGCATTGTGTGGAAGAGCTGTGAATGTGTTTTGATGTTGCTGCAGCATTAGTGGTGTGGATCTGCTGTGTAAGCGTGCTGAATGTGTGCAGTGTAACACTGTGCGTGCGCGAGACCAAACCGTTAGCGTAGTCGTGTACTTCCGCATTGGCGAGAAATGGCGAGTAATGTGTGTTATACGTTTGTATCGGAATATCCGTAGGTGTTTTGTGGTGTTTTGCGAGTTTCTTGTGGTGTTTTGCGAGTTTAGAGTGCTGTAGCCTCGTTTTCGTTTTGTTCGGCGGCCATTTTTTCTCTCGCTTCGTTTTTTTTTTTAGTGTCTAAACTGTTTTATTTGAAGTAAAATCGAGGTGTAAGTTGTATTTTTGAGGTGCTGGGTGCTCCCTCTTGGTGTAGGTAAGTTTTTTATGTATGTGGTGTGTGTATGTATTGTGTTTGACATTTTCTAATGTTCGCGAGTTGCGTCCGAGTGTTGCGAGTCCGTAATGTGTGTGAACGTGTGTCGTATGTTGTTTGCGAGTGTCGTAATGTGTGTGTCGTACTGTTTGGGTTGCGAGGTGAAGTTTGCGAGGGTCGCAGTTGCTGGCAAGGAGCGCCTTCGGCGCTCCATGCCAGCAACTGCGGCCCTCGCTTTGCGAGGTCCTCAGGTGCTGGCATGGAGCGCCTACGGCGCTCCATGCCAGCAACTGAGGCCCTCGCTTCGCGAGGGTCCTCAGTTGCTGGCATGGAGCGCCTTCGGCGCTCCATGCCAGCAACTGAGACCCTCGGGCAGTGCCCTCGCTTCGCGAGGGCACTGCCCGAGGGTCTCAGTTGCTGGCAAGGAGCGCCTTCGGCGCTCCTTGCAGCAACTGAGACCCTCGGGCAGTGCCCTCGCTTCGCGAGGGCCTCGGCTCGCTGCGCGAGCCGCGGCCCTCGCTTCGCGAGGGCCGCGACTCGCGTAGCGAGCCCGCGGCCCTCGCTTCGCGAGGGCCGCGGGCTCGCTACGCGAGCCCGCAGCGTTAGCAACAACTCGTACGCTCACAACTATATATGTGATATAGATATCTTAATAGATATAGATTAAAAACTAAAAAATGCACATGATACGTTGTATTCAAAAAACAAAGAAGATTAAACATATAAAAATCAAACGTTTCCCAGTAGTTGCATCTGGGTGGGTCCTTCCTTTTTATGTGTGGTAATTATTTTGATCTACTAACATCCACTTTTTTGGGTTGTGACATGATTTTTCTTTTGTTTATCTATTTAAAGATTTGTATATTTTTATTTTGCTTGATTTTTTTAATACAACTTATCATGTGTATTTTAATGTACAATTATTTATAAATGTTTGTCTATATCTATTAAGATATCTATGTTTTAAGATATTTACTATTTATTTTTGATTTACATAAGATATGATATATACATTTAATACAATTAATATTAATTTATTTGTTTTTAGCTTCTGCTGGACTTTGAAGAGATCTATGAAACATTGGTGGAAGTTGTGTGTTAAAGGCACGGTTACATTTCTAGAGAGCTGTAGTTGCATTTAATGATGTAATGTGCCTGTTTAGGCAAGTGAGGCAGAAGGGATGTGGTGTCAATATTAGTCTTATCTGATTATCACTTCTACCAGTTCCCCTCCACTGATAACAACAAACACACACACCCATCATCCAGCTCTCAGCATGTGCTGTAACAAACACAAAATGTATTCCTGTACTCACAGAGTCTTAAAAAATTCAGATTTCCAACTAAAAAATGTTAGTCTACAAGCTTATACAGCTGTTAATATTGTTAATTTGGTGCATATTTGAAACAAATATCTTTTTAATTGTAGTGATCATTTAATATTAATAAATCCAGTATTTTATTTTTAACTGCTACATTTAGTTTTGCTTTAAGGGTATCAGACATTATGACTTTGTTCATAACAGGATTGGACACCTGGGAGGCATGAGAGGAATCATGTAGCCAGATAATATTTCTATTCAGTTCTGTTGAAAGACTGCTACTACAAAGTGACGTATGACAATCAAAGTGAACAGAGATCAGTCCTCAATAGAATAATACTCTCAAGCCACAGACTAAGGCCCTTATTTAATTGTCCAAATTGCAATTACTGGAGTCTGTAATGGAGCCTGTAGAACTTACAGATATTTAATTGGCTACTTTTAGCTACACGCAATGCATTTGCCAGTTACAGGCTCAAAATGACTGCGGTTGTCAAAAATGTAGCTCCGTCTTATCTCCTCCTTTGATGTTTCAAGACGGAAAATGTTACCGGTGCTAAAGATGCAAAATCATATTTAATTGCAACAATTCAACAAGCCTACAGTTGCCTTCAAACCCATAAATGGCAGATGTATCCAAAATCCTACGAGTACTAGAGAAGACTTGCAAGTGGGTTAAACGCCTGTTCGTAGCACTGTAAAAGCAAATATAAACACAATACTGCACTTTAAAATACTGGGAAAGCAATGGAAGGCATTATAATTAACTAGAGACTTGCCCATCAAAAGTGACGGGCAATAAAATTGTAAGGCAGGTAATGCTGTTTGCCACAGACAGTAAGTGTTTTGGTTGTCTGAGATCCTTCGGCGATCATTGCGAGCTCTTGAGCTGAACGTCTTTGGTGCCCATTGCGAGCCTCTTGGTTGGTGTATTTTTTGTTATCAGGTGCTTTTGCTGTCATTGGAAGGTCCACGCTGATCTCCTTTTTGCGCTTATTGAGAACCTGTCCCCTGGTGTAGTTTGTATCCTATGTGCACCGTTGGTGCGGTGACGGTCTTTGCCGTTTATTGTGATACTGTGTTTTTTTTTTGTTTTTTTGTGTATATGTAGTTTTTCATGATAATTAATTAATTAATAAATTAATATACTTTACCTATTTGTAATTAATATATGCAGCAAGCAATGTGCCGAACAGCTAACAATCTGTTTTGATGTTCCTGCAGCGCACAATGTAGATTTGTTGTTGAGCTTAGGTGTAAGTGTCAGCAATGTGTGCAGTGTGTAGTGTAAATTGCGCAAGGGGAAGTCATTAGGGTAGCTGTGTACTTCCGCATTGTGTAAGTTAGTGTTGTAAAATGGCGGCGAATGTGTATGAGGTGCGCTGGTGTGGATGATTTAGCATCCTTGCTAATAGTGTATCTTTTACCTTCTATGGCTTTTTGTAAAAGTTGTATGTGCTTGGTGGTGTTTTGCGGCTTTAGGGGTCGTGTAGCCTCGTTTTCTTTTTTTTCGGAGGCCATTTTTTCTCTCGCTTAGGGGTTTTTAAAGTTTCTAAACTCAGTAAATTGGACTTAAATTGAGGTGTAACCTCACTTCCAGACATCCTGGGTGTCCCCCCTTGCTGCGTGTAAGGTTTTTATTCGATTTTTGTGTGTATTTAGTGTTTTAATGTTTTCCGGTGTGCACGGTTCAGCCCTTATGGTCGTATTTTTGCGGGTCGTATTTTTTTGTGTAAGTCCGTATTTTTTTTTTCAAAGTCCCACAGCTCGTATTTTTGGTGTGTAAGTCCGTACTTAGTCATTGCGTGTTAGAGTTTTTTTTTCAAAGTCCCTCTTCTGTAGGTGTTTGTAACCGCTTGTGAGGTGGAGTAGAGCCTCCACCTCCGCAAATGCAGCCCCTCGCTTTGCGAGGGTCCACATTTGCTGCCTTCGGGTCATTGCAGCCAACGTTGGAGCCTCCATCTTCTGCACGTTTCGTAGTTTGGCAACTATTATATGTGATAGCAGAACAGTCTTAAGCTCGCAAATATGCAATAAAGAATTATTTTTTTAACGTTTTATTTCTGTGTTGTATTGATCCCAGGAATCAAGGAGATAATACATATCAGGCCACCCATATGGACTAGAACAGATGATTTATTGCTTATTATTGATTTCTACATTTCTGGATTGTGAGTCTGATCGCATATCGGACTTCTAAACACTAAATAATTGTAGTCTAAACTCCATGTTTTACTGTTGTCCTGACGGTGGTCTCATTTACTATTGGCTCTGTGCTTAATTGATCATGAAGTCCGATATGCTACGTATGGGTTCATGGTTTGGTGGGGCTGTAAGCCTGTAATTATGAGCTTCAACAATCTGTAACTGTAGCAAATGCCTAACTCGCAGACATACAGGCAGTGTGTATATTGGGTGGGTAATTACGGGCTTGGAAATAAATGGGGGCATAACTGTTGAAGATGGAATAGCTCATGAGCAGAGTTTGCTAAATTTAAGCTTTTTTGTAATTTATATGCACACAGATTAAGTTATTGTTGCTGGTTTTTGCAAACTTCACAAACATGAGGATTTTTTCAAACAATAATAGTTCCTTTAACTGTCACCCAAACTGAAAAGCCTATAAAACCACTTACACCTAGAAATCCACTTCATAAAACAGCACATAGATCGATGATTAAGAGTATTTGTAATCTGAATACGGTAATTTCACAGTAGATGTATAAATAGATACAAGCATATATAATAAATCAACTATTATAAATTATAAAACATGGAGAAAAACACAGAAAGTCCTACACATTAGTTATAGTTATATTAGTTATTAGTTATAGGAAGGGTGATAACATGGTATGGCCAAGCACTCAGCTGTTCACTCATGTCTTCTATCTGATTTTCAAAGTTTTCAGGCACAAAGTTATGTCAATAAAGTGATCTTGATTGACTTGATACTTTGCTTTGTTAATATGGTTTCCCTTGGCAACAAGCTTTTGCTCTGGGTTCAGCCTATGAATGATAGTTTTGCATCTTATCTAATCAGATTGTTTTTTAAGCCATTTAGTCTATCTCTCACCCTCAGACCTTTAAATAAACAACTTACCTGGATTCTAATATTTTAGTATATTTAGTATATTTAAAATGAAAATTGCTATTATAAATCATTAAATATGAATTTTGGTAATGGTCAATGCATCACTAAAAAACGTACTACACTTTTTAGGGCATTATATTGGTTCTACAAGCTACAGCATGGCAGGCGGAACTACTACTAATGTTTTTTTTTTAGGTTTTAAAGGAACTTGAGCAAAAGAAGTGGGAATTAGGGTCAAATACAACAGGGCCAATATTTTACTTCATGCTGAGGATTTATCATTGGTATTAATAGACAAAACATTATATTTGCGGACAACTCCTTTTTAACATTAAGTGGATTTATAAAATAAATGACTTAATGAAGAACAAATTATAACCACATTTCTTGTACACAATGAGATGTTCTGAGCATTTTCCAGACATACATTTAACTGATATGCTGTATATAATTTCACTGAACCAAACTTGTTTTACCTTGCGACGAGTTAATGAGCCCATTGCGAAAGAATAAAGTATTTCTGTTTTCATTGATGCCAAGAATTGTTATGCAGGTATCCATAATTTTTCTGATTCTTATTTCTTTTGGAACCTTCATATGCAGTTTCTGTTCAAAGCCTACAAAACAGAAATAAATCATATCCAAGCAAAATAGGAACACAATCTTTAAGAACTTAATAACTAAGAAATAAAATTATAACATCTATCTAGTGAAATAGACAGTTTAAGTTAAATTAATTGTTATTTTTGTTACTGTAGAAAAATATATTAATGAACATTTCTGTGGGTGGTTTATTGTGAACTTCAATACAGTTTTATTTTGTATGGTAATATACACTTACATTATCTTCCCTATCCCTACATTAACATTATAGTGTTGTTTAATTATTGTAGAGCCTGAGAGTACAATCAGCACATGTTCCTACCGACAGGCAAAAAGCATTTCTATGTCTGTTCAAGTTTATAGATATTGTTCTCACCTAAGGGCCACAAGGTTATAAACTTGTTTCTGATTCTATTAAAATACACCCTACAATGCTAACCTTGTTTGTGTTTTTACAATCTGGGACTGTTTTTGATGTTAAAGGTCCTCCGAGGAATCTTTAACATTTTGTAAAATTCCTAAATGAGGGAACTTACTAAAGGACATTTTGTCAACAAAGTGATATTTAACATATTGAGAGTTGGCAAATCATCTAAAAACCTAAAGTCTTCTATTTTGCATACTTTTTTGTGTATGTTTTGTTAGGTCTATGTTTATTCAACTACAATATAGCTACTTTAACGTTTCCCATAATTTTTGTTGAAATGTATCCACATATCTACTTAGTATATATATATCAAGAAATTTGACCATGAAATCATTACATTATACTAAATCTCTTTATCAGTGATACAATAAATATTAGTAATGTTTGTTGTAAATAATATTGCTATTACACCACAACATGCACTGAATGCACAACAAAGAATCTTCTGATAAAATTCACTAGTTATTTTGGCCAACTATGATATTATTTACAAAAACACCTCAAAAGAAGATCTTGGTGCTTAACACTAAAATACTAATCGATAAACAACAATTAAAATGGAACTTTTATAATTGTCAAATAAAATATAAAAACACTGCCATTGCCAAACCTCAATTAGCTAAATAAAGCCTCATAAAGGCATTATGAATATAATAAAATGTAGACCTTGGTAAATAAAGCCTTGGGTTCCCTGGTGGTCCAGTGGTTAGGATTTGGTGCTTTTACCGCTGTGATCTGGGTTTGATTCCAGTCAGGGAACCAAGAGGTCACACCACCCTGAAGCCATGCAGGGTTGGGCCTGGTCAGTACTTGGATTGGACACCACTAAGGAATATCAGGAGCTGTATGTTGTGGCCCACTGGAGAAGGACTTGGCAACCCATTCCAGTATCTTTGCTATGAATACCAAGTGGATTAGCATGGTGTGTTACAGTCCATGGGGTCACTGAGAGTCAGACACAACTGGACAACACAAATACAACACACAAATAAAGCCTCATAAAGGCTTTACCTAGATTTTGTTAGATGGTTGAGGCACTATCTAAAGATTTGGTTGAATTAATCCCTGGTGGTATTTTGGAACAATAGACAATCCAACCATTTAGGAGTCAAATTCAATCAGCAGGAACTTTATCCATGTTATGGATTATTATGGTGGATAGGTTTTTTAACTTCATTATTTGATAGTTACTTATTATTTTGAATTGTCATTTTCTAATTAGAGAAATGGTTAGTTCCTTAGGTGTTGTGGTCACATAGTTTTCTTTAGTACATATGAGGGCTGTTGAGCAAGCTTTTGGGGCTATATGCCTTCGAGGGACATAGGTTTTTCTCTCTCCTCTTTATCAGCTTATATTAAAACATTTCCATTTTATTGTGTGTGACCACTTCCAAAAAAGAGTAATTTAGAGACCAATTCATCCAGCTTGTGTTCTGTCCATGGTTTGACAATAGCGATATTTTACATTTTTAGTTTTATTTTCACTAACAATTATGATTTTTTTTTTTTTATTTCATGTGTATTTAGTTGTGTTTGAGAAACCTTAGAGAACATTTCTGTATTTATGTTATAAATACTAAGACTTCATCTATCTTCACCCTATAGTACATGTCACCCAGTATTTTTACTGGGCGGGGGGGGGGATTCACTAACATGGGCTGTGAACAGTTGTGATAGATCACAGACAATCAAAGTTCATTGCAGCAGCCCCTTTACAGTATTCACAAAGAATAAAGTATTCAGATATTCAGCCATATTAAATACTAAAAGTACCCCGCCAGGCACCTAAAATAAACCCCATCACTCACTTAAGCCCCATGAGCCCTTTATTAACCCTGTCACTCATGGTGCTCTATACAGAGCCCCATGTGCCCTTAATTAACCCTGTCACTCATGGGGGCCAATACAGACCCCCATGATCCCTTAATTAACCCTATAATGTGGGGTGCTGCGGGGGTCCCTATGGACCCCTGCAGCAAGAGGTTAATGTGGGGACACTTTGGGGGTCCTGATGGGGACCTCCAGCATTGAGCGGGGTTAATGTTAGGTGCCGCGGGGGTATCCATAGGGAGGTTCACCCCATTGATTTATATATGTGTGTTACTACGTGGCTCTCCCGGAGCCTATTATCGGACGTTTTGGGGTGTTATTTCGCAAAGGAGGCTGCAAGGGACATATTGTGGAAATGGTCCTCGCAAACAGCAAAAAAAAATATTTTGCAAGGACCGAGGGAACTACGAGGGCTAATTGTGCAAGTGCCACAGTTGTGGTGCAGTGGAATTAAGTAATGTGCATGCGGAATGTTAAGTAAATTTCATTTTAGTAATTTGCTTCAAGATAAAGTTATGAATATGTTTATTTTTTAATGTTATTTTTTATACACTGCATCATTTCTATTTTAATATCTGCAAGGGTGAAATATTTATAACTCACTGGCTTCTATTAACATAATGATCATGAGGCATTTAACATTCCATTTATCATAGTAGCTAACTAAAATGAGATATACTTTAAGTTGTGTTTGTGCATACTGAGTGCTTTAGGCCCTGATGTTAAATAAGTGCACTGTGGTAGACAGAGAGCAGATAAATGCTTTGGTGAATATTGTGATGGTGGTTGTCGGTGGTGGTTTTTATACAAACCACTATTAATAAACCCAAATTACAATGATTCATCATTGTATGTGAAAGTATGCATTTTTATTAATAAATAAAACTTAGTGTATGCTGAGAACTAATGCAATGCTGCCTATCTCTACCTGTCTCAATGGGTTAATGTACACCTCATAACCTACCAAGTTTATTGCAAAATATAATTTTTACAATGTAAGTAATTATAACCGAGAACATGTACGGTAGAACATTGTAAAATGCTATGAGGTTCTACACACTATAATTACAGCAGTTTGAAGATAGATAAAGCTTGCACAAGTATTATATTCACGGATGACTTGCATAAAGGTTCGATCACATGTGCCATATTAACTTATTTACCATACTTGGAAACATTTGAACTGTATACATACCAAAATTCAGCAAATATATGATATGTACTCAGATGAACCACATTGTCCTTATGTTTGTATGGATTTGTGTCTCCATTTTGAACATATATTTTAATCAATTATGTCAGTTCACATTATTTTTAGATTGACCATTACATTTCTCAGAATAAAACATTTGCCAAAGCAATTTATGATTCCTTACAACAGATGTGAACTTTTAGGCCCACACATTAAGAACACATAACATAACTCAGAAACGCTATATACGAACTTCTCACTAAAACAATACAACCCATCTCTGGGATAATCATTAGGTATATTATTTTGTGGGAAAGTAGAGTTTTCATATTAACTCAAATTATATCTCAGTAATAGACAATCAGAAAAATATATACACTTAAAGATGCAGATTATCTATTCCATACGTTTATTATATTGTTTAATTTTGTTGCAAATTATACATTTTTATATTACATTTTTTAAGAATATTTAAGTTTAGTATCATCCAAGGCAAAGTGTGATTAGGTGTAGATGGGTTCACTTGATAAATTGATTATTTTTTTATTGTTTAGCATGTTAATTTACTGAAACTTATGAAAAAGGTTCCTTTAGCATTCAGTTAACAAGAACGCGTAATTGCCCCAATTGATTCATCAGTACAGTAGTAGAAGGACGCATTTAAAATTATTAAAATTGACCATGAACCAAAAGAAAAACAATTGTATAATAAAATTATATGAAGCACAATTCATTTTTTCATGCATTTAAAAGAGCATGCTTTAAACATTGCCAAAGTTGTCTTTTGCATGAGAAAATATTATACAAAACCTGTTTAAACTTTATTAAAGCAAACCGCAATTGCACAGTGTATACCCACATCTACAGATGACATTGGCTTTCAAGTATGAGTCATATAGATACATTACTTTTCATTGGCTGACAGGGGCAAGACCCCAAATCAGTTACATTATATATATATATATATATATATATATATATATATATATATATATATATATATATATATATGTATATGTATATATATATATATATATATATATATATATACTAATTTTGTAAACAAAAGTATAGTAGATATTTATTATTTAATAACTTTGTGCCTTCATAATGTAACTTTGTAAGAGGAATTTTATGATCCGTTAAGTAGGATATTGGTCTCCAATATAGTTCCTCAGTTATCTCTACCATTAAATATTCATGCTTGAGATTTTGAGTTCTTTTTAAAGAGCATTAAAAGTTCATTATACTAGCCATTTTTCTGAACTAAAAACTCTAGAGATCTATACCATTTTCTCTGAGTGGTATGTCATTCTAATTACTTGAAAAGACCTCCAGAAGGCTGACTCAAAGTTACACGAGTTTTGAAAGCAAATTTCTGAAGCTTTTATATGTACTTGAGGAGCCCCCTTAGAACTGGGTTTACTAGGTGCCATGGAGGTCCATAAGGACCCCAATGGTCATAGTTTCATCATGGGGGTCTGTTGAGAACCCAAGTTATAGAGGTTAATATTAGCTGCCTCTAGGATCCATAATGAACCTTGTGGTATATGGGTTATCTTTATGTGCAATTAAGGTCCATGATGACCCTCTTGGTCATAGCATAGTATGCCATGGAGGTCAATTGAGACCCTCATGGTATATGGGTTAATATTATGTATCATTGGGTCCATAGAAACCCCCAAGGTTATACTTTAGATTACTATTGGGATCCCCTAAATTATTTAGCCTTAGTAGCAGATTCATATTTGGCGCCATGAGATCCATAAGGACCTCCATGAGTATACTTTAGTTCGGAGAGACCCAGATAGTGAGGTTTAAGGGGAAATTCTGGGGGATACCCAGCTCATCAGGGGTATCCATTTTTAAGGAGGTAGCAGGTATTGAGGGGGCATCCACAGGATCAGCTGGCTCATAGGAGGTAGTGATACTAACCCTTTAATTGTGTCAAATTTCAGCCAAATAAAGTGTTGCCTTCTTCCTAAAAACAGATTTGAGGCATTCAGTCTCTGAGACATTTTTCTGCATTTAAGATGGAATGAAAGTACATATATGCTTGTTTAAAATTTCATGGAACTCATGGAAAAACTTCATGGAAATATTTCAGAGTAAACTTCTGCAAGATCAGATATTGTTATGGGAAGTGAATATTAGGGTCATTTCGAGCACTCGGATGCCCATTCTCAGAGGTTAGATTTAGGAGTATGATGTGATAGCTCGGTAGTGATTTATGAGTGAAGTTTAGTGATGTTGCGAACATAAAATTTTCGGTTCGCGAATGCGAACCGCCGCAAATGTTTGTGAACCCGCGAACACGGCGAACCACCATAGACTTCAATGGGTAGGCAGATTTTAAAACCCACAGCGACTCTTTCTGGCCACAATAGTGATGGAAAAGTTGTTTTAAGTGGACTAACACCTGGACTGTGGCATGCCGGAGGGGGATCCATGTCAAAACTCCCACGGAAAACTACATAGTTGATGCAGAGTCTGGTTTTAATCCATAAAGGGCATAAATAACCTAACATCCCCCTCCATCATCATCCTCCCCTGTATCTCTTTACCCCCTCCCTCATCATCCTCCCCTGTGTCTCTTTCTTCCCTTCCACATCACCCTCCCCTGTGTCTCATCCCCCCTCCCTCATCATCCTCCCACCTCCCTCATCATCCTTCCCTGTATCTCTTTACCCCCTCCCTCATCATCCTCCCCTGTGTCTCTTCCCCCCTCCATCATCATCCTCCCCTGTGTCTCTTTCCCCCTCCCTCATCAATATCCCCTGTGTCTCTTTTCCCTCTCCCTCATCATCCTCCCCTGTGTCTCTTTCCCCCTTCCTCATCACCCTCCCCTGTGTCTCATCCCCCCTCCCTCATCATCCTCCCACCTCCCTCATCATCCTCCCCTGTATCTCTTTACCCCTCCCTCATCATCCTCCCCTGTGTCTCTACCCCCCTCCATCATCATCCTTCCCTGTGTCTCTTTCCCTCCTCCCTCATCATCCTCCCCTGTGTCTCTTTTCCCCCTCCCTCATCATCCTCCCCTGTGTCTCTTTCTTCCCTTCCTCATCACCCTCCCCTGTGTCTCATCCCCCCTCTCTCATTATCCTCCCACCTCCCTCATCATCCTCCCCTGTATCTCTTTACCCCCTCCCTCATCATCCTCCCCTGTGTCTCTTCCCCCCTCCATCATCATCCTCCCCTGTGTCTCTTTCCCCCCCTCCCTCATCATCCTCCCCTGTGTCTCTTTCCCCCCTCCCTCATAATCTTCCCCTGTGTCTCTTCCCCCTCCCTCATCATCCTCCCATGTGTCTCTTTCCCACCTTCCTCATCACCCTCCCCTGTGTCTCATCCCCCCTCCCTCCTTATCCTCCCACCTCCCTCATCATCCTCCCCTGTATCTCTTTACCCCCTCCCTCATCATCCTCCCCTGTGTCTCTTCCCCCCTCCATCATCATTCTCCCCTGTGTCTCTTTCCCCCCTCCCTCATCATCCTCCCCTGTGTCTCTTTTCCCCTCCCTCATCATCTTCCCCTGTGTCTCTTCCCCCTCCCTCATCATCCTGCCCTGTGTCTCTTTTCCCCCTTCCTCATCACCCTCCCCTGTATCTCTTTACCCCCTCCCTCATCATCCTCCCCTGTGTCTGTTCCCCCCCCTCATCCTCCTCCCCTGTGTCTCTTCCCCCCCTTATCATCAAGGGAGGGGGGAGGATGATGAGGGAGGGGAACCTAACACCCCTCACACTTATTCCTAACATGCCTCACCCTAACACCCCTTAAACTTATCCCTAACACCCCTCACCCTAACACCCCTCACACTTAGCTCTAACACCCCTCACCCTAACACCTAACCCCCTCACCCTTATCCATAACACCCCTTACCCTAACACCCCTCACACTTATCCCTGTGTGAGGGGAGTTAGGGTTAGGGTAAGGGGTGTTAGGGATAAGTGTGATGGGTGTTAGGGTAAGGGATGTTAGGGTTAGGTGTTAGGGTAAGGTCTGTTAGGGATAAGTGTAAGGGGGTATTAGGGTTAGGTGTTAGGGTGAGGAATGTTAGGAATAAGTGTGAGGGGTGTTAGGTCTTAGGGATAAGTGTGAGAATGTTAGGGTTAGGTGTTAGGTTGATGGGTGTTATGGATAAGTGTGAGGGGTGTAAGGGTTAGGGTAAGGGGTGTTAGGGATAAGTGTGAGGGGTGTTAGGGTTAGGTGTTAGGGTGAGGGATGTTAGGGTTAGGTGTTAGGGATAAGTGTGAGGGGTGTTAGGGTTAGGGTAAGGGGTGTTAGGGATAAGTGTGAGGGGTGTTAGGGTTAGGTGTTAGGGTGAGGAGTGTTAAGGATAAGTATAAGGGGTGTTAGGGTGAGGCATGTTAGGAATAAGTGTGAGGGGTGTTAGGTCTTAGGGATAAGTGTGAGGGGTGTTAGGGTTAGGTGTTAGGTTAATGGGTGTTATGGATAAGTGTGAGGGGTGTTAGGGTTGGGTGCTAAGGTGAGGGGAGGATGATGATAAGTAAGTGTAAGGTAGCCTAGCTATGGTTTTCCCTATTGATGCAGTATCACCTACACTCAGCCTCCTCTCAGTAAGACTGCAAGTTAGTTATGATTCCAAAATGGCTGCTATCCATGAGTTAGAAGGGTCTGGAAGGCAGGGTTTGATGCTGATTGGCTGGAATGTGTCTGCTGACTGTGAGTTGCAGGGTCAAAGTTTGCTCAATGATAAAGTATAGGGGGCGGGTCGAATATCGCATATGTTCGCAGTTCGCCGCAAACGTGAACATGCTATGTTCGCCGGGAACAGTCCGCCGGCGAACTATTCGCGACATCTCTAGTGAAGTTCACTCTGTTCTTTTCTTCCTATGTAAATCTCGGCAAAGGCCATTGTGAGTGTCTTAGCAGCAAAGAAAATCCTTCCTAGCTATGTTTATACCCCACCCTTAAAACATTGCGAGAGAACTGCTACGAGTCACTGCTATGAGTGAAGTGCATGGCAAAAATGAAAAGCAAGGCAATAATCTCCATTGATTTTTGCACTGTCAGTAAATTATGAGTTAGTCCCTTACACTTTGACCCCCAAACCCTATGCTAATAAGGCTTTACAGATCACTCGCAAATTAGAGCACTGCCTAATTGCAAGAAGCAGAAAAAGGATTTACGAGTACCAAAGACCACACACAGGTAATTTTCAACCCCCAGAAGCATTTAAAGTGACAGCATAGCACAAAAAGCACTACACAATGATGATGAAATGTCAACATTATTTGACACTTAACAATCTGATATCAACAAATGTGTAATTAAAAAAATATGGTATGTTAGTATTAAGCCCATTTTATGATACAAAATCCCAAGGTAACACAGAACCCAGTTTTCAAGGGGTTAACAAAATCAGATTGCCTAAGAACAAATGTTCTAACGCAATGTCTTTAAATATATCAAAATAAAAAATGAACACATCTTTCTTGAAGCCATTAATACAATGGTCATGCCAGACAGGAAGGGGCGTGACCGGAAATGGGTTGGTTTCCCGCGTGATGCGGCGCTAGGCTGATGGGGACAATGCTGCTCCTGTGGGCTCTGTGCATTAATAGCCTCATAATAGATTCTTAACATGAGAGAGACGCCGCGCTGTGCCCCGCGAGTTGGAGCTGGAGCTGGAGTTGGAGCTGGAGCAAGCTGGAGTGTTTGGAGGCTTGCTAACTCGCGTTCCTGGACACATGGAGGAACTCTGGCTGTGTTGTTGGCAGCGTTTTCTGCTGTGAGAGCAGTTGTATTTGTAAGTCTGTACAAAGGAGTTCTGAGGGAGCAATATACTCGGATTTAAGGCGGCAATGAACATTCCAGCGCTGTACCCCTGAAAACTCTGAGTAACTGTGAGCAATATAAGCTTACAAAGCTTCTCTCACGCATATTAAGATGAACAAAGAATTTTGTGAAGCAACTTTGGTATTTACAGGTCCACTGTAAAGAAATATAAATATATTATCAACTACTGTATTGTACTGTGGAGCTGACAAGCTTGGTCATTTACCTTTCATAAACAATCATTTACCTTTAAACTTCTTCTTTTGGTTTTACCTGAATCTACAAGAAAGTGATATTTTACTCTAATACATTTAGAGAGGTACAAGAAATAACATCATAGTGTTCAATTTACACATATGCAACGCTTTCTGCATGATAACCAACTTTAGCCTTCAGCCTCTTTTCCTATAGTGGTGAAGTGTCTTTAATGTCTATAAGTCCACTAGGGAAAGGTATTCCACTTTTAAGTAGTGTGATGCTGAGCTGAAAATCCATGTGAAAATTACTTTTTGCTCAAGCTGTTTGGCAAAAAAAAAAAAGTTAATGAAGGGAGCATATTGTGAGCATTTTGAAAAATAAACCACTATTAACATATATGGTGAACGGCCTATATGAATTTGTACCAAATAAAGAGCCTTAATCCAGCATTTAAAAATCACTTTTGGGCACAGTATTGGTGCACTTGACCTATAACAAGGCTATTTATTCGGTCCAATTATGCCAAATAAAGGGAAACCTAAGGACAAGAAAGGTCATTCCACTAAAGCTGTGGAATTTGTTTCTCCTAAACATAAAGAGAAGATCCAACTTCCACCTTTTGCAGACTCTCCCTTGCAGGCAGACAAACTTACACACAACAATTCAAAGCTTTCAGAAAGTATGTCTAGCAAAGACTCAGAATTGCATGATGATGAATTGCTGACTCCATCAAAAATGAGGAATATTTTGCAGGATTTTCAAGTTAATCTCCTAGCAGATATTAAACAGCAAATTATGGACAATGCTAAAGCAATAAGAGATGTTAACAACAGAACCTTGGAACTGGAGTTGAAGATGGACAATTTAACCCTGGACTACAACTCATTGTCAACTTCGAATATTAAATTAGAAGAAAAGGTTAAATAGTTAAACAAACAAATTATTAAACTTGAAGATCTCTCAAGATGCTCTAATTTACGTTCAAGGGGTATACCTGAAACAGTCAAAAATTCTGATCTGTCTGATTTTGTATCTAATTTTTTTGCTTCTTTGGTTCCCTCTTTTGCTAAGCTGGAAAACAAATTTGATGTGATATATCGTATCCCTCTTTCATCATATTTACAAAACAAGGGAGCCAGAGATGTTATGGTTAAATTTCATTTTTTTTCCACGAAAGAGAATATTGTAAAAGCCAGTTATAAGGTTAAATCTTTTGACTCTCCATATGAATCCATTAAAATATTTGCAGATCTCTCTCCAGCGACTTTAAGCAGAAGACGTGAATATGCTCAACTAACCCAAATCTTGAGGAAAGAAGGTTTGATTTACAAATGGACTTTTCCAACTGGCTTATCAATCCAAAGCGACTCTGTTGGTCACAAAATTAACTCTCCAAAAGAAGGATTTACTCTACTGTCAAACTGGCTTATATCCACATGAACTACTGGAGCGATTTTTTCAGATTTATTTATCTCGTTTTTTTGTTTAGCTAATATTACTTGATTAAGATACAAAATAATTTCACTAAATAATAAGATTAATGTAAAAATTATTTTGCACCTTTTGTGAAAGGATTTTTTTTTCCTTTCTCTTCTCAACACTGTGTGCTTTATATTTTATAATTCTCACAACTAATATGAATAGAAGTAGATATTTGATTTTTTTTTTCTTTTTCTAGCAATGTATCCCTGTTGCGTTTTTTTTTTTGTTTGTGCTTTAATCTGAAAAATATTTTGCCTGCCAAGTCGATAGCTCAACTGATTTTGATTTTTCAATTTCTCGTTTAATTGTTTTTTTGCACTTATTTACTTTTTTTGTATTGAAATATTCCCACGGGAGCAGATATTTCCCATTATAATAGGCCTTCCATTTCAAAACAATGGCGATTAGCCCTGCTTATATAGGCTGCCTCTATTCTGTGAGGCAACCTAGGTGTGTTTCTGTTTGGTTGTGTTTGCAGTTTGTTAGTATGAGATCTAAAGTAACTTTATTTCTTCCTAGCACTTGGACTGGGATAAAGTATCTTGGATATGGTATGCTTGTGACCAGATTGGTCGTCCCTCAAGTATGTTTTGTGATGACAAAGTTGAGTATACTTTATCTTTTGATTTTTTTTTTATGACGTTAAAATTATTGAGCTTTAACGTGAACGGCTTAAATTCCCCGGGCAAGAGGCATACGCTATTTAGATTTTGTAAGAAACAAAAAGCAGATATTGTCTTTTTGCAGGAGACCCATTGGGCTCATTCCAAAACTCCATTCTTGGGGCACTCCCTTTTTGGTCTCAAGCATATCGCCACCTTCAACAAGAAAACATGGGGTGTTGCAATTTTGTTTAAAAATAATTTACCTCTAGTAGAGGAATTTTGTATTCTAGACCCCCAAGGTCATTATATTCTGGGGGGGGGGGGGATGATAAATGACCATAAAGTCACTTTAGTTAACTTACACAAACTTAATTAAATAGAATCCAGAATGTAGCATTTAAATTTTCAAATTGCTTTAATGGACTCAACTTACTTGATGATTGGCGCGTCTTAAATCCAAATCAACGAGACTTCACCTTTTTTTCTAATGTTCATAAGTTATATTCCCGTATAGATTTGTTTTTGGTGGATAGCAACACTATGAACAATATAACAAAGGTCAATATTGACTCAATAACCCTTTCAGATCATGCTTGTATCTCTATGTAGGTTAATTTTTACTTGTATAAAATTGGTCGTCCGCTGTGGAAATTAGATGATTATTTGATTAAGGAGGAATTCAGAAAACAGTTTTTAATCGAAGAGTCAACCACATTTTTTGAATTAAATAAAGATACAGTCTCCTCTAAGGGTGTTCTTTGGAATGCTTATAAGGCTTACATCAGGGGAGTTTTGATAAAGCTCAGGTCCCAGGTTATGAAGCAAAGAGGAGAGTCCCTTAGAAAACTATATATTAACTTAAATAAATCGGAAACCATGAATAAAAACGTCCCTAGACATTCCACAATGGCTGAAATTAAAAAGGTCCAGAACAAAATAAATAAAATGAACCAACTTGTGTCAGACAAAAAGATTTGGCATATGCAACAACTTTATTACCATCAAGATAATAGAACTAGTAAATTACTGGCTTACAAAATTAAACAGAAATCCTTAGGGAGAAGAATTGACGATATAATGAACAATGGTCAACATATGATGTGCCCTAAGGAGATCGCCAATCTGTTTGACAATTATTATGAAATTTTTTATAATTTATCTAAAGACAATGAGTTCCATAAACCGTCAGCGTTGCAAATTCAATCCTTTCTGGCTCAGTTTAAGCTCCCCGTTATATCACAAGAGGAATTAGAGGAACTGACCACCCCCATTTATTTAAGTGAGGGAGGTAATTTCTATGCTAAAATCTAATACTACTCCTGGCCCTGATGGATTTAGCAATTATTTTTATAAAAACGTTTCCTCATCGTTATGTATTCATTTTATGAATATGTTTAATGAAATCAAGACGGAAGGGGTCATCACTCCAGAAATGGTTAATGCTAGTATAATTATGATTCCCAAACCTAAACAAGATTCACATTTTAGTTCTAGCTATAGACCTATATCTTTGTTAAATACAGATGTTAAGTTATACTCGAAAATCTTGTCAATTAGGCTTCAAAAGATTATTCACAAACTGATAGACATTGATCAGTTGGGTTTTATTTCCGGCCGATCTGGTTCGGATAATGTTAGGAAATTATCTAATTTGATCTGTTTTTCAAAAGCGACAAAGATTCCTACCCTATTTCTCTCACTAGACGCTGAAAAAGCTTTTGATAGGGTAGGGTGGGATTACATGGATCTTACTTTGAGAAAATTTGGTCTGGGAAACTTTGGTTCTCACGCTATAGGGGCTCTATATAAATCCCCTTCTGAGTCAGTATCTAATTTCGGTTGTCACTCTCGCCCCTTTGTGATATCAAATGTAACCCCACAAGGGTGTCCTCTCTCTCCCATCCTTTTTGCTTTATTAATAGATCCATTGGCAGTAGCCATCAGATCTAATCCTGACATTAGTGGCATTAGGCTGTGCGAGAGAGAACACAAAATGTATCTTTTTGCTGATGACATAGTGTTATCTATTACAAGCCCTGGAGAATCCTTGAAAGTCTTGATGTTACTGTTTAAAGAGTACTGTTTAATATCAAATTACAAACTAAATGCACAAAAATCAGATACTTTAGCAATAAATCTCTCCTCAAACACCAGTAAATTTTTAAGGGAAGCATACTCATTTAATTGGAACTCCAACTCTTTTACGCATCTGGGTATTATTTTTTTCAGTAGAGCTTAAAAATATGATTAAAACAAACTACAACGACCTCTACAGTAAATGGGTAAAAATTTTAAGTGGTTGGAAAGGAGTTAAAGCATCCTTTAGTGGTTAAAATATCCATTATTAAAATGGCGCTTCTGCCTAGATTCAATTATCTCACTAGGTGTATTCCGATTAGAATTTCTCAATATCAAGTGAAAAAATTTAAAATTATTATAGATAAATTCATCCATTCTTCAAAACATATTAGACTTAAGAGATTAACTCTCACTAGAGTTTTCTATTAAGGAGGATTGTCTTACCCTATGCTACAATTATATCAAGATGTCAGTATGTTGACTCATGCTTTAAAATGGCTTAATTTAAAAGCCCCCCTTAAAAGAGGAGTGATAGGGGAATTATACGGGGTCTTCAATACCCCAAAAACGTTAGCCAAAGAAAAATACATGAGGGAATGGGAAAAGGATATAGCCAGGAACTGGGAGATTGAGACGTGGGAGACTTCCTGGGCCAATCTCATGAGGGGGTCACTAAATTATAGTGTATTAGAGACATCAATTAAAGTCCTTCATCGGGCGTACATTACCCCAGATCAACTAGCTAAATGGAGTAAGACGGAAAGTCCGAAGTGCTTTAGGGGATGCTCAGAGCTGGGCTCCTTTTACCATACTTGGTGGAGCAGTTGTGGACGGTAGTGAGTGACGTAGTAGATAATATATTTGGATACCATATTGAAGTTACCCCAGAATCTAGTCTACTGGGGATACCGGTGGCCTCTCTTTCTGCCCCCCACAACAGACTCCTACAATTTATCTTTTTAGCGACAAAATCACATATTGCCAGGAGCTGGAAGAAAAAGACACTAGAGATAGGGGCAGTTCGAGCTAAGATTCACTACTTAGCGGTTAATGAAAGGATTTCCCATTCAGTGGCGGATTCAATTCCTAAGTATTTAGAAATGTGGGGTCCCTGGATAGAATACACTGATATCAGAATCCCTCTACTCCAATGAAGGGGGAGGAGGAGGGAAGGGCACCCTCACCTTCTTGACAGGATACAGGGAGGGCTGGGGGCCTGAGAGGAGATACCGGGAGAGGAGCTGCACCGATATGGAAGAAGACAGACAGGTATGTTAGGATGGAACAACAGCAAGATCGAGATAGAGAAATGTTTTCCAAAGAGGAAGGCTTAATATAGATGTGTCAGATAGAATTTTTTAGTTTGATTGGTTAAGTTAACATTTGTAAAAGTTTGTAAGCGACTCTTCCTTAATATATAAGAAAAGATAACGGAATTGAATAGGAGGAAGGAACTGAAAGACTAGCAAACGAAGAAAATCGTACTATATCCCTCTAGAGGTAAATGAGCCAGTCAATGGATAAAATTAGGGCTTTTTTATAATATCTTTATGGTCCCCTAAGTCATAGGTTAATAACGGAAGGTAATGGGAGATAACAACTTAACAACCAAAGAATAGTATAGGTTACGGATAAGTTTAGGGATACATGTTTACATAGCCAAGAAGGGTCCATTATAAATCTATGCATTGGTTCACCGATAATAGCACAGAGGTAAATATGAAAAAAAAAGAGGAGGCAGGATACAAGGATAAGATTTCACGATTGATGTTGGGGTATTGTTTTATTACGCTCAATATTGTACAACTGTTTGCACTTTGTATTCCTGCAATAAGAACTATTTAAAAAAAAAAAGGCTTAATTTAAATGGGTCCTATGTGTGGTCTCAAATTGAGAGGGCCTTGGTTCCTTGTATAGACCTCAAACTGTTATTTTTTATGGACCGTAAGGTACCTAAGGTTTTTTAAATGGTTCTCAAATTGTTAAGAACATTTATAATTCGTGGAGATTGATAAATAATAAATACCAGCTAATTCCCGTCAATAGCATTTTAATTCAAAACCTCCCAGCCCTTACATTTCAAAAGTTTGGTTTATGTTCTGAGAGAGAACTAGTAACACTGTTTATAAAAGATCTTTATTATGAGGGCCGCCTCCTTTCTTTAGACCAACTTTTTTCTAACTATGGGCTTCTTTCTAGTTGTTGGCTAAAAGTCAAGCAACTATCTACGCTTTTATCCGTATTTTAACTAACACGGCAGAAGGTTGTTTGACATCATTAGAAAAACTTATCAACTCTAACAACTATTGCCGCTTACTATCTAAATGCTATAATATTATAGGGAGACCCTTAGCCCTTATTAAGACATCGGGTATGGAAAATTGGGAAAGAGATCTTGGTATCTCTTTCCCTTGGGAGATATGGGAATCCTCACTCTATGGGACAAACAGGATCGTTAAACACCCTTCGGATAGAGAACTCCACATTAAACTTGTAAATAGGTGGTACATGGTGCCCTCTCAAATTTATCAATTTTCACATAATCCTCAAGACAGTATGTGTTGGAGACTATGTGGTATATATGGTGATTTTCTTCACACATTTTGGGAATGCCCAATTATTAAACCCTTGTGGCTTGAAGGTTTTGAGTTCATTGAACGCTCTATAGAATCTAAACTTTCCTTTCTACCTCAGTATAGTTTATTGCATATTTTTCCAAAATCGTTAAATTTAGATAAGAAAGCTTTCATTATTTTAATTTGTATGGCAATAAAAAGATCAATTATTTCCCGATGGAAATCTAATAAAATCCCTACTTGGAATGAAATCTTAGTAATGATTTGACGAGTAAGAGATCTTCAAGCCAATTGGGAAGTTACAGGCACTTCCTGCAACAACTCCCTTAAGTGGAAATTATGGGATTCTATACATAAAAGGGTTTCTTAAATCTGTAAACAACAATAGCTGCTACCTCTTGCCTAATGGAAATGCTTGCTGTTCCCGGCTTGGTTTCTTATAGCAATATTTTTGTTGTCTCTCTCTCATTGATTCCGGGTCTTTTTCTTTTAGTTTTTTTTTTCTTTTGCTAATTGTTTTTTGTTTTTTTATTACTATTCATCTTTGTCAATTTAAAGCTTAATATCATGATCATTTAAATGAAAGTGTATGCATGACGAGTGAATGTTCTTTTTTAAATGTTTTACCTTATGTATTGTATGTTTTTCCTTTTTCTGTTGTTTATTTCAATGTACTGTGTTATTAACTGTATTTATGATATATACAATATTTATATGGTACATTGTAATATTTTTGTAAAAACAATAAATACTATAAAAAAAACAACAAAAAAAACAATGGTCACATATTTTTAATATTAAAATATAGTAATAAATAAAAAACAATGTTTTTATATATATCTCTGTTTCCTTGCAGTAGCCTAGTTACGGCACTTCCCGTTCATTATAATATTCATGACGTTCACATTTCCTATTGGCTCCTAGAGCCCTGTCTCATCCGTAAAGCTTGGTTTGGCTACTACTCCCTACACAGAAATCTGTTGTTGCTAAAGCAGGATTTACAGCTGTGCATTGAGTGCTCTAGTCTGGGGGAGCAAAAGATTTACATTAGTGTACAACTTAGGAAAAAAAAGCTCCTGCAGCTGATTTATGGAAGTGTCCTAAACTAGAGCACTTGATTTATATAGAGGACATAGTTTGCTAATTAGTTCTAATTAACAAAATTATCATTCCATTAATGATGCAGTAACCACACTAATGAACCATGCTGTACCATTAATCATCAACTTTTACAAAGGAACTTTGAAAAATATCTTAAGGGTGGCATATTAAATATGGTGGGAAAATGAATGGTGGTGAGCACATTTCATCACTAAATTTTCCATTATAATTTCCAGCTTGTTTATAGTGATGTTTGATTGTGAATGTTTTACATTTCTGGAGTGCTACTGTGACCCTCAAAGCACTATTATTTAAAGGGCAGCTGGTGTTTGGGGGAAAACAAACTAACATTAGTAGCAATAATGTAAGCCATGAGCATAAAATAATTTTGATTGTGTCACGGGGATTTCATTTTCTAAAGCTAGTCTATCTGTCGCTGGAGAGGGAGAGTTATCGTAAAGGGGCTTACTCTTGTATTTAGCTCTATTTTCAAGTGGCAATTTACAGTGACAGTACTTTAACAGTACTATTAGAGATTTTATATTACTCCACAATTCCTCCCATTCCCCTCTGGTTTCTAACCCTGTAGAAACAAGAAAACATATCTGCCATCATTAATGAATTAAAACAATACTTATAAATTAAATTTTTTTTTTATTAATTTCAACTTTGTAAAAAATGCATCAAGCGAAGTTCTTCACAAATGTTTACTATCCATATGACATGTCAGTTGTCCTTTAAACAGGTATATTTTACAATTCTCTACTTCTGATTTTCTTACCTATAGATGAAACATTATTTTTAAGATGACACACTTTGCTAACTTTCCATTTTTTTAAGATAAAAGATAAAAATGAACATCTTAAGCCTTTCATGTTTGAATGAATTCTGCTTTGAGAATATTTATCATGACAACAAGAAAAGAGTAAATAGGTTGTGGTTTGAGGTTTTCAAACATATTTTAATATATATACCTTAAAGTATCAAATGCATACAAATTATATTTTTCAGTTTATAGAGCTTAAAATATTGAAGTACTTTTTATAACCTAACGTTACCAACTATTTATTGCTTAAGTTCAAATTTATCACAGGTGTAAAAATTATAGTACAGCACCTTTTACTCACATCCGATAGTAATCACTCTTACAAGTTAACATTAATATATCCTTTGCATATTTACAGCCTTCTTTAAATGTTGCTTTTTCTATTTTATACTGACATATTTAATGACAGCACTTACATCACAACATCTGATCTATTTATTGGAGATTTCATTAGCTGAATAAATATAGTTCCTTTATACATGAATTTTCCATTCACACAGCTGTTTTAACGAATAAAATAAAAGGTGCAAAGCAATAAAAAATGTCAGGAAACTTGCAGTGCCTTGTAGAAAATGTGGGACATACAGAATATAATTTAGCAGCCTATAAATATAGTTTTTTATCTTTTGAATAGGAAAAGCACATGCACAAATTAGAGGTACAATTCTCTACAAAATAAAAGTGTTTATGGTTTATAAAATCTTTACTTGAAAATATTTAAAAAAATAAAATCATTAGACACGCAAAGACATCTTTCTTAAACAAAATGTTTATACCTTTCACTGTTATGTTGACCATATCAGACCTTTTGGGTTTCTCTGCATAATTTTCTGAGTCATGTCTAAAGAAAGAAAAAAATATAAATTTTCAATTACATTAATTCTTTACCAGCCTGTGTCTAATTATTATATATATATATATGGCTAGTGTTCTTTGCAGAATATAAAAACCATAAAGTTGAACAGTATTATTATTATTTATTTAATAGCAAGATACAGTAGACAGCCAAACAGTGAGAGTGTTCTCAAAAAAATTTCTGTGAAGCCTGTAACTCCTCAGCCATTTTGAGCCTCTCCCCCCCTTCAAGCCAGTCACGTATGGGCCTCGCGATGAGCACCTTCGGTCTTCAGTTTTCATTGCAGCCACTTCAAGCCAGTCACGTACAGGCCTCGCGACGAGCGCCTACGGCCTTCAGTGCTCAATGCAGCCCCTGTCAACTCCTTAACTTTCGGGCCTTGTGATGAGCGCCGTTTTGAGCCTCTCCCCCTCTCAAGCCAGTCACGTACGGACCTCGCAATGAACGCCTTTGGCGCTCTTCGTGAGCCCTGCAATCAGCGCCTTCGACCTTCGCCACTTATTGCAGCCCTGTCAAGCCAGTCACATATGGCCCACGCAATGAGCTCCTTTGTCAGTCGTTTTGAGCCTCTCCCCCCCTCAATGCAGTCATGTACGGGCCTTGCAATTAGTGCCTTTGGTGCTTTGTGCGAGCCCCACAATGAGCGACTTCGGCCTTCGCTACTCATTGCAGCCCTGTCAAGCCAGTCACATACAGGCCTTGCGATCAGCACCTTCGGCCTTCGCTACTCATTGCAGCCCCGACAAGCCAGTCATGTTCGTACATCGCAATGAGCGCCTTCGGCGCTCTTCGCAAGGCCCACAATGAGCATCTTCGGCGCTAATTGCTGTCCCCGTCAAATCCGTAACTTTTGGGCCTCGCGATGAGCGCCCTCATTAGCTGTTGTCAGCCTCTCCCCCCCTCAAGCTTGTCACATACACGCCTCGTGATGAGGGCCTTTGGCGCTCTTCGTGAGCCCCGCAATGAGCTACTTTGGCCTTCACCGCTCATTGCAGCCCTGTCAAGCCAGTCACTTATGGGCCTCGTGATGAGTGCCTTCGGCCTCCGGCACTCATTGCAACACCGTCAAATCCGTAACTTTCGGGCCTCGCAATGAGCGCCTTTGGGGCTCATTGAGTGGCCCGCAATGAGCGCTGAAGGCATACACAAGCCTGTACATTTTAATATAGCGTTGCCAACAAAGTCGCAATTACGACAACTATATTTGTGATTAATTTCAAGCACCCTGAGCCACCCTTTGTGCAGGAATTTAACTGAAATATGGGTGGGTTTAAATGTACTCTCTGGGGATATGTAGTGTTCAGCATTGTCATACATCCATGATAAGTAATTCCATTAACTTCCATTAACTGAGATAAGAGGTTGTTTACTTAACACAGTATGAGTGGGGTCTGCATTGGATTCAGCTTCAGCTCATCATAATCGCACCAGCGAGACTGATAAATCCAAATCTACTGTTCTAACCATGGTAGCATTAGTCCCTGCACTTTACACAGAGAATAGCAATAGTGGGTTGTTGGTGAGAACGTCTGTAACCCTTGTATTCCTTATTCTCAGAGCCCACCATACACAGCATATTTGTCAGATTCTTATATCCTCACTTTTACCAAGAAAGTGTAGAAGTGGCCCCATTCAAGACACCAAGCTCAAACCAGAGACATTGTTAATTACCAGCAGCAGCCTGACCTGTTCCATCACACTACAGAGTAAGTTTTAATCCTTCAGTAATGTTACTTCACTGCTTAATTAAATGTATAGTTAAAAGTCAATTGAGTGATAAACGTAAAACAGGACAGAATGGCAACATATGCAAACTTAATCATATAGACAGTTTAGTTTATTATAGCTAAATACATTTTGCATATTTTAATCAAATAAACTGCATGTTACTTAAACAGCTGAGATATTGATAACATTACTAGGTATTTAATTTGTACTTTTAATCTTGGAGAGAATATGTATAAATTCTAATATGCCTCACCCTGCTGCAGACACACCCTGTCAGTGCTGCCAAAATATTTGTATAAAATGTTGTTCAGTGCAAGATTCTTTTTATCAGCTATTAAATATAATATATGTCAAAATACATACAAAACCTGTTCATAATCATTATAAAATAGGGTTGGGCTGATGTATAGCAAATCATATAAAACAAAGTAAGATTGTGCTTTTAACATGATAATAGTGGAATGGGGGAAACACATGCAATAAATTAACACGTAATACGTTTGACACGTGTACCTCATAAAACTAGAAAAATATTTTACCAATAAATTTCAAATCTTATGTCAAATATATACATATGAAATATCTTTTTTATACAGTGCACTTATAAACAATGCCATGAAGCACCTTGGGCTAGAATCACTGAAAAAAATAGGTCTTGAAAAGCACTCCAAGACTTTTGTTATCGATTATTTGTAACGCACCAACATATCCCATAGCGCTATACATAAGTTAAGTTACAGGCAATGAATGACAAGTTAAAGATTCACACATTGCAAAGAGTGGATGGCCCTGTCTTTGAGCTTGGAATCCAGTGTCCATAGCGCTTTCCCTAAAGCACCTTGCAGGATTGAAAATTGCAGACTTACAATCTAAAGGTTAAAGTTTGTATGTGGTACAGTAGGGAGAGAGTAGTTCTGAGCATGTTAGGGAGGAAGGTTATAGGCTTCTTTAAAGAGGTGCGTTTTTATTGATGTTTTGAAGGATTTAAGGCAGGAGGATAGTCTGGTGAAGCGAGGCAAGGAGTTCCAGAGAATAGGGGCAGCGCAAGAAAAGTCCTGGAGGCGGGAGTGAGAGGAGGTGACAAGAGTGGTAGAAAGAAGAAGGTCGTTAGAAGAACGAAGAGGGCGTGTGAGGGAGTATTTGGAGATGAGAGCAGAGATGTATGGGGGTGCGCTGTTGTTGAGGGCTTTATAAGTTAGGGTCAAGATTTTAAACTTTATTCTGGAGGCTAAGGGAAGCCAGTGAAGTGATTGACAAACAAGCACACACATATATATGTACTATATATATATATATATATATATATATATATATATATATCTCAATAATAATATAAGGCAGAACACAGGACGCATCTATGATCACTTGGTGACTGCTGAACGTAAGAAAGGGGTGTTAACATTTCTGAATGAGAAGGGCTTAAAGTTATAAGCAAACTAATTTTGATTATGTGCTGGGAATTATTTAGGTATTAAATAACTGTCATGATCATGGACTTATTTTGTGGAAATGGCAACCGGACTTCGATTGACACTAGCCATGTGGCTTACTAACCCAAGGGCTATCCTAATGGCCAAAATATATTTCAAAAGACCATGTCACTTGCTGACTTGTTTTGTTGTGTGATATTTTACTCCAAGCCCTGGTTGTATGCCTTTTTCAACAGGTTATTTGAACCGATGGGGCTCTGGGACAATTTTTCATTTTTTAAACAGGTATTTTATGTGTAGAGTTTGTGTTGGGGTTTAACTAGTCCCTTAGTCCAATAAAAATATTTTGAGGGTGATATGACTTTAAGAGTAACCAATAGTTACGTCCAGTAACCAACCATAGACTTATATGGGAGATTAAATGAACTGATTGATTGATCCAGTCTAATTAACTACTAGGCTGTCAAGCAGCAATTGAAACACTTTGTTTCAACAGACAAAGGTCAAGTGGTCTCAAGTGCTTTGCAACTGATGCCACTTTGACCTTTTGTTTTGCAAATTAGGAAGCACTTGACCAGTCACTGTTGCTTACCCCTATACAATCTAATAGGAAGCATGGATTGCTAGAAATATTGTAGAAATCGTGTTCAGTGACTAAAAGTTAATACACCCCCAAGGCCCTCAACTTCCCTAAGCTGACGCTCCTCCAACAAAATAAAGGTTGCTTTACCTGGGAGGAGATAGACTAGTGAGCGAATAAATTCATCCAACAGTCCCCTAAATGTACCCAGCCATTCCCCCCACTCACATGGCATTCTAGGTCCACTAGCCAGTATACCACCCCTGCCTAGGCTTCCCCAGTTGAGTTGGACCCCAACTTCTCACTATGGCTCCTGGACTCACTGTAGCGTATCAACCCCTGCTATGTCAAGATCCTGCCGTAGATCCATCAGCGCCTAGATGGGGATGCAAAAAGGCTAATGCCGGTTCCTTGGTGACAGACCTGTGTAGTGAGATAAACCTGAATCAAAGGGGGCAAACTGTGTGAAACGTTTGTCTTCCAACGGAAGTTGCCCATAGGTGATTGGTGCAAAAACTGTATAAAACTATAGACTGAAAATAGATTATGCTCTATTGTGAGAGGTATGCAAGGTGTGTTTCACTTAGAGGAGAAATCATTTATTATGTTTTTAATTAGAAATTAATTTCTGCAACTTGTCCTGGAATCCAGTTAAGATGACCTGTGTGCTGGGATACAGAACCTGTACAACCTGCAGGTAGGATTGTTTTCTTTGGCCTTTTCAAGCCCAGCCAAGAGCAGGTTGAGACAATAACGACTGTGGTCAAAAATGTAAAATAGCCACTTTTGAAGATGGAAGGAGAGTTTGAATAAATAATTGATGATTGTATTGCCAAAACAGGTAGGTGGCATATACAACGGCCAGTGCTCTTAAGTTCTTTAGTTTAAGGGATACACCATGTTGAGCAGATGCTCATGTTGTTGGTTTCTAATGTATTTCACAAACGTGAGGTTTTCCAAAAAATACACTGGGTATTTGAGTAAATCTAGACCTAATGGTAATGCAACTTATCTAAAAGGCAGTTCATCTCAATATAATTGTGTGCTTCTTTTAAAAAAATCCATAAAATGGGCCTGTTTTTATTTACTGCAGTATGTGTAATTCCTCTTGTATTTTAGATACTTATGATTATAACCGATTGGTACTACAGTCTCCAAATAAAATGTATAACTATGATGCACCCTCATTTAGACTTAATGAACCAACTCATTTTACTTCAACCTATGGCCGTTTGGGAAAAACTATTTGCCCTGAACATCAATGGGTTTTGAAAATGTGCAGTGATGTTGGTTAGCTTTGTATAATGCACTATAAGATTTTCTTAAGGTGGTTGTTACTAAATTAAATTAAATAGTTTAACTATCACCTATAAAACCTTCAGCTACATTGCACCTGGAATTTGTGATTCAGGCTCCAAACATTAATTTTCAACATCTCCACTCTGCACGTGACTTTTGTTGCTTCTCATCTATTATTACCATACTAGCTCCCTGCCTAAGTAGTACGGAGTCATAGGGCAGTTGCGGCGGGCTTGCCTTGCGGCGGGCTTGCGATGTTGTTAGCAAATATCCGTACTATATATGTGATAACACTGTAATTTTTCATTGGTTGTTATGTCTAATTGTATTTATCAGAAAGTTATTTGCTTCCTAGCAACACAGTAATTTTTTTTCCAAATTTCTATTCTGTATTTGGTCACAGCAGATAGAATCAAAATTCAGCATAAGGCATAAAATCAGTAGTAATTAAAGAATCACTGTGACCAGAATGTTTCTTTATGGTATTTTAAATTACAACATTTGATAATGGGCCAAATGTTGATAGAAAGTAAAAACAATAAAAATAAACAGTTTTTACATTTTACAAGAAATTATTCTTTACAGCAGGATTCTGTCTCAACAGAGTGTGTCCCTTGTGTCCTTCAGAGTGTGTAATTTAACGCAGTGATCCCCAACCTTTTTGGCACCGGGGATCATTTCCATATAAAAAAAATGTTCATGGCCCAGTGGGGAAGGGGGTGCGGAGATGCAAAAAAAACTTTTGGGCCCCCCAAGGAGGAGGGCCATAAAATGCTTTGACCCAGAAGTACCATTCAGCCCCCTGGCACCACCATTCAGCTGCCCGGTACCACCATTAAGCCTACAACCCCCCAGAAGCACCATTAAGCCCCCATACACCCAGTAGCAACATTCAGCCCAGCAGCAGCTCCACTCAATGCCATAACCCCCCGACAGCACTATTCACCCCCAGCAGCACAATTCACCACCCCAACAGTCCCATTCACCCCTCAGCAGCCCCATTCAGCCCCTAACCCCCCAGCAGCCCCATTCAGCCCCTAACAGCACAACTCAGCCCCCAGCAGCCCCACAACCCCCCAGCAGCACAATTTACCCCTTCCCAGCAGCCCCATAACCCCCAGCAACACCACTCACCCCTAGCAGCTCCGCTCAACCCCATAACCCCCCGACAGCAATATTCACCCCCCAGTAGCACCATTCACCACCCCAACAGTCCCATTCACCCCTCAGCAGCCCCATTCAGACCGCAACCCCCCCAGCAGCCCCATTCAGCCCCCAACCGCCCCATTCAGCCCCCTAGAAGCTCCATACAGCCCACAACCCCCCAGCAGCCCTATTCACCACCCAACCCCCCAGCAGCCCCATTCAGCCCCAACCCCCAGCAGCCCTATTCACCCCCGAACCCCCAGCAGCCCCATTCAGCCTCCAACCCCCCAGTAGCACCATTCAGCTCATCAGCAGCCCTATTCAGTCCCACAGCAGTACCATTCACCACCCAGCAGCCGCATTCAGCCCCCAATACCCCAGTAGCCCCATTCAACCCCCACCCCCCAGTACACCATTCAGCCCCTCAGGAGCCACATTCAGCTCTGCAGCAGCAACATTCACCCACAACAGCCCCATTCAGCCCCCAACCCCCCAGCAGCCCCATTAAGACCCCAAACCCCCACTAGCACCATACAGCAGCACCATGTACCCCCTCCCAGCAGCCCCATAACCCCCAGCAACACCACTCACTCCCAAGCAGCCCCTTTCACCCCCAACAGCCCCCCTGCAGTCTTATTCACCCCCCAACAGTCCCATTCAGCCCCATTTAGCCCCCCAAAAAACCTGCAGCACCACTCACCTCCCCAGAAGCCCCCTCCTCTTACTTGCAATGTGGTCCCTGGTCCGGTTGTCTCATTAGTCAGAGGCTGGATAGCCTTACCCTGACGGAGCTTGATACTGCAGGGGAGGGGAATTTCTAATAAAATGTCATGTGACCCTGCAGTATGAAGCTACGGCAGGGTACGGCTATCCAGCCTCTAACTAATGAGACAACCTGACCAGGGACAACAGTGAACAAGTAAGAGGAGGGGGCTGCTGGAGGTGGGTGCTACCGGGGGAGGAGGAGGCTGCTGGTGACACACATGGCCTGGCTGAACAGGTGGTGGTCCATGGCCTAGTGTGGGGGACCCTTGATTTAACGAACATTCCATTTGAGCTAATGGGAGATGTATATACCACATTCCTGAGGTTTGTGATCAACACTTTGACAGATTGTTATGCTGATCAACTAAATAATATCATACAAGTATATTATTTTCTTATACATTTAAAGTCTCCCTCATTTGCTTTGTATGTCTTCTGGATTGCACTTACCGAATGTTGTCTTCATACTGGACCACATTCTTGATGCTGTGACTAACAAATGCTGCTGCAAAATGTTTCATATTACAAGGGCCCATTGATTCTACATATTGGGATTTAAAAAGAACATATATTGATTAAATGGGTTTTGTAATTTGTTATTATTTCTGGCAAATTACATTGTTTATTATGATCTATAATGCTAGCATAAAAGTACTTAAAAATATGACCTGGAGACGTCTTATGTGAATGTGACAATGGTACATTCAATATGAATAAACATGCCAAGATCTGATGGGCTACACCACCAGTAAAAAATGTTTAAAATTAATGGGTTGTATTACAGATGAATTAAAATATACTTTCCATTACTGAATGTTTCTCTCTCACTTGGCGAAGGAAACTAATTCTTATTTACTTTACATATAAATCCATGTCATTAACATTGAGATATCTTGAAGTAGCAAATTGCAGGACCAAGAGTACGTTTTAATCTATCCACATTTGTTTTGCTCAAATGTCTCACATATTACAACCAAACTAGTTTTCTCCACAACCACTATAGCAATGCAAAATGTTATACCTTATGTGTAATTTTATATCTATGTATTGGGTAATATTATTCTAAACAGGTATACATCACCTAGGTCTGTTATTTAAAGTTATACTTCATTAATAAGTTAAATAAGATATGTGAAAGCCTTTGAGAAAGCTGGGGATCACCAGCGAAACCGGTAAGACGGGCACAGAAGCACAGGAAAGACAAAGCTAAGTGTTCCCAAGGGATTTATTTATATATCTATTCCTTATATGTATAGTAGGTCCCATTTTTGGGGTCCTTGTCTTGTGTACTTTGAGATGATGATATTGACTGCCATTATTAAAAAATAAGGTGGTATATTGTTATATCAAAAATGATAGTATCAACCTTGGCTTGTAAATACCTGTGTGTCATATGTTTTTAATAAAACTTGAATTATAGAAATATTAGGTAATGTGAAATATGTATGAACACCTGAGAATATACATGGATATATTAATTACAGCACTTATGTGCATCTAAAAACTGAAAATAGAAAACCCCTTGAATTCTAGTTATTAATTTACTGTATAACCTCTTACATGTCCACAATTTTTCACATATAAAAAGTATAAAATATAATCAATACCATTATTGGTTGGTTCCTAGCAAAGCACTTTATTTATTAAACTAGCTCTTTAGCAAAATTGCACCTTATTCACTTATTATATAAGCACAAAGCACTTTAGTTTGTAAAATACCACTGCGGCAAACCTTATTACCACTTCTTAATTGTAAAGTGGGAGATTGTCAGCTAAAGGTAACTTATAGAGGATTGTGGGGGCACTTTTTTAACCACATTCAGCTTGGGAATTCAGTAAATACCAAATTTGCATATAATTACAATCCAAGTATCCTATATATGCAATAACCACACAATACCCTATAGCTGGTATATTATGTGTAATAAGACCTATCATGGTCTATCATATAGCCCTATAATAGGGTAGCCTGTTGTCCACAACTGGTATATCAAAATGTATTGGAGGGTATACCAATGAGGTACAAAGGTGGAGTATTCTATTACAGCATAGCAATGTGTGTAAATCACCTCAAAATTGCTTGTCTATACTCTCTACCCACTCCCATTGGTCCCCACACTTGCTCCACCATAGTCTATTGAATGGTATAAAATTGGCAGTGGTTGATGCCCTGTTTCTCCTCTAAATTGCAATATTCAGTGTCTCAGCGTCTCCATTAGCTGTGGAGATTCACGCTTTTTGTTTGTGTCTTTGTAACTTTTAATCTCTAAGTATTGATACGTCTTTCTTTTCAGATTTTATAACTTATTAATAAAGTATAATTTTTAATAACAGAGCTAGGTGATGTATACCTGTTTAGAATCATATTTCAGAAATAGGGTGTAAAGCACCCAATACACACTAAAATAATTCTATACTGTCTTATGTATTGGGTAATACTTATTCATGAGTGAGACCAACAACTTTGAGGCAATGGATACCATCTGAGTTACTATATGCAAGAAGAGAGAAAGGGCCACTCTTTTAATTAGTATTATGTCCTAATGTGCTTTCCAAGAAGTATCAGCTCACAAAATGTTTATTAACAACATGAAAATGTTTTGGTGCATAAAGACTGAATTAAAAATGATCAAACTTTATTAGTACATATTATTAAAGCGATGAAAAATATGATCGGTTAAAATCATAAAATCCCTGTAGGGCAACATATCACCAATATGAATTATTGCATTTCTTAATAGACTGGCAAATTATTATTTCTGTCTATCTCTCATTAGAGAGTTAGTTTTTAAGTATGTCCTTATTAGACATATTTTAGGACAGTAAGTATTTTCTGTCCTCCTTTTATACTACCCAGTATCTCTGACAAGTATAGGATCAAAATATTGATGTGAAATTACCCTTTTATTTAAGGTTGAACACCTAGTATCAATTCCACCAGGTCAGTCGGTATAATGTAAATTGTACATATTATGTCTTGAATCTATCATTGTCTCTGAATTTAGACACTTGTTCTACTAAATAATTTATAATGGCAAATAATGGGCTGATAAATGATTAGTCTCCACATTCAAGACCAGCATTAAGTCAGACTGTTAGAGCAGATGTATTTAATCTTTCTTATTTTGACATAAAATGTATAGCGAATATATCCGTAAAGAGCACCTTTTATTAGGGTAATTATAAAGGTTACCCTTCCTGTAATAATTATCTTCTTTACTCCAGCTTATTATAACAAGTATCATATACTCAGGTAAATATGATTTTTAACATGGGTTACCATCCTATGGCATAAAAAACAATCTTCCCTATTAAAAAGGCTCACTAAATAGGCATCTGCCAAAATAATTCTTATCTCATCTTAAACGTTATAGTTGCATTTTTAATGGCTACGGTGGTAAGGGTTATGAGTGGGTTGCCTTCCTGTCTCTGTTGTTATTGCTTATAAAAAGTAGTGGATATGTATTTTCTACACTAACTATTCATATCAGCATTGCTGTTTCCCACCACTCCTGACGTCATCAAGACGTGACACTGGCTGGTTATCTGATGTGTGCAAATGCTTCTACGGAGGCCATTGGCATTAACCAGATTGGTTCTATTTATGCATGGTAAGTTTTAGCACTCTAATTGCAATATTTGATCAATCTTTAACCCCTTAGGTACAATCATCGGAATCCTTGGAAAAAGAGGAAGAAAGCCGGAAGGAAATAAAAAAAAAATAAAAAAAGACCATGGATCCTATTTACATAAGACACTGATGTTTAATAATCCATATATTTATTAGTTGGATGATAAAAATCTAATATAAATGTGTATAAAAATATGCTGTATCAATTAACTGAATTCATATGCAGATAGAAATGTTATGTATAATATCTAGACAGTATCAATCACCAAAATAAAATAAGACATACTAACATAAGAGTATACATAAATGTAATGTGTCAAGTGAATAAAGTTCAATCTTAGTGGATTACTATTGGATAATCCTCTCTAGTCCATTATACCATCTATAACGGAAAGAATACATTATAATATTAATTCAAAATATACCTAGTTCATTTATAACTATGTAACATTCCCAGTATCCTTTATTAAAAGACTAAAGTCTAGACTAAAGGAAGATATTGTCTATGTGCAAAACATCTCCCTGTTTTTGGCAGTGCATAAATAAATTATATACGCTGAATGTAGCAGTAGGTCAATAAGTTGTGTGTGCCCTATCTCTAAATAATAATCCATTGTTGTATATGTGCAGAAAATCTTCTCATTTTTAAGGAGTGCAAAGAAAAGTGAATTAAATCAACTATTTTACCCTACTATAATAGTGTGAATAATGGGTACATATAAGGTAACCAATACCAAATGTGAACCATGAATAATATATAAAGATAATTGTAACGGAACCCATCACTGTTTTACCCTGTTTTATGATTATTATGGTTAAAATATGATCCTACTATTATACTGCATGTATGTTGGTTGATGCTCTGCAGAATATTGTCCCAGACATTTGCAGCTACTTAGCATGGGAGATAATCCTGTTACAGAGACTCCACATAAGATAAAGGAAGTCTATTGTATACAGTGTTTTCATTCTCAGATAAGAACAAAGAAGTGTAATTGAATCAATGTCTGATTGTATCAAAGTTGCCAGGGAGCCTCGGGGAGGTGTGACCCACCTATTGTTCTCTTTATGTGTATTGTGCGGCCAAATATGGGGGATGTGGATTGCCTGTGGGAAGAGATGGGTATAAATATTTCTGCAATAACAAAATAAAGTCAGTATTCATTTGACTCCCAAATTGTGTGTCGTCCAATATGGGAGGTTGGGAATGGTGAGACTGTAGTGCCTCTTGGGTATTTTACCGTATACCAGCGGAGATATTGGACTGCGTGTTCCAACTCCGTTACAATAATATTGAACATAATGATCTGAAATGGAATATAATATGTTAATATAATACTATATAAATTATATTAAGTGAAGAAAACGTGTAAGATTAACAATATATAATTAATAAGACTGAAAAATATGCGATAAAGCCCTTGAAAATTCAATCATTTGAGCGTTTGATTGGATCCATGATACATTATATAGGTTAGTGTCTTTCAACACTCATAATGGTTTTCCCTTTAGCTAGATCTTCTTGGATATTTCTAATATTTCTGAGATGCTCGGTTAACCTCTTTCTTAGCTCAACATATTGTTTGCCACACGGGCATTGTGAACAATTGTTCACGCTACTGAACTACAGTTAAAAAAGTTGTTGATCACATGTATTTTCCCACACTAATCGTGTGGGCAAAATTTGCAGTTGAGACACTAGTCCCTTTTGCTAAGAAATTGTCTCTACATCTTTAAGTTCTAGTAAAATTGCTGGAGACTACCATATCTCTAAAGGAGGGAGACTTACGCCAACTGACATCAATTCTGTCACCCAAGTGTTTACAGAGAGAGGCATCGGTCTTAAGAATACTTAGATTTTTTTTTTCTTTTAAAAAAAGGTCTTCAGCTTCAATAGTTTGATAAATTGCCTCAGCACTTGTGGGGCGCATCTGTTACACTTTTTTGAGTTGAGAACAGTGGTTAGGATGAAATGTACTATTTAACTTTCCTTCTACATATTTGTTAAAACATCACTTTTTAGTGAAATTCTTTTCAATTATGCTGCATAAATGTTGAATGTGCTTTAAGCAAAGCTGAAGACTAGCACAACCATTTTGCCTAGAGAAGTAATGTAATGAATACATTTAAGTGATGCTTATTTTATCCCCATAGCATTTGACGAGAAGAGAGAAAACGTTCCTTTGTTGATCCCTTTATTTATTTTAATAAAATGTCTTGTTAATCTAGCTAGTAGAATTTACTGCACATCAAATACACAGCAAATATAACTTTAATTTTATTATAAGAGTGCAGTGCTTGCTTACTTGAAAATGAAATGTAATAAAAATATGTAACATTAACTTTTCAGCTTGTCAGTACACAACAAAATGTTTATTACCTAGGAATTCATCCAACTTCTGGCTGACAAGATCTGACGGATGCAACTCTTTATACACAGCGGATAGTAACTTTTCTTTTTCTTCAACTGAGTTTAAATGCAGGATATCAATTACGTGTTCATCAATTAAATATATATGGCTGCCTTGTAAATTTGCATCTGTAATAACAGAAGTTTAATATGTCAAAAAAGTAAATAGTATTCAAGACTATAATATATTTAAGCCACTTAATATTGATCATTTCATAATATATTTAAAACAATCTATTAACATGTTAGTAATAATAATAATAATATATGTAAAAGTAATAATATAATGCAAATTATTTTACACAGGAATTCATAAAGATAGATTATGGCCCCTATTCAATTGCAACAGTTAGATTGGCCGGAAGCCTAAACTGTAAACCATGCACCCATAAATAGTATTTCAGAGCATGATCATGATCAATTAAGCAAGGCTGTAACTACCAATTTAGAAACAACCAATAGTAAATGAGACCGTCATCATGGCGTCAGTAAAACATGGAGGCTAAACGTCAATCAATTAGCGTTTAGACATCCGATATGTGACCGGACTCGTAATCCGGCAATGTAAAAAATAATAAAAATTAATGAAGGAAATGTTCTTGACCATTTGGGTGGTGTGATATGTATTAACTCCTTGATTTCGGGATTGATATAACACGGAAATGAAACATAAAAAAATAATAATGTATATGTTTATTGCAGATTTGGGAGCTTAAGACTGTTGTGCAATTAATTCTAATGTCTTTCATCTCTTTCAGAGTCTTTTCAATTGCAGTATTGACTTTTATTTACATTTACAGAGCTACGAGCAGGTGTTTAACCCCCTTTCGAGTCCTATCTGGTACTCATAGGATTTTCTTCTACATTTGTCATTTACAAGTGTGAAAACAGTTGCGGGCTTGAGGAATTGTAACAATTGAATAGCGATTTGCCATTGTAACATTTACGCGCTTGAAAGATCAAAGGCTTAGCTGTGTCGGAGGTACGATTTTGACAACCAAAGGGATTTTCAGACTGTAACCCACAAATTGTTTGTGTATAGCTAAAACATGCCAATTAAATAGCAAATAATATTTCAGGCTACAATACAGGCTCCAGTAACTAACAATAGCTCAATTGAATAGGGGCCTGTGTATTCTCATAAAAATTAAAGGGTATCAGTAGTCAAGAAAGATTTAGTATAGGACCAAAATGTTATAGAACAGTATATTAAATAAATAAAATATAACCTTTATTACATACATTTTTAAATAATGATAAAAAAAATAATAAAACTAGGCAATTAAAAGAGAAATAAGTACATAGGAAAGGGACACCAGCTTATGGGGCACACATTAGCCCTTCTGACAGGAGGTCTCTATTACAGAACACAGGGATTTGTGCTTATGCAGATGCTTTGGCGATTTGGGTATATTTTCTGTTTCATCTGTTATATGACACATGGTTTTAAAAGCTGGATTTTAGAGAATAGGAAACTCTAGCCAGCATGTGGGGCATACCTTTTCCCTCCAGATAGGAGGTCTCCATTGTGCGATATAAGGTTTTTGATGGTTGTATTTGGTGTGTTCTGACCTTTTGTCCATCTGGATTATATTAGTGCCCTTCTTGTGGTGTTCCTATTTGGTATACTTTGGTGACATAGGACTATTGTGACTCACATATATCCTCCATATATAATATCAACTACTTGTAGCATTTGATAGTGTGGTGAGTGATATCAAAACATTTATTGATGAAGATTTAGTGTTACGCACTGGGACCACAATTAGGCTGTTCACTTTTTGAGTGTTACCTACTTAAAACACTGATACAATACTACAAATGTGGTTTGAGAGTGTGGATATTTTCATCAAGCAGCACAAATTGGGTAGCCTTATTAGAATCTCTTGATCGCCCATGTTAAGAAGCAGGTGGGAGGTTAAGTAATTACTATAAGGGCAGCAGAGTAGGATGGAATTAAAGGTCCCCCAGTCCCCCTCACTCCTGGGGTGGATGGGTAATATTAAAAAAATGGGAAGCTGATGTATTGTGAATTTGGTCTAACTTTGCAAAGATTTGGAGCTTTTTGAGGGTTTTTACCTAGGTCTAATGTGATTTAGTCTTTAGAAGTCTTAATATACTGCAGTTGCACTGAGATAAATATAAACCTTAAAACACAGTATTTTATTTTTAATGTACACCTACACCAGGTAGACTCCATTAATTATTCATTTTCTTCAACCAAACTGTCTGCTTCTGGAACAAGATCTTCCAGCATCAGCTTGTCGATAGTATATTTAGGGAATTTGCGGTAGCAGCAGAAGTTCTCACTTGTTTTATACATGTTAAGTTACTCATAAAAGCAATTTATTATAAACCTAATGAGTTTCTGGCAAGTAACATTGTACCATTTTCATTCTGGATAAGCCAGTTACCAATCCCCATCTGATGAGACCAAAAAGGTCGAACAATAATATTAAATGACTTTGCACTTGCACCTTATGTTGTACTTCAAAAGATGTCTTAAAACAGAAGGCAAAAGCTGATGGAAATTCATGTAAAAAGGATGGAATGTAAGCTGCAGAATTGTGAGTATTTTTATTTACATGTCAATCAAAATGTTTTGACTACAGTGGAATAAAGTTAAAATGTGTAGACTATTGAGATTTGCTTTCTTATTTGAGAAATGTGCTTATAAAGGCAAATTATAGCTGTTCTACATTTTATTATGAAATAATTTTTGGCACAACCTTTCAACATCATAATAGCTGCCTGTCCATATTATAATGAATGAAACGACTGGATTTGCAGCAACCTACAACTATTTGGAAATACATTTTACAATTCTGTCTCATTGTCAAGAATAAAAAGGCAATTAACTATAAATTATTTGTTTGTTTTTTATTTTATTTATTTTAAATTTTGTAAAGCAGGTATTTTATGTTTTTACATGAATTCATTATCAAGATATTCAAAATACCAAACATTTAGAATTTAAATGAAAAATATAAATTATCAAAGTTTCTTTTTTTTGGCAAAAATCAAATATGAATATGTATTGTGAACATTTATGGTATTATTTATCAAACACGGAAAAAGTGGATAAGTTGCACTAAAATAAGTATAGGTGGTATTTACACATTTTTTTATGAATTAACACTTTTCCACCTTTCCTGTAATGTTATAATTTATTAATAAAATATTTGTAGTAAAAAGTTTGTTTGAATAATCGAGATTAAGGTAATTCATGATTAAAAAGTTTATATTGAGATGCTGTGTTTTATGATTGTAAGGAGTAGGTGCAAGAAGAAGCACCATTCATATGTTCAACCTCTCACTCACAAAATCATGCAATGACCTAATTCAACATTAGTAGTAAGTGTGAATTGTCTATACCCAAGAACAGTACACTACAATGCAGTAGCATATTGAAGATAAATACAGTTTTCCATCCATATACATGAAAAACATTAACACAAAAAGTTGAATTTAACTATAACTCCAGTTCTGCAGTGTGTGCCCTTAGGAGGCCAAGTGGCATATTTTATGTAGGCAAAACCACTCAATAGAGTAATGCATGGTGTCAGCCTGCATTAATCAACAATCAGAAATGAAAGATTAGGAATGACAGCCCTAGCTCACTTTAAGGAAATTAATCATGTTATTTATGGTATTAATCAGCTAAGATTTTAAGATGTTAGGTATACCAACACAAGGGATAGGTGGGGAAAAATCAAAGAAATAAAAATTAAGATAAGCTTGGTGTATCATCAACTGGATAGACTTTAAACAAAGATCTAAAATAATAATGAGATAAAGTACTATTTAATATTCTTCATTAGTGATAAAAATAGGCTTCATTGAAAGTGATAATTTGTTATGTTAGAAATAGTGATAATAAATTAGCTATTGTATACAACAATATAGAATGCAATATACTCAATGTGAATAAATTATGCCATGTTATATAAATATTCATATAAAAAAGTGCAAGGGGTAAAGAATACAGATAGTATTTGAATAATTATATAAGAAAAAAGTCTCTTATCAACCACATACATTTTCAGGTGTTGGGTTATTTTGTTCTTCTTTAAAAAGAAATGGATGGGTACATGTAAAAAACAAAAAAAACAAAACAGAGGATAACTTCTAAGTGTAGAATACATACGATATTGAATTAGAGTAAAATTAAGAAACTTATGCCAATCAACTCACAAAGTTAAGTGCAAAAGCTTACTCTGGGAAAACAGGACAGTAAAAGGACCCAAAAAGTCCATTCCACCAACCAGGGCGATGCCAGCTCCTTCCTGCTTTGGTTTCTTTCAATAGTTTGCATCTACTGTGGTCCCAGGATTCCATTATGGAAGCAGTAAGGTCTCCTTGTGAATGACAATTCCTCTTTAGTTCTGCTGTACATGATTTTAGTGTATACTGAAGCTTTTGCAGAAATCTCCCAGCATGGCTTTGGCACACCCTTGCCAACACATTTCATCTCTTTAGTTTTTCAAGGATAAGGTGGTGCCATCTATAATAAAATGTTATAGTCTTATGGACCAATATGCCATTGGTATTCCTGAAATCATCCTAATAACTAAACACTTTTTGAATTCTTAGAGTGGTATAAAGGACACTAACAGAAAAGGCAACACTTTTTATTTTAGCACCCTATAACCTAGCTCTATATAGGTTTATAAAGTGGTTTTATTTTATATTTTATCTAACTGGTTACACTTCACCCTAAAAGGTGAAATATGGAATTTTACTTGAATCTGTTTATTTAAAAGAGCCTGTATATTTCTGCAATATTTTGTTATTTTAATTTGTATGTCAAAATACATCACTTAGGGCCTCATTCAATTTTGAAACTGTAAGTTAATAAAGCCCATAATGTAGGCCATAAACTAATTTCTATTGGCGTCTTTTTGCGAGCCGCAAGCGGTCTACAGGTTTCCAGCTAAAAATTCCTGGGGTTGTTACAAGCATAACTTACAACCCATCTAAGCCTTTGATCTTTCACAACCGCAAGAGTTATGATCGCAAAAAACGTGAATCGCTATTCAATTGCTACAATTCAGCAAGCCCACAAATGTTTGCATACCCGTAAATGGCAAATGTAGAAGAAAATCCTACGGATACCAGATGGGACCCACAAAAGGGTTAAAGACATGTCTGTAGAACTGTAAATGCAAATAAAAAATCAATACTGCACTGTAAATGACGGGAAAAGCAATGAAAGATATTAGAATTAGAAAATTAATTATTTTTATGTTTCATTTCAGGGTTATATAGATCTCGGGAATACATATCAGGCCACACATATGGACTAGAACAATATCTGCATTCGATTTTATTATTTGGTGGTTTTGCAAATACGACCGCATATCAGACCTCTAAACGCTAATTGATTAACATGTAACCTCCATCTTATACAATATCCTCTGCTTTGTCTTAAAATGACATTGTCCCTCACAATATTTTGTTCAGTTTGTTGGGGTTTATCCCATAAATAATTAAGAATTGTGCAGATTAGGTTTTACCTATGATAGGTATACAGTTTACCATAGAAATTGTTTAGTTCCTAACATGTAATCAGTGACATCATCTGATTTAGTGGGTAAAGTATATTGCTGCTCTTACTGGTGGTGTTGATTACCACTTACAATGTATTACTCTGAGCCTTGAGTTTATTTATGTTATGTCTGACAAAGGGGCAGACGGGCCTGAATCATTAATGGTTGCTCTGATGGATAAAAAAAACTTTTCATTTTTGAAACTTTTGTCTGCATTTTGCTGTCAATGGCAACTTGATATTTTGGATGTGGCTCAAGTAAGAGAATCAGCTTGACTTGCAACCTGCATATTTTATATAATTATTAAGCTATGGAGAATCAATATACCTGTATACCACGCTTAAAGCTACCCCGTTTAAAGCTGATTCTCTATAGCGCTGTTTTTGCCTGCCACATCCCTTTTAATGCTCTGATTTTCTATAGCATTGCCCCACAATAACACTGTTTTTGCCGGCCAGACCCCTTTGAACTCTCTGACCCTCTATAAGAAAAAATATAGCTGTTTCGCTTAGCACTCCTATTGCCTGGAAAAGATCTACAGCATTAAACAAGGTATAGCTGTATAACTTGAAAACAGTCTAAAAACAGTGAATTGTCCCAAAAGAGTTTGGGGCAAATCTGATAAAAAGTCTTATCTTACCTTTAATTGCAGAAATACATTTCTTTAGTCCAAGATTCAAAAACCAATTACAAACTTCTTCTGTGTTCATTTCAGAAAGATGTTTAAATTTGTATATATCAGATGTAACCTAAAAGCAGAGAAACATATATGCAGGATCATGACTGCAAATAATATACACTTTTTATCAACCAATTTATCACTGTATTCTCAATTTATAAAAATGTAGATTGAGGGCTTAATAAAAATAACAATATACAATCAGTGTATGTAAGATAATCAGACTTGTATTTTGTGGTGGCTATGTTTGCTTCTCCAAAATGCAACAAAATTGCTGTGTGTTGTGACTTTTTTGTGTGTTATTTAATGTAATTATTTATTTGCAGAAGACCTTCTTAAAAAAATATACAAATTATTATATATATATATATATATATATATATATATAAATATCACATATAATAGTTGTCAAACTACGAATCGTCGTCACGCTTTGCGAGCTCGCAAAGCAAGGGACGCAGTTCGAGCCGCAAACGCGAACCCTCGCAAAGCGAGGGTCCGCATTTGCGGAGGTGGAGGCTCCCACGTCGGCTGCAATGAGCCTTCGGCTCATTGCAGGCCGCAAATGCGGACCCTCGCAAAGCGAGGGGTTGCATTTGCGGAGGTGGAGGCTCTACAGGGCCTCACAAGCGGTTACAAACACCCACAGAAGCGTAGCTTTGAAAAAATGTATCTAACACGCAATCACTAAATATGGACTTACCCAAAAAAAAACATTACAAACTTGCACAAATACGACCTTAACGGCCGAAATGCGCGTACCTGAAAACATAAAAAAAAACAATAAATGACAAAAAAAGGTTACCTACAGCAAGGGGTGGGTGGGGGCACCCAGGACCTCTGCAAGTAAAGTTACACCTCAATTTAATTCCAAATTACCGAGTTTAGACACATGAAAATCCCCTAAGCAAGAGAAAAAATGGCCGCGGAAAAACGAAAACGAGACTACAGGACCCTAAAGCCGCAAAACACCACTAAGCACATACAGCTTTTCCAAAAATCCAAACAAGGTCCAAGATAAGAAAAGTACAACAACCAACAGCCTCGGCGCTAATTGCGAGCCACGCGATGAGCGCCAAAGGCACTCAGCGCGAGGCTCGCAATGAGTCCCGAAGGATCTCAGACCACCCAAAAAATTAATGTCTGTGGCAAACAGCATTACCTGCCTTACAATTTTATTGCCCCATCATTTTTGACGGGCAAGTCGCTAGTATAAATATAATTATTAATATTTGTTCACCTAACTTATCCTTAGTAGAACACCAGCCATTTGATGTATAGTGCATTTACTCCTCCATTCATCAGTTTATTTCCATTTGTGTATTTTAGTTATATGCTGTTTAGCTATGGATATTTAAACAGGAGAATTAAATGAGCTATCATCTGGTTCCCATGGGCTGGTGCGTTCACATAAGAACTTAGTGATAGAAAATGTTTTCAGAGGTCCTTATGTGATTCTTAGACAGATGTAAGTGTGCAGTTGTGAGTCAGAATCAAGAAACATAGATATCAGATATAGTTAGGACACATCAGCAAACATTGTAGCAGCTAAACTATTTATTTATGATAGAGCATCTACTTCTGCAGCACCAATTATTTTTGAAACTAATTAAAATCAGTAAGCATTGTTTTTATATAGTTACTAGCGAATTGCCAGTCAAAAAATGACGGCAATGAAATTGTAAGTGAGCTAATGCTTTTTGGTGTATAATAAAATAAATAATAGTTTGCTGTGTACTTCCGCATTATATAAGTTATTGTTCTAAAATGGCGGCTAATGTGTGGTATGCGCCTGTGGCTGATTTAGCGTCCTTCGTTTTGGATGTTGTGCGACTTTTTCGGAATATCCGTAGCTGTTTGGTGGTGTTTTGTGTGTTTATGGTGGTGTTTTGCGTGTTTAGGGTCCTTTAGCCTTGTTTTCGTTTTGTTCGGCGGCCATTTTTTCTCTCGCTTAGGTGATTTTTGGGTGTTTAAACTCCGAAAATTGTACTTAAATCGAGGTGTAACTTCACTTGCAGAGGTCCTGGGTGCCCCCCCCTTGCTGTGGGTAAGCTTTTTATGTGTTTGTTGTTTGTATTTATTGTGTTTGTAATGTTTTTGGGGTCGCGCGGGCTGCGTCCTTGTTTTTTAATCTCGTAGGTGTTTTCGGCAAATACGTAGGTGTTTGGTGGTGTTTTGCGTCTTTAGACTGCTGTAGCCTTGTTTTTGTATTTTTCGGCAGCCATTTTTTCTCTTGCTTAGAGAATTTTTCAATGTCTAAACTCTTTTATTTTGAGTTAAATTGAGGTGTAACTTTAGTTTTCGAGGTCCTGGATAGCATCTTTTCCTGTAAGTAAGCTTTTTATGTATTTGTTGTGTGTATTTGTTGTATTTTTCATGTTTTGATGTGCGCAGGTTGCACAGATTTTTGCGAGGTCGAAATGTTTCGTAACGTGTCTCGTATTTTCTTTTCGTAACGACGTAAATTTTGCGAAGTCCGCAGTTGCTGGCAAGGGGCGCTTCGTGAGGGCCGCAGGCTTGCTGCGCGAGCCCGCAAGCGTTAGCAACAGCTCGCATGCTCACAACTATATATGTGATGTGTTTGCCAAACTGATACATTTTATGTGGTTTCTCATTCTTGCAAATGAACATTGCAGTTCAGTCACCTCATGTTATATGTTCAAATCTAACTTGGCATTAAATGGCAGGGTATACAAAGGGGGGTGGGTGGCAGGTCTGATTTAGCATTAGTTCAGTGCCCGTGTTAAAATGTGTGAGCAGTACCATTGATTTATATTGATCATTTGTATTTTTCCACAGGGCTATTATTATTATTATCCTCTATGTGAAACTCATCAGCATATTCTGAAGAACTATACAGGGTACATACAAGGCAAAAACAATTTTCACAGATTACAAAAGAATGGAAGACTCCAAGCTTAAAATCAAGCTTTTGTGGTTTATGTTTTTTCAGTATATGGTCTTATATTTAATATGCTCTGCTTTGTCTAAAAATTACATTGTCTCTCACAATATCTTGTTCAATTTGTTGGGGTTTATCCCATACATAATTAAGAATTGTGCAAATTCGGTTTAACCTATGATACGTATACAGGTTACCATAGAAATTGCTTACTTCCTAACCTGTAATCAGTGACAAAGCTCTTACCATAAAACACCTAACATGATTGAAAACTCAAAACCTACAGACAAGAGGGTATGAGTATAGAAGGGTGAGGTACAATACATTGTGCATATTAAGGTTAAATGTGATAAGCTTCTGTAAACAGATGCATTTTAGTGAGGTTTTGAAGGATTTGAGGCAAGGAGTTCCAAAGAATAGGGACAGCACAAGAAACGCCCTGAAAACTGGAATGAGAGGAGGTGATAAGAGGAAAGCAGAAGGTCATTAGCAGAGCGAAGAGGACAGTTGGGAGAATATTTAGAGACAAGAGCAGAGATATACGAGGGTGCATTATTGTTGAGGGCTTTAAACATTAGGGTCAAGATTTTAAGTTTTATTCTGGAGACTATGGGAAGCCATTGGAGTGATTGACAGAGAGGTGCTGCAGACACAGAGCGATTAGTATGGTAGATGAGTCTAGTGGAGGCATTCATTATGTATTGAAGTGGAGAGAGATGGGTTATGGAGAGGCCAGCAAGGAGAGAGTTGCAGTAGTCAAAGCAAGATATGATAAGAATTTTGGTTGTGTCTTGTGAGAGAAAGCGATGTATTCTGGATATATTTTTAGGTGAAAATGAAAGGATGTAGTAATTGATTGTATGTGAGGAATGAAAGAGAGGGAAGGATCTCGTATAACCCCAAGACAATGGGCTTAAGAGGTGGGTGTGATTATGGCATTGCCAACAATAATAGATATGTGAGGAGTGGAAGCTGCGGAATTGGGGGGGGGGGAGATTAGGAGCTCAGTCTTTGACATGCTGAGCCTGAGTTGACGGGTGGGCATCCAGGAGGATATGCTCCAAAGGCAGTCGGCGACTTGAGCTAGAAGAGATGGGGATTATTCTGGTGCAGAGAGGTAGATTTGGGTATCATTGGCATATAGGTGATACTGAAATCCAAAATAATTTATTAGGGTACCAAGCGAGGAAGTATAGATGTAGAATATGAGGGGATCTAGGACTGAACCTCAGGGTATGCCAACAGTCAGAGGGTGAGGTGAAGAAGAAGACCCTAAAAATTCTCTAGTAATGATGTGAACCAAGATAGAGCAAGAGACATAACTACAGTATATCAACCATTACAAATGTTTCTTTCATGCTTTATGATGTTTAGGCTTCAATGTCCTTTTATTAATGAAAAAAATGCTTCTTTAGGCTAATTTTCTTTTCTACTACTGGGACATTCCTTGCTCTTTAAGTTTCACGTAAAGGCTTTTCTCTGTTCTTGTGGAGGTTGAATTTATGTATAAGGATGCATTCTTGTAAGCACTCACAAAGACTTCTTAGAACACGTTGGCTTGATCAGTAACTGTTACTGGAACTTTGTAAAGGCACTTTCTACAAAATATCTCATAGCAGCAGAGCCTTCAGACAACTTGTAGGATATTCATTCACTCTAATGAGACCCATGTACTCTCACTTTAGAACAAATCTCCGTCAACAGGCAAAATACATTATGTAGTTATCACTCATAAGGGTTTACTTATAAGGATTATTTCTACGGGGAATAATTACATATTATGTATTGCAAGTAGATGTAAAAATAGTTCTGAATTACCTGTACTTGGAAGTAGATTTGAAGATACTGTTTACTTCCTGCAGCACCATCAGTAATGATAAAAAACCTAATTTGACTCATGCGGACAATGCAGTTCATTGTAAAATATATATTCAACAATTATTTGTTTGTTAAGCTAGAGCTTCCTGCCTGTGATTCATGCTACTTCTACAACACTATCATCACTGATTGCTTGCTAGAGACACTTAATAATGTTCTTATATGCTTATATGTAAAAGAGGTTATTTGATGATGTATAACTATATCTTTTTTTTTTTCAAATGAAGCTTTTAAAGGTTTTTTGGGAGCTTGCCAATGAGCAGTAATAAAAATATCACACTTGTCTGACAATGAAATCTACAGTCTTATGGATGCTCTGTTATTTTTCTGTTAATTTTAATGAACTTTAAACAGGTTTCAATTAATATACTATCATGGAAACACAACTTTGGTAATATTTAAAGCATGCAGTTTCAAATGCAAAAAAAGTATTATGTTTATGCCCCTTTCATTTATTTACATGACTAGTTATAGTTTGTAACACACTATCCAGCCTCTTTGTGTAGCATGATATTGCTGAAATATTCATTTTGGAGTATTTTATTTGTTTCTGGCCTTTTCGTTTAAATATTTAAATAATGAGCCTTTATTATTTTAAAGTGTCAGCCATAGGGCATGAAATACACAGTATTATTTCCCCCAAATAAAATGTATAATATTTTTTTTATTTTAGTATCAATAATCTAACTGTTAAATGGATCAGTGAGATTGCATTTAGCCCTCAGATTTTCTATCTCTATTTTGGTCAATAAAAATAAATGTGTTAAAATGTATGGATCATGACAGAACTATGGAAAGTCTACTACTCTATTTAGTATTTTCAGATGTGCACCATTCTCTATTTTCCCTTCTAAGGAAAATGATCATTTAACTTTGTATTTTCAAGATGTTTATTCCTGACCATGAGATGGCACTAGTGATACATTTGTATAGTCCATAGAACCCAACATTGTAGTATCTTGTAGCTTTAATGTACTATATTATTTGCTTTTGAAGTTCTGCAATGCTATATTCAACATAGAAAAGTAATTGCAATTTTTGTTTCATCAAATACAAGTCTACAAAAATCTGGTAAGTAATATGAAAGTGAAACAATTGTGGATTACTTTGTTGATGTTGGGGTGTTGGAGAAAAGTGATAATTGTATAGATAATACCTTTTAGTGAATAAACAAATAAATCATCATAGATGACACACAAAACTTTCTAAATCCAAATGGAGCTTTCTTCAAGTATATTTTATGAATGTTTGTTTAAGGAAGCAAGGATGTGTGTGTAGTAAGGGTGTGAAATAGTTATCTAAGCTTCCTGTGCTGATGGATTATGTTAATTAAACTTTTGTATGTTTTACCATGAACTCATTTCTTGATTACACACATTGTTTTAAAACAATAAGATTTATTTTAATTAGTATTGTTGTTGAATGAAACTGTCTATATTTGTGAAAACTGCTCACCTGTAGGCACTGAAATACTGGTGAATTTGCAATGGTTCATCCTAACCTGAAGGCAGGCATGCTAACAATGTAACTTACTTAACACCATAATATTTTGCATACAGGGCCTGTATGTACCCCTTTGGAGCCCCTAGGCAGTGAAGTGTAGGAGCCCCTGCGAGTGAGTACGCAAGGTATGCACAGACCCATTTTTGCCTTTTCTGTCTGTGTAACCCTCTTGCTCTAGGTGGTAACCCCCTAGTAGGCAGTCTATGAACTGCAGCATTTATTTATTTTTAAGCCAGAAACTATTTTTTTTTTTTTTAAAGTGGCGCCCCTCTTCAGGAAGCGAGCCTAGACGGCTGCCAGTTGGCCTAATGGGTAATACGGCCATGATTGCATCCCAGGGATCTTCATTTAGTGTCACTCTCTCCTAGAGTTCACTCACCTTCCCTTTATTAAAGTATGGGTTGTCTTCTGTGTAGAATTTTAAACATTGATTGAATTAGTGGGGCATTCTCAGGCAATACTTTGCCAATGTATAAGTGTCCCCCCAAGAAGCAACAATTAACTTTGCCCATCATACAGGAAATATGTTTTATTCAATGTGAGAGATACATTTCTATAGCTCTGTGTTTCCCCCCATATCTCTGAGTCTCTGATCATTTGAGCCACCACCCCTTGTGTTCCATTCTATTTTTTTTAAGCCACAGGTAGACATTTTTTATTTTTTTTTACACCTTCTGCAACTCTCTAAATTACTCGGAGATCTGCAATTGGACTTGTGTCAAGATTAAAAGATTAATCAAATATGAATTACATACACTAACTACAAGTTATTGTGGTTATGTATATGCAGCTATACATACAGCATACACCTGCTCCTATTTGCATGTGAAAGGTAGGCTGCACTTTGGTACTGTATATTTGATGTGTTACATCATATAAGAGATATAGTAACACTCCATCTCCTGTTCCCTGTATTATTTTTCATGCCAATGTTCATATATTTTATGACAACTAGTCATCAGTATGTTGATGCATCGTCAGTTACACATACTGACATACAAATTAAACCTTATTCTCGGTTTCTGTAGTACCTTACTAGGATAAGTAACTTCATATCTCATATATCCAGCAGAATTACCCATCATATTGCATTACCATGATGCTAAAAGCACAGTCATATTTCCTGTAGTGGGCCATTGACTATGAAAATCATCCAGTACTAATCAGCTGTTAAATTCCCAAGAACTGTTTCAAGAGATATGAAGTGTTCCATTATTTAACAATATTTAGTGTCTCTCCTTCACACTGTTTTTTGTATTTCCAAAAAATGCACAGGAGACAGTTTTTTTAAATATTCCATATGTCTAACCTTTTCTTCTTTGGTCCCACCGTAGTTTTTAGAAACAGGTAGATACAATGCTGTAAAGAAAAAGTAAATACATGATTGCATTACTTTTAGCACATTACTGAAAGGATACAAACAATTGAATATCCCCATTCTCCCTTTTCCAACCTATAATTTCTATTTCCATCAAAAATATTTTGTAGAAAAAGATAATTTTAAGGTATTGATAAAGGTATTTATTAAATTGAGAAATTGTAAGTTACCGGAGCCCATAATATAGGCCGTAAACTAATTTGATATTCCATTGGCAACTTTTTAAGAGCCATAAACATTCTACTGGTTACGAGCTGAAAATCCCTGTGGTTGTTACAACCATAACTTACGCCCCATCTAAGCCTTTGATATTTCACGTCCGCAAGGGTTACGATCGCTAAAATATCAAATCGCTATTCAATTGCTACAATTCCACAAGCCCGCAAATGTTTTCACACCCGTAAACGGCAAATGTAGAAAAAATTACTACGGGTCCCATATGGGACCCACAAAGGGGTTAAAGAAATGTCTGTAGCACTGTAAATGCAAATAAAAAAACAATTTGTATCTACCTCCTGTGTGTGGTTAATGGAATTTAACAATCTATTAACAATCTGTGTTTCATGTATGTGCAAAGGAATGAGATAGATAGATAGATAGATAGATAGATAGATAGATAGATAGATAGATAGATAGATATTAGAGATAGAGATAGATATTAGACTTAGTGCAGCAGAATTAATTTGTTAGACCTGTGCCTGCACTCGTGCACCTAGAGACGGCTAAGGAGTTTGTGCCTAGAGGTGTCAGAAGTGTAAATCCAGCAATGAGTAAAACTTAACTTTTATTGTTAATTGTTAAAAATTCCAAGTCAGAGAATAAAAAGGTACAGTAATTAAAATGAGAAACTCAAATAGGTGATTGATTTGTATTTAAATTCCTTTTCAGGGTATTCTCTCCCTCAACTACCTCTCTGCACTAAGGTATAATAATTAAAAAGGAAACTTTGAAACTTAGTATTGTCAGTGCATTGATTCTAAAACACTAAAACTGGAAATATCGTAGGGGCGATAGCTCCCCTTGAAACATGTATTGAACTTGTAATAAAATAACATTAATTTCAAGTGAGAAACATGAAGTAAATTGTATTAATTAGTAACTGTAAGTATTTGATAGGTAGAGCATAGGCTTCTGTAATCTTTTTGTTCTATCAATTTTAGCAATAAAGGATAATTGTATGGGTTCTAATTTTAGATTGTTCTTTGTGTTCAAACCACTGCCTGATAACCAGTCCCTCTGACTGTAAACTCTTTTTTTTTCTTTTTATAGACAAAGCTTTTTGAACAGAGTAAGACTACATGTGGCAAAATAACTTTTCAACTAGTTTTTCTATGCTTTGGTAGAGTATGTTTTAACTGCAGATGAGTGTGCTATTTATGATCAGACTCATCATCATTCTACAAGGACTCTATATTATAGGTTATTTTCCTATTTCTCCTGGCATCTTTTTTTTTCATATACTCTAAACTAAAGGTGTCATATTAATCGTTTATGCTCTGTTGTACTCAATACTAAATACTCAAAATGATGTCAATTTGTAAATTATTGACCTTAAGTTGGGCACTCTGGAGATTTTTTCTATACAATTCAATATTTTCTAGACCTGGATGAAAGCCTACCTTTTATAGAAATTGTGCTTGAAATTAGACAATTACGGTAAATATACTTTCATGCACCACTTCTCAAGCCCTTTCACAACATTTTGTATATTGTCACATACAGTACATACATTTTTTCAACATACAACAACTTAGTGTGTCTGAAATTTGTAGATACACACGTGACTCCTCATATTATTATTATCAGTAGTAGTAGTAGTAACCTTTATTTATAAAGAGCCAACACAGCATTATGTACAATGGGAAAATATATTATATCATGGGACAAAACAATACAAAAACACATATTCATACAAAAGGAGAGGAGGTATCTGCTCCTATGAGGTTACATGCTAAAACAAATAATTAGGAAAGTGATGCAAAAGTAGTGAAGTAGTGGGGGGGGGGGGGTAACTAGTATAAGGTTGGGGAGGTGACTGTGTGTCATACTGAAGAATTAGCCAGGAGTTCAGTTTATATCAATAAGCAGTAGGTGTGAGTGCTCTAGGTGACAGGCTTCTTTAAAATGGTAGGCTTTTAAAAACATCCTACAACTCTGAAATCTAGGGGAGAAGTATTGTAGGTGGGAGAGGGAGGATATAATTAGAGCAAAGTCCTAAGCAGGTCCTTAGAGGAATGAAGGCAGCAGTTTAGGTTATACCTGGAGATGCATAAGCACGGGAAATTGACATGTTTAAAAAATAAGAAAATAGTAATTGTGTCTATTTATTTTCAATTGTTTTTAAATAACATTGATTTATCCTTTACTTATATCACACATATCACTTATATCACACATTTTAGTTGTAGCTTGCTTTTAATTGGAATTAAATATTTAAATATTTAATATCATATAAGTAAAAACAATCATTCATCAATACATCATTTACATTTTTTTTTATTATTTACTAATTAAGTAATACTAGCAATCATTTGTTAATTTGGAAATAGAATAAAACACACTTACCCACAGTGCTCCTTCTGCGTTTATGAGGTCTATCCTCTTTATTCCCTTCTTGTGATTGACTGCTTAATGTTAGTTCATATAAATGTCCTAAGCTGGATCTTCTTCCTAAAGGGCGCTTTAAAAAAACAGAATTATTTTTATTTTGGCATTCGGAGTAAGATTTTTCCAATTTTCCAATACAAAATGATGATTATCTTTGTCCGTTCTACGTTATGACAAGGTACCATTGCACAATATATATATTAGGTATATATTGATTTGATGATAACTACAAAAGTTTGCAAAACTAAATGGATTAATTAAAGTGGTTTGAAATCAAAATATTATAAGCGTTTACTTCACTACAGTTGCCTAGCTGTATTCATTAATGGAGGTTAGTTAACGGGCCAGATGTACTTTGTTATGTGAAGTTTGCTGTGTATTGCCAGATATACTTTATATATATTTGCCATATGTTGTCTACATGCTAGTTTCACCACTAAAGGTGCTATACTTTGTAGCTATGTTGTGGGTGTGTTCATATAAATAATAGGTTTCTCTGTATGTACTGAGCGGGTTAGTTAGTTTTAAATTTGGGAGATTCCATTTAGTATATTATCTAGCTCTGCCCAGAAGGACAATTCCACCATGAAATGTAGGGTAGACTCTTATTATTATTATTATTATTATCTTTATTTATATTACGGACACATATTCCGTAGTGCTGTACAGGGGTTACTCTTCAAAAGACAGCTTTAATGGGTCTTCGTCAGTGAGGTACTTACTCATCTCCCTAGTCATAGTGAGTATGGTGTCCATATCTGGATTAGTTACATATGAAGAATTAACATACACTACTCAATATGTCTCTTAGGGTAGGTTCTCATAAAGTGAGGGGAAATAATATGTGTACAAAACTTTTAATGTGTCACATACATAAAAAAACAACAAATCAAATATGATGTTTCAAAATATAAAATACATACATACACAGAATTATAAGTAGAAGTCAACATGGATTTATGAGGGATAGGTCATGTCAAACAAATCTGATTAGTTTCTATGAGGAGGTCAGTAGGAACCTGGATCAAGGCAACTCAGTGGATGTAGTCTTTTTGGATTTTGATACAGTGCCACATGGAAGAGTATTGTGCAAACTAAGGGATACAGGAATTGCAGTAAATATCTGCTCATGGATCGAGAGCTGGCTAACAGATAGGAAGCAAAGGGTTGTGGTAAATGGAACATACTCCAATTGGACTAATGTGGTAAGTGTGGTTCACCAAGGTTCAGTATTAGGTCCTCTTCTTTTTAACATATTTATTAATGATGTAGAAGTAGGATTGGAAAGTAGTGTCTCCAATTTTGCTGATGACATCAGATACTGATGTAGTTTCCCTCCAAAGGAATTGACATAAAATAGAGGAATGGGCATGCAGATGAGCTTTAATACAAATTAATGTAAAGTTATTATTATTATAGTTAATTTATAATGCACTGACATATTCCATAGCGCTGTACATAAATTAATTCAGACAAAGATAAATACAAATTAACATATAGCAAAGCAAGGAGGACCCTGTCTTTGAGCTAGGAATCCAATGTCCATGGTGACCAAGTTAGGAAGTGTAGATGGAGAAAAGGAGGGGGCCTAGGACTGATCCTTGGGGTACACCAACAGACAGGGGGGGGAGGAGAAGAATAGGAGAAGAAGAAGGCGATACCGAATTATCAATTTTGTAGGTATGATAACCACGAGAGAGCAGTGTCTCGAATACCGAGGGAGAAGAGGATATGGAGTAGAAGTGGATGGTCGACAGTGTCAAAGGCAACAGAGAGATCTAGAAGAAGAAGAACTGAAAAGTGACCTTTTGACTTGGCCGTAAGCAGGTCATTGGTTACTTTAGTGAGAGCTGTCTTAGTGGAGTGTTGGGGCCGAAAGCCGGATTGGAAGGTGTCAAGAAGAGAGTTAGAGGAAATAAAGTTGGTAAGGCGGTTATAGACGAAAAAGTTAAGCATCTGGGAATATATTGAAAGGGATTGGGAGTACTTGTGGACCACCAACAAGGTAACAGTGCTCAATGCCAAGCAGCAACTGCAAAGTCAAAAACAATATTAGCATGTATTAAGAAGGGTACAGAAGCAAGAGAAGCAAATATAATTTGGCCACTATACAAATCTCTAGTACAACCTCATTTGGAATATGGAGTATAATTTTGAGCACCACTTCATAAAAAGGACATTTTGGAGCTGGAAAAAGTACAGAAAAGGACTACAAAACTAATAAGGGGAACGGAGGGGCTAAGTTATGAAGCTTATTTTCTCTAGAATAAAGGCGTCTTAGAGGAGATATGATTACCCTATATAAATACATCCAGGGTCAGTATAAAGATTTGGCAAGTGAGCTTTTTGTGCCTAGAGATTTTCCAACTGACAACAGGACATCCTTTGAAGTTAGAAGTAAAAAGATACCACCTTAAAGAAAGAAAAGCATTCTTCACAGTAAGGGTGGTTAATCTGAGAGTATGATCCAGGGAGGAATCTGATCGCCAGTATCTTGGGTCAGGAAGGATTTTTTTTTTCCTTTGAGGCGATTGGCTAAGTTTCACTTGGGTTTTTTCTGTTTGCCTTCCTCTGGATTCAATTAATTAACAAATAATCTGCATATTGCAGATCAGATGAGATCTTAAAAGGTGGAACTTGATGGACTGAAAGTCTTTTTTTCAACCTCAATTACTATGTAACTATGTAACTTCCTGAAGATATCCCCTTATTTAAAGGTCTGGGGGGGGGGGGAGTCAAATAATTCCATAGAAATCTCTCTCTCTCTGTGCGCTGTCTGTGTGCAATCTGTCTGTGCTCTCTCTCTCGCTCACTGCGCTCTCTCTCTGTGCTGTGCCTCTCATTCTCTCTCTCTGTATCTCTCTCCCTCCCTCTCTCTCTCACTCACTTTGCTGTCTGTCTCTCTGTGCTGTGCCTCTGTCTCTCTCTCTGTACCTATCTCCTCCCTCTCGTTCTCTGTCTCACGCGCTGTCTGTCTCTCTGTGCTGTGCTTCTCTCTCTCTCTGTACCTATCTCCTCCCTCTCTCTCTCACTCACTTTGCTGTCTGTCTCTCTGTGCTGATCCTCTGTCTCTCTCTCTGTACCTATCTCCTCCCTCTCCCTCTCTCTCACTCACTTTGCTGTCTGTCTCTCTGTGCTATGCCTCTCTCTCTCTCTGTGTACCTATCTCCTCCCTCTCCCTCTCTCTCACTCACTTTGCTGTTTGTCTCTCTGTGCTATGCCTCTCTCTCTCTCTGTATCTCTCTCCCCCTCTCTGTCTCACACTCACTTTACTGTCTGTCTCTCTGTGCTGTGCCTCTCTCTCTCTCTGTATCTCCTCCCTCTCGATCTCTCGAACTATGCTGTCTGTCTCTCTGTGCTGATCCTCTGTCTCTCTCTCTCTCTACCTATCTCCTCCCTCTCGCTCTCTCTCACTTTGCTGTCTGTCTCACTGTGCTGTGTTTGGTTGGAATGTTATTTTAATAGATTTAATAAAAGTGGCATATTATCATTATTTGGTTCATGATCTGTAATTATTGGGTACTCTGCCGTGTGCTTGGGGAATCAGAAAAGAAAGAGGCTGATCTGCAAAGTGTACCTATATACTATAAAAAGATAGTGGACGTTTCAAAGATTACTTTTTTTGCTTTATTTGATGTAGGTCTCACCCTGATTACAATAATATACATTCTATATTTGATTCGCACTAAAGTTTGCATTACCTTTAACATTTTCAATTGCAAAGCCTTTAATTCCCAGAAGACACATTTCCCTAATTATATCAAAGTAATGAAGGGATTTTCCATAGACCGGTTCTAACAGGCTTTTAGATTCTAGGAATTGTTATTGATTGTGCTATAGTTGTTTTTAGAAAATAATGCAAAGCAATGAGGGATCTTCATTCACTCGCTCTACAACCAATACAATTTTACATGTATATGGGTAAAAAAGAAGCCCTTCTTCTCTTTGCATTTCTACTCAGATAGGACTGCACTGAGCCACATACAAAAGTTTTTATTTGCTTGAATAGAGACTGAGGAGATACTTGGGATTCTTTCCTGGCAAAGGGTTGCAGATTATTTGTTGCAATATACAGGTGGAGCCCAGGTTATAAACAACACAATTTACAAATGTCTCCTACTTAAGAACGGCTGCCAAGGCTTTTTGCTTGCGTTTTTTTTATGTTCTGTTTGCTTGAGTTAAAAGAAAGAGCATGATAGTTTCTGTAACTTATTATTACAGTACAGGGGTATTATTATTATTATTACACTGTATTATTATTACCACATATGAGCCATTATAGTATTGTTGTTATTTATTATTATTATTATTATTATTATTATTATTATTATTATTATTATTCCGCTATCTGACTTACATACAAATCCGACATAAGAAAGTTCTCAGGGATTGATCTCGTCCTTAACTTGGGTACCACCTGTATTTATTAAAAGTCCCCCTCAACCCCAACCCCCCTCCTCAACCTAAACCCCCCTCAACCCCACTCCTCCACCTAAACCCACCCTAAAAACCTCCCCCCTATCCACTCACTTACCTGCTTGTGCTCCGGCCTCCGCTCCTTGACCCGGTGCCGGCGCGCATGTGACTTCACATGCTCGCCGCGTCATTAGCATATACCGGGTGCCAGCACCCGGTATATGCTAATGAAACGGCCCGCATGTGATGTCACATGCGCGCCGGGTCAAGGAGCGGAGGCCGGAGTACAAGCAGGTAAGTGAGGGGATAGGGGGGAGGTATTTAGGGGGAGTTTAGCTGGAGGAGGGGGGTTGAGGGGGGTTTAGATTGAGGATGGGGGTTGAGGTTGAGGGGGATTGAGGGGGAGGTTGAGGGGGGGTTGAGGTTGAGGAGGTGGGTTGGGGTTGAAAGGGGTTGAGGTTGAGGAGGGGGGTTGAGGGGGGTTGAGGATGGGGGGTTGAGGATGGGAATGGGGCAGTTGAGGAGGGGTTGAGGATGGGGGGGTTGAGGAGGAAGGTTGAGGAGGGGGTGGAGGATGGGGGGGTTGAGGAGGGAGGTTGAGGAGGGGGTTGAGGATGGGGGGTGGAGGAGATAGGATGGGGGGGTTGAGGATGGGGGGGTTCAGGAGGGAGGTTGAGGAGGGGGGTTGGGGTTGAGGGGGGGTTGAGGTTGAGGAGGGTTGAGGTTGAGGAGGGTTGAGGTTGAGGAGGGGGTTGAGGATGAGGATGGGGGGTTGAGGAGGGAGGATGAGGATGGGGGCTTGAGGAGGGGGTTGAGGATGGGGGGTTGAGGAGGGAGGTTGAGGAAGGGGTTGAGGATGGGGGGTTGAGGAGGGAGGTTGAGGATGAGGAGGGAGGTTGAGGATGAGGAGGAGGTGTTGAGGAGGGGGGTTGAGGTTGAGGAGGGGGGTTGAGGAGGGGGGTTGAGGATGGGGGGGTTGAGGAGGAAGGATGAGGAGGGAGGTTGAGGAGGGGGTTAAGGATGAGGAGGGAGGTTGAGGAGGGGGTTGAGGATGAGGAGGGAGGTTGAGAATGAGGAGGGAGGTTGAGGAGGGGGTTGAGGATGAGGAGGGAGGTTGAGAATGAGGAGGGAGGTTGAGGATGAGGAAGGAGGTTGAGGAGGGAGGTTGAGGATGAGGAGGGAGGTTAAGGATGAGGAGGGAGGTTGAGGATGAGGAGGGAGGTTAAGGATGAGGAGGGAGGTTGAGGAGTGGGGTTGAGGAGGGTGATAAGTGAGGGGGGAAGAGACACAGGGAAGGGAGAGGTTGGAAGAGACACAGGGAAGGGAGAGGGGAGAAGAGACACATGGAAGGGAGAGGGGAGAAGAGACACAGGGAAGGGAGAGGGGAGAAGAGACACGGGAGAGAGAGGGGGACACAGAGGGCATAAGAGGGACACAGGGGGCAGCACATTTCCCACCCTCGGCTTATACTCGAGTCACTCATTTTACCCAGTATTTTGTGGTAAAATGGGTGCCTCGGCCTATACTCGGGTCGGCTTAAACTCGAGTATATACTGTATTTGAGTTAAGTTTCTGTCTACAATTCGATCATTAAAATGTTAATCGACTTCCATTGTTTACAGTTTCTGCTGTTATGTTATATGTCTTTAATAAAGAACCATGTTAAATTAATCTGGACATATTATTTTTTCCTTATTGGATCTATACATTGTGCTTTCTTTTTTAAAATGAAGGTCTTTGAGCTAAACAAAACTGATTCAAATGTTTAACTGCTCGGTGACGGCTTGCTCCAATAGCCAATGAGTCAGACTTTTCTTATCTAATGAGAGCTATATACTACAATATGTACTGTGCATTTCTTTTTAGTTTTTAGTAAGTATAAACAGGCTTTACTTAATATTTTTTCATTGAAAAAAACACTCTGCTAATTAAGTGAAAACAATTACATTTACAGTGAAATTACCAAATTAAAAGATAATGTTTTTTATATTTCATCCTGATGTAGCATACACTATAAACACATCATAAATAGAAATCACATATATAGTTGTGAGCATGCGTGTTGTTGCTAACGCTTGTGGCAACGCATAGCGAAGCAAAGGCAGCAGTTGCTGGCAAGGAGCACCAAAGGTGCTCCTTGCGCTGGTGTGCTCTCGTAGAGAGTCCGCCGCAAATGCGGCCCTCGCTAAGCGAGGGCCGCAGTTGCTGGCAAGGAGCACCGAAGGCGCTCCTTGTGCTGGTGGAGAGGCGCGCCATAGGAGCTCATCCCTATGACCCCCTACGATTTTCGGACTGCAAATACGGACCCTCGCAAAACGTCAGGCCGCATTTGCGGAGGTGGAGGCTCCAATGTCGGATGCAATGAGCCATAGGCTCATTGCAGGCCGCAAATGTGGACCCTCGCGAAGCGAGGGGCCGCATATGCCGAGGTGGAGGCTCTACGGCGCCTCAAACCGGTTACAAACCACCACACATGGGACTTGAAAAAAAAACCATAAACACGCAATGACTAACTACAGACTTACACAAAAATCTACCAGCCGCGGGACTTAGAAAACAATAAATTGCGGACTTAGAAAAAAACCATTACGGACTTGCAAAAATACGACCTTAACGGACAACCCGCGCACAGCGCAAAACATTAAAAAACACAAAAATACACCTAAAAATAAAATAAAACCCTTACCCACACCAAGGGGGGACACCCAGGACCTCTGCAACACAGCTTAAACTTAGAATTCAAATTTACAAAGTTTAGCCACTTGAAAATCTCCTAAGCGAGAGAAAGAATGGCCGCCGAAAAAAATGAAAACGAGGCTACACGACCCCTAAAACTGCTAAATAATACAAAGCAAATACAGCTTTTACAAAAACCTGTACAACCTACAACATACACCATTAGCAAGGACGGTAAATCATCCACCCGCGTACCACATACACATTCGCTGCCATTTTACAACACTAACTTACAGAATGCGGAAGTACCCAGCTACACTAACGGCTTTCCCTCACGCACACAGCCTATTTACACTACACACTTCACACATTGCTGACACTTACACCTCAGGTCATTCACTGCGCGCTTCACAACAAGCGCCAATGCTGACCATAGCACACAAAGCCTTGCAATAAGCACAAAAAACAGATCATCCCTGACCAAACGATAACAGCAAATGCGCCTATCAGAAAAAAACAACCAACAGCCTTGCAATGAGCGCTGAAGGTGCTCTGCGCGAGGCTCGCAATGAGCGCTGAAGGATCTCGGATCCCACAAAAAATGTATGTCTGTGCCAAACAGCATTACCTGCCTTCCTTTTTTTTGCCGTCATTTTTTGCCGGTCAATTCGCTAGTACTATATAAATACGATAATGCATTAAAAATGTTCATTACTTCCTACCTGGAATCCAGACATACAATCTTCTTTGGTGCCCCAAGGGAAGTTTCTACATTTTGTAGTGATCAACTCTTTTGTGGACCATCCATTATTGTTTAGCTGTTCTGCAGAACAAAACACACATATTAGTTTATAACACAGATTGCTAAATATTATAATTATTATAACCAGAACAAGATCTATGAAACAATTGTTGTTTTATTTGTGAGTAAATATTTATATCTAGGTTAATAAGATAGTGCAGGCATGGACTCCGTCCTAACTGAGAGTAGAGAGATCAACACAACGTCACTGCCAAAAGACAAGAGGCCAAAACATATGTTTGGAGTCTTGCTGGTTTTGCCATGGACGGAAGAGTGACTGGCTTTTCAAAGTTGGCTTAACAGAATCAGACATATATGGCATAGAATATTTCTACTTGTTAATGATTTGATTGAGCTTACATTCAAGAGACTATATCCCAAGTGAATACAATGCCCTAGGGTACATTCATGTATTGTTACCCTTTCTCAATAATGTGTTTATTTATTCATTTTTGCAAGGATTTTTTTCTTCATCTATATGTTTTATGATGTAGAGTAAAGGTACTGTTTTTCACTTTTGTATTTAATTTGGTTGTAGCTGGTGATGCCAAAAAGAGGAGAAACGTAAATATCGTACATTTTTCCTAAACTTTAAAAATCATAAATACCATGTTCTTGTAGTACAGCCCACATAGAGTGTCACTGGGGAAGGGTATGGGCAGGACATTGTGAAACTCCATTTTGCATTTTATTTTGCAAAAGGCAGCACAGCCATGACCCTGCCCGAACGCAAAGTAAGTGATGAAATCAGTGTTGGTCCAGAAGGTAATTTCATAACTTTATTAGTTGTGATACTAGTCCATATGGTGATGGATTTCATAACCATATTTAATGAGGATAGATGCAACTTATACTCAAGCTAAAGTATAGTCAAGTGATCACTACAATCTACATTGCATTATTGCTCATTAAGGCTACACTAGAGGGAAAAACAAGTAAAAATCTGCTGTGTTTTTAAAAAAGGCTTCCTCTTCAATCCAAGCATCTTATCCATAAAATAGCTTTGTAGCATTTGTTAGATGTATATCAGACAGGTAATGAGTAAATTAAAATAATGATGTGCAATAAGTCATAACATCCTTTACAAGTTCTATTTCATTTAAATGCATTTCTTGGTATTTGTGATTTTTCCTATCTTATGCATATTACTTTACATTACAAAACATTTCATATACAGATTTGATTTACTGGGGTAAGAAATGAGATTTGAGAATTTAACTTTATCCAACAGCTTCGATTCAGCAAAGTATACTTTAGGTGGCTGTGAAACTGTGAACAGCTGCTTTTAATCACCAGCTGTATTTTATGCTCTTAGAGCTTTCTTACTTCTTGGGTAGCTTCTTAAGTATTTCAGCAATGCCTCTGGATGAGGGCCATCATGCCTTTGTTGGGTGAGGCAGCCTCAGGACCCAGCATGTTTTGTGTAATGTGACTTGAGAAGTGCCATGTTTTATCTTAAATGATATTAGCTTGGTGTGGAACTCTAATAAAGTTCAGCTTATGTGTGTATTATTATTATTTTCGTTCATTTGTAACGCGCCAACATATTCCGTAGCGTAGTACAATAAACAATGTTTAAATATATCAAATATGGTTCTTAACAGTCCTTTATCTAGTTTTATTCAAGTCTATACATAACTGAAATGCTTTGACAGTTGGTATAAATGTGCATAGGTATCTCAGAAAGCTGTGTTTTCTTGTATAGCTTCAGAAGCTAAAGGGGATGGGGCTAACAGAGGAGATTTGGATAACAGGCTTATAGAATAGGCAGAATAAAGAGAGGGCTAGTGTTTAACTATTTGATAAGACCCATTGGTTTGCTTGTCTGTGCCAGCTGTTAGTGGTTAAAGATAAAGGGCCTCATTCAATTGCGATTTGGCAAATTGAATAGGGCTCTATATAAGCACAGAGCATATTTTTTTACAGAAGCTTTTAGTTAGTGGACTTCTATCCAAAAGCAAGGTCTTCACTAACTAAAAACTTCTGTAAAAAATAGACTGTGATAATATAGAGCCCTATTCAATTGGCTAAGTCACAATTGAATGAGGCCCATTGTATTCTGTAATTTACAGTAGTGAAAGATTTCACTTAGAAACATGTATTTTTCTTTTGTCAGAGGGTGTGAGAACCAATGGAGTGCTACATAAGTTTTAGTATATAAAATTAAACTGTGATTGGCTATTGGCAAGGGTTTTGAAAAGGACAATACACTGGTGTTGCAGCAACAACTCATACATGTGTTATTATTGGGATTTAAATGATTACTGAACCTCCATATTGAATGTATGCCCTTCATAACGGCAAATGTTTTGAGAAAGTAAAAAATAAATAAATGTGGTTTATAGTTTAGTGTTTGAAGGATATGCTGTTAGTGGAATGGCAATTGCTTTGGGTCGTTTATCACCAGGGAAGAGCCCTTGGATGTAGGTAAGCTTCAGGTTTGTTGCTACTGTAAAATTGTGTTTCTAAGTGCTTTCGACAGAACTAAATGGACAACATATATGATTCCAAGGTCCCTTCCCAAGTAACAAATCAGATTAACAAAAAAATAATGAATATCCCCATTCCAGTATAATTATATATAATCATTACTAAATTAAAAACTGTTCTTTTTTACTTTCTAAAAGTACTCTGCTCATTATCAAGTTGAGCAAAAGAGCATGCTATAAATAAGGGATTATAGTTGTAGTCTAAGGCACAGCAGGTTAATTAAATAACTGCTTGTTTTTATGGAAGAGGAGGAAGCTGTGTGTACAAATAATAATTGCTCCAATAATTATTTTCTTACTAGCGACTTGCCCGTCAAAAAATGACGGCAATGTGATGTATATGTTTGTCAAGTTGTTTAGTTATTAACATATATTTTTGACACTTGTAAGTATTTTAATATGAACGTGTATTTTTGTAAAATGTTGATGTAATGGTTTTTTAAAATGTAATTTGTATCTGAAGAATTGTTAACTTTAATATACATTGAATGAATAGGAAAGCAAAAAGTAAAAAGCCTTCTTGAAACGTTGCGAATTTTAACATGAAGTTTAAAATATATGTAAGCAATAACCTTCAAAGTATATATTTTGAAACTTGAACTTTATTTTTTATGTAAGTTTAGAAGTTGAGAAAACATTGATATAATTTTGAACATTATAAACAGGAACATAGTGAATACATTTTGTAACCTAATTTTTTATTAAAAGTATTAACATTTGAATGTAAAAACAATTGACCTTTAAATTAATCAGTATTAACATGAAATTTCTATCACAATAAATGTTAACTTGAATATACATTGAATGTAGAGGAAGGCATACAGTAAAACTCTCCTTAAAACGTACGTAATTAAAGTAATTTATTACTGAGCACATAAACTGGCGATAAACATTAATGTAGTTAGTAATCTTAAGATAACAGACAATATTTACATTGTGACTTAAAAGGTGCTTGACCTCTTAACATCCACTTTGTAATCTGTTGAATGAAATAACTTGAAAATATATATTTTAAACTTGTAACATTAGAAACATTAACATAGTGACTTAACATTTTAACATAATTTTTACTAAAAATGCAAGGCAAGTATTTTGTGAGGCGAATCATTCATAAACAGTACTTTCATTAATTATGACTGAATTAAACAACCAATTGTTATGTATTTTGGAATGCTTTTAAAAAATGTTGGCATCTTTAATTTGTATCCTGCAAAGTTATAGTACTTCATAGTAGACAATGTTTTTAGTAAAAATACGTCCATCTTCTAATAAATCACCTTGACTTTCATTGTTTTCAATGTAAACTTTAATAGCCTGTGGATTTTTGCACCGTGACAACGCAACGTACAATTGACCATGTGCAAAAACTGGTTCTTCCAAGTAAATACCCACAGATTTGAAAGTTTGACCTTGTGATTTATTAATGGTCATGGCAAATGCCATAATAATGGGAAATTGTCTTCTTTGAAGTATAAAAGGGAGACTACTTTCACTTGGTGCTAAATCTATTCTTGGTATGAAAACTCTCTCTCCTTTATGGGTCCCAGTTAAAATTTCAGCATCTATAAAATGGTCCTTTAATTGTTGAACAATTAATCTTGTGCCATTGCATAGGCCTTTTTTTGGGTTCATATTTCGCAGTAACATGATAATTGCACCTTTCTTTAGCTGCAAAATATGTGGTGGCATTCCAGAAGGAGTTAAAGAGTTAATGAATTCAGTTGAAAAGTTTGCCTGACTTTCATTGTCATCAGCAAGTACAGAATCAGCACTGTGATAATTTCTTTGTGGTGCATTAATTTTTTTTAAGATTTCATTATTGAGTATTAATGCATCTTTATTTTTACACGTCAGTATAACTTGGTTGGCAAGCTCAGAATATTCTTCGTTATTTATGCTCCCTTCAAATATAGCCGATATAATATCTTGTTGACAAATCATATGAGGTGGTATCTCTACAGTGTCGTCAGGTAAATGTAGTATTTTTTCTGTTCTTCCTTCTCCAATTTTAATAAGCCAATCATTGAAATCAGTTTGGCCTTCTGATCTCATATTTTGTTGCAGTTGAAGATGGGTAAAATGTTTCCATACTGTACTTGACTTTATACATGTTTCAATAATGTCTGTTCGATTTCCATGTACAACGACAGGTAATGTTTGTCTAAAATCGCCACCCAACAAAATTACCTTTCCACCAAATGGAAAAATATTATCCATGACTTCACGAAGCAAACGGTCAATACATTGGAGGGCATAGCATGACATCATTGTGGCCTCATCTATTATAATTAATTTACATTTCTTCAATTTCTTTGCTTGTAAGGATGTCATGCGAATATCTGACACTGAATTTTCCAAAATAGGCACTGGCAGTTTGAATCCACTATGAACAGTTCTTCCACCTTCTAATAAAAGTGCAGCAATTCCAGTAGTGGCAAACGCCATTGCTATTTGTCCTTGTGCTCGTACTGAACTCATTAATAAATTGTACAAATATGTTTTCCCTGATCCGCCAGGTCCATTAAGATAGAAATAACGCTCTGTCACCATGTCATCATCTATAGCATTTTTAATGGCATGAAATGCTTGCAATTGTAGTGTATTTAAAGTTGCAAGTCTTTCTTCTGTTCTTTCTGCTTGTAGTTGAATGTCATAGTCTTCAAAGTTAATGTCATCTATTAGACCTGGATCAGGCAAATTAAAACTTGCACAACTTAATCCATGAGTTAAAAAGACTTCTTGAATTTCCATTAAGGCTTTTAAGTGTGCAATGGGTTCATTGTATCGTCGCATAAAGTCTTCAGCCATATTACTTTTAAAAGTCTCCCACAAAGCTAATGCATTTGGAGCATTTGAGAAGATACAAATAAAAGCAAATTGTTCTCTCATCTGTCGTGGCATTTGACATTGTGCTGCTTCTTCTAAACATCTTTCCCACTCTGTATCATCAGCGAGTAAGTTTCTATTTCTTGCAGCTAAATGGAAGGATTCATATACAATGTCATTAACAGTTCTTAATTGTTCAAAACTTTGTGCTCCTGGAACATTTAAAAGTAATATCCGTAAGCAAAATCGTTCAACATCTCTTGGACTGACTGTGTAAATTCGTGGAATTATTTTATTGCCTCTGGTTTTTCTTGCTCTCCATAATCCATTCACAAAAACATAGTGATATGGAATTTCAATATATAAGTATTGTGTTGCTTGAGCATCAGTGGAATTTAATGCAAACCATGCAGTTAGTGTAGTGTGACGATCTTCACTTTGGGCCAATGCATTCATTTCATTTACAGAATGGAAATAGACTAAATGTCGTTGTGGCAAATGTACTGCTAACCTATATACTGCATGTGATCTATCATGCATTTCAAATTTTAAAAGCCGCCACATAGCTTATGGCGCACTGACATAGCGAGCATCTACATGAGATGCAAGTTCATCATGTACTAACTCACTACTTTCAGGGTTGTCTGCACTTTTGACGACTACAGTAGCTGCATCGTAACCTTTGTAAATATATTTGTAGACATATTTAATGGATTTGATGGAAGTGCAGGCTTCTACGTTGATGTGGGCGTTGTACTTCATGAGTAAATGTGGATTGTAGGGTACTACATATCTATTGTCCACTTTTTTTCCACGAATAATGGCACTATCTCCTTCTCTTCTTTTATAAAGTGGATATCCATCACAATTTGCATATGTTTTGTCTCTATAATCTTTTGGAAAATCTTTTGAACATTGATTATTTTCCATACATGGTGATTGTGGATTAAGGTCTCCACAGGGTCCATGAATCATGCGATGAGTAACAATCTCATATAGTCTACCATATAGTTCTGGATCCGGTAGTTCAGCAACTATGACTGCATCCACTTTGTCCGAAGTATCTAATTTATCTTTCTCTTGAAGTATTATGAGAAGATGTGCATGTGGAAGGCCTCTTTTTTGAAATTCAATGGTATATACATAAGCAAGACATTTGCCAAATAACTGATTTATAGTGAAGTCACGTATTAATTCATTTAATTTTATCTTAAAAACTCTGGCTACTAAATCTGGTCGATCTGAAGCACTTTGTCCAAGAAGTAGATTTTGATTAATTTCTGGCCATTGTGGATTACATGTAAATGTCACAAATAAATCTGGTTTTCCAAATTTTGTCACAATAGCCATAGCATCATTGTATCTTTCTCTCATATTTCGAGGAGATCCTTGAAAGGAAGATGGTAAAATGATGTCTTTTCCAGCTGTCATGTCTCTGCTTGTAGCCACGTCAGCAACATAGTCCATGAGTCCACAATATTGTTCTACACGTAGTTTATCTTGTTGATATTTTATAAAGTTTAAATTATTTGCCTCAACTTGCAAATATGAATCAATAATCCATTGTTGTGTTAGTTTCCCACCACATAAAATTGGATTAAATTCATCTCTAATGGCAATTTGAGCAACTTTAAATTCAAGCATAGAAACATTATTTCGGATTCTGGCTTTAGCATTTGGGTAACTGGGAAGGGTTAATTTTGGTTGCCAACCTGCTTCTCCGTGTGGGAAAAAGATGGGATATGTCATTGGATCTAAATTTGGACTTAAGATATTAATATTAATAAATGGTTGGTCCTCATTTCTGGGATATACTCTAATGTCTCTTTGAAATGGTGGTTCTCCTTCATCATTGTGAAAGACCATTGCAACCTCATTTGATGTTGGCAAGTTATAACGACGTTTATCAGTATGTCTGTCTCTTTTAAGCACCATATTAACCTTTGGCATGGGTAATTGATGTCTTTGTGCATGAAGTAGTTGTTCATTTTCTACTTCTGCCAATTTTTTGTAAGCTTTACTGTAGGGATTGTTGTCCATAATGTTATTTAGCTCTATAAAAACACTGGGTAAGCATTTTTTATTTTCTTCCATCTGCATACGTTGGTCAACAGCTTCCATTGTATCTAGGACATATAGTTGAGCGAATTTTCTTTGCTCTCCTTCCTCTGGATGTAAATGTGAAGTCAGATGATAAATTTGTCCTTGGACTTTAAAACAGTAAGGACCATGTCCTGGTACATTAGCAGCCAATGTTGCCCCCATAGATGCAAATGATATGGCACTATTGTAGGATCTTATGTTTGTCTTAAAATTTTTGTAATTTGGAAAAGTAGGTTCAGTCATAATATTTAGTAAATAGGTTGGAAATTGTTTCCTTTGTGGAAGTTTGAACTTTCCTTTTTGACAACAACTAATAAATTGTCCATCTCGGGGTCTCTCCTGTTTAAAATAATAAGCCTCACAAAATTGACATTGAGTAGTCATGTCCCCACAACTATGAACCTCTACTGCTAAAGACTTCAGTAAAGGACAATTTGCAAAGCATATTGGATGTTGACTTTGATATTCATCAGATGAAAAGTCATGAAATGTTTCAACAACAGGTTCTAAATGTTTAGTTTTTTTCTTAGATTTTCTTGGTATATGTTGGACTTGTTCGGTTGAAATGTCCTGTAAGTTTTTAGTAAGAGTTTGTAAATGCTTTGTTTTTGTAGTTGTTTTTTTTGGTCTGTCTTGACTGGTATGTTGTAAAATGTCATCTGATGTTTTAGGAACAGTTTGTAAATGCTTTATTATTTTTTTATTTTTTTTGGTTGTATCTTTCATTTTTGCAGCTGATATTCTTTTATTTGCAAGTCTTTTGCGTTCTTTTTCTCTTCGAATTTCTTTCTCCTCCGGTGTCTGCTGGGCGGCCCATCTCTCTTGTCTTTCTCTAGTTTGACGTCTTTTCTTCTCTTCTTTGGTCTCGTTATCAGCCATATTAATCTGTAAAGGAAAAAAAATAAATGTAATTGTGTATATTTAAATTTGTAATTCCTGTTAAAGATTATTGTGCACAATTGGTGAAATAAAAGGCAAATCATGAATGTATCATTTATATTTAGTTAAATTTATAATTCCTGTCTTCACTGGCTAAGAATTTGGCCAATGGAATACTGCTGTAAATAAGCATGTAACATATTTATTTAAAATAATGGTTTTATTTATTAAAAACTTTGTTTGTGGATAGATATTTACCACTGAAAAACTTCTTTGCTGAAAAAAAAAGTGATGTGGTTATTGAGCTATGTATTGCATAGTAGCAATTTAAATAAAATAAGGGAGATAGTAAATTAATTATTTTATTTTTCTGTTGACACGGATGCAACTGAAAGCAGTTTCTTTAGTTTTATACTTTAGTACTTATTATAGTTTACCTTGGTTGAAGTGTGATTTAAATCCGAATGTTTGTTGGTCCTCGTTTCAAAATCGTTGTCCAATGGTGTGGTCCTCTGTTGGAAGTCCTCGTCCGATGGTGTGGTCCTGTGGCGATATCCCTCGTCCGATGTTGTGGTCCGTTGGTGAAAGTCCTCGTCCGATGGTCTGGTCCTGTGTTGAAATTCCTCGTCTGCTGGTCTGGTCCGAGTCCTCGTCCGATGGTCCGGTCCTGTGGAAAAAGTCCTCGTCCGATTGTCTTCACGCAGTATCTGTTGTAATCTAAAATAGAAAATGTTGTTTGAGTGAAATGTCTTTTAAATAAATTAAAAATGTATTAATTTGACTGTATTGTATGAGTTATGGTTATTTTTTTCTATCTTTGTTTTTTTTTACTTTCTATACAATCCGACAACTTTTGTTATTCTTATTGAAGGTTCTTAGTAAGGCTTGTGGGTTGTGATATATTAAATAAGATGTGTTTATGTTATTTTTTGTACAATCCTGTTTTGTGCACACCACTTGTGGTATAGTTATTTAACCTTTATTGGGATGGTTATAGTTATTGAAACATGAAATAATATAATTAAGGTAGTTTGCTATGTGTTTGTGTTAGTTTTTGACAATCCTGTTTGGTGCGCATCACTTGTGCAAAACTTATTTCTTCTTGATTGTACAGGTTATAGGTTGTTAAACATTAAAGAAGAATGTTAATATAGTTTGCTCTGAGTTTGTGTGATTTTTTATACAATGCTATTAGGTGCACAACATTTTTGTTATTCTTATTTTTGCTTCTTTGTAAGGCTTATAGGTTGTTAAACATTGAATAAGAAATTCTGTTTTGTGTGTAGCAGTTTGTGTGTCATTCAATTGCGATTTGGCTAATTGAATCGTGCCCTAAATAAGCACATAGCATATTTTTTTAAATAAGTTTTTAGTCATTGAAAAACTGTATTTTTGATATTTGTTTAGTAAGTAAAACCTTATTTTAAAGAAATTGTAATTGTTATGTTGTTATTTAGAGCCCTATTCAATTGGGCAAATTGCAATTGAATGAGGTCCTTTGTGTGTACCATATGTTGCATAGTTTGGCCCTCATTCAATTGCATTTTTTACAATGTAATAGTACTCTAAGGCCGTCATTGAATTGCAATGTTGAAAATTTAATAGGGTTGTAAATAAGCACATCAGATATATTTGTTAAAATAGAATAAGGGCCTAAAAGTTCTTATTTATAGCCATATTTAATTGTCCAAAATAGCAATTGAATGAGGGCCTTTGGTTACTGCATTTGTTATATTGTGAGCTCCTCATTCAATTGTGTTTTGTCCAATGGAATAGAGCTCAATATCAGCACAGAGCATATTTTTTTACGGAATTTTGTATTTAGTGAACTTGTATCCAAAAGCAACGTGTTCACAAAAGAAAAATTTCCTTTAAAAAATATGCTCTGTGCTTATATAGAGCCCTATTGAAATGGGCAAATCACATTTGAGTGAGGCCCTTGGCCATTAAAGACATATAGGTCCTCATTGAATTGCAATTTTGCCAATTGAAGAGGGCTCTATATAATCACATAACATATTTATTGAGCAAAGTTTTTAGTTATTGAAAACCTTGATTGTGGTTAGAAATTCAGTAACTAAAAAGTTATGTTTCAAAAATATGTTATGTGCTTATATAGAGCCCTATTCAATTGAGGAAGTCGCAATTGAATAAGGCTCATGGTTATTTCTTGTTTATACTTAATACTTTACCTTGATTGAAGTTTTGAATGACAGACGGTCCCCTCCTGCCAATGTTAATCCGCTGGTCTTCTTGTAGTGTCTGTTTGAAAAAGAAAGTGAAATAGTTATTTGTATATTTATAATTTTTCATCTAGCAAAGCATGGCCTTTTGAGCATGTAATGTCTTGTTGTATCTTACCTCTTCTTCTTTGTTGGTGTTCTTTAAAAGGGATTGTGCTTCACAGTGCACGGTGCAAATTGTTGAGAGACGCTGTTGATGCAGAGTCTGTTTGAATATTAAAAGAAATAGAAAGATTCAGCTTTATATGATCTATTGAATTGCAGAAAAGGAATGTATTTTAAATATAGTTGTGTAATTTTTTTCAATTAACCTTATTTTTTGTTGGGGGCTACACACATATGTCACATACATGAAGCACATTCCATAGTTTAATGTAATTATTTTGTGTACGTGTGACATATCAGTATACATGAGTCAAATTTAAATGGTTAAATTAACCTTATATATTTTTTTTCCAACACACATAAATGTCTGTGTGTGAGATGTAACTATAGATGATACACATATATGTGCATGTGACATATCAGTATACATGACATATAATGTCATTTAAATGTAGTTGTTTACTGATTTTGTTGTAAGCTAATTTTGTTGCATTGGCAATACACATAAATGTGCGTGTCACATGTCACTATACATTATACACATATATGTCCGTGTCACATGTCACTATGAAGAGGCAATACACAGAAATGTGCGTGTCACATGTCACTATACATTATACACATATATGTCCGTGTCAGATGTCACTATGAAGGGGCAATACACAGAAATGTGCGTGTCAGATGTCACTATACATTATAGACATATATGTGCGTGTCACATGTCACTATGAAGGGGCAATACACAGAAATGTGCGTGTCAGATGTCACTATACATTATAGACATATATGTGCGTGTCACATGTCACTATACATTATAGACATATATGTGCGTGTCAGATGTCACTATACATAAAGCTCTGTTTAATATTAAATTATGTTTTTTTGTTGTTTTGTTAAATGAACCGTATTTTTTTTGTGAGCCTATACACATAAATGTGCCATACATGATGACTACATAAATCCTATTTTTTTTTTTTATTTGTTTGACCTGTCCTGATAATAAAATGTAATATATTATAGCTTACCTCTCAGTTGTAATTTGCACAATGCAAAGTAGTAAATTAGTAAAGAATTGTCTTCTCAAGTAAAAGCAGCAGTTATCTCAGAAGTCACTCCGTTGATCACCTGAGGAGAAATGTATTTTTTTGTTTGAAATAGGCAGTATTTATAAACTTGTAGAAAGTTCTGGAAAGTGAGACCGTTAGAACGCAATACGCATGCGCTATTTGCGTTCCAGCTTACAATTTGCGTTCCATCCGCCATTTTCTGCGTATTACTGTTCAAAATGGTGTTTAATCTGATTGTGATACGTTCCGCATAGTATGTGTTTCATTATTGCGAGTAAGTGTAGTATAGTTACGTCTGAAGCCTCGTTTTCGTTTTGTTCGTCGGCCATTTTTTCTCTCGCTTAGCGATGGTATTAGTGTGTAAAGTGTTTATTTTGATTTAAATGTAGGTGTAACTTGTTTTTTTGAGGTGCTGGCTGGTTCCTCTTGCTGTAGGTAAGCTTTTTATGTGTTTGTTGTGTGTCTTTGTTAAGTTTTAAATGTTTGTATGTCGGCGTGTTGCGTCCGATGTTTGCAAAGTCGTAATGTGTGGTAACGTGTCTCGTATGGTGTTTGCGTGTGTAGCCTCGTTTTCGTTTTATTCGTCGGCCATTTTTTGTGTCGCTTAACAAACTATTTAGTGTCTAAACTCTTTTATTTTGAGTGCAATTAAGTTGTAAGTTGCATTTTTGAGGTCCTGGGTGCTTCCTGTTTGTGTAGGTAAGGTTTTTATGTATGTGCTGTGTGTATGTATTGTGTTTGTAATTTTGTAATGTTCGCGAGTTGCGTCCGAGTGTTGCGAGGCCGTAATGTGTGTGATCGTGTGTCGTATGTTGTTTGCGAGTGTCGTAATGTGTGTGAACGTGTGTCGTATGTTGTTTGCGAGTGTCGTAATGTGTTGCGACGTAAACTTTTTTTTGCAAGGGTCGCAGTTGCTGCAACTGAAGACCTCGCTTTGCGAGGTCCTCAGGTGCTGGCATGGAGCGCCTGCGGCGCTCCAAGCCAGCAACTGAGGCCCTCGCTTTGCGAGGGTCCTCAGTTGCTGGCAAGGAGCGCCTGCGGCGCTCCATGCCAGCAACTGAGAACCTGGCACAGTGCCCTCGCTTCGCGAGGGCCGCGGGCTCGCTACGCGAGCCCCGGCCCTCGCTTCGCGAGGCCCGCGTCTCGCCCTAAACATTTAGAGAGCCCCGGCCCTAAACATTTAGAGAAAAAAACATCCTCAGCCAAATTTACTATTTTGAGGCATTTGTGAGCTTCTACGTTTCTAGCCCTACGTTTTTTCAGTTTTAGTGAAGTAAGTCCCTCACTCGGGAAATGTGAATCAGTCTGGAGTATGCCTGATAAAAACAAAGGAGGCAGTCACCATATTTAAAGAGTGGCTGCTGCAGCAGTGGAATTTACAATGGAAGTTATTGGTCAATAGATGGATGTCATACCTGCTGTCTAAGAATTGACCTCAAACTCTGTGTGCACACAAGACATCCTTTTATCTAGAGCAGCAATGGTTTCATTTTCTTTAAAGCTCTGCGGCATAGCCACCAGCAGCTCTAAATTTCTTGTCTGTGGCTCTAAAATATGTCTACTGGGCAGCATTCGTTGTTTTCATGATTAAATAAAACCATATATTTCTTGTTCCCAAATATTTATTTTATGTGTTGGAGTAGTGTTACATTGTAGTAATCATAACAGCAGCCTCTTTTAGATAAAGTTTCAGTTTCATGTAGTTTATAGCAAATAACTAGGTAAGAGAGTGTGTGGCTCTAAATTAGACAGATTTCACACGACTACCAGAGATTAAAAATTGGACTCTATGATAATTTCTAGCCCCCATGTTCATTAGCTTGTCTAGTTATTAAACAAAAAACAGAAATAGATATTCCTAAACGCTTGCAAAAAGAAGTATGGTTGTGATGCTAGGAAATGTTTTTTTTTCCATGTGGATATGTCCAGGTGGCATATAAACAGTGTGGCTGTGTGTATTAGATCTATTTTATATTTTGCTTTCTTTCTTCATATAGGGATGGGAAGATGAGGGATATAAAATATTATTTTTAAGAAACTTAAGAGTAGTAGTTTAATCACCACTCAATAAATTGTATATTATTCATAAGTATATGCAATCAGCATATTTTATATCTACATATTATCAGCCTTATTAAATTGTGATTCAGCAATTTGAATAGGGCTCTATATAAGCAAAGGGCATATTTTTTTTACAGAAGTTTTTAGTTAGTGAACTTCTATCCAAAAGCAAGGTCTTCACTAACTAAAAGCTTCTGTAAAATAAATATGCTCTGTGCTTATATAGAGCCCTATTCAATTGGCCAAATAGCAATTTAATGTATGTATATAAAGTGCATGTTGACATTAACCAAAAATAGCTTATTTTGTTGTGTTTCATTATAAATAGTATGCATACTCTGACATGGCATGTAATATTCATCAACAAATGCAGGGTCTCATTCTATTATCGGCCGCAGCCGCTGCGGGGCCGCAAGGACCGGCCGCAAGCTTTCCGGCTATTCTATTCTTCTCCGGCCGGGGACTCCGGCAGGCTTGCGGCCGGCGCCTTGCTATCTCTTGCGGCCGATCGCGCCGGAGGAAAGCCTTTGATCTAAAACGGCCGCAAGGAAATCGGCCGTAAGAAAAGCCTGGTTGCGATTCTATTGTTCCAGGAACCCTGTCTGCAAGGCTAAAAACGAGCCACAGCTTACTTGCAGCAAACAGGTCCCGCTAGCACCAATTAAGCACATAAAATAGCTCAAATAAAGCCATCCTGCACTTTGAGAAGACTATAAAGTGATTTTAGGTGTTAGAAAAAATAGCACATAATTACCCTATACTCAAATCCGTAAAATATTTTATTTTTAATATACGTAAAATATACATGTAAAAAGTCCAGAGTGCTTGGAGCACCTCAGACATGCCCACGCCGCAGCTAGGAAAATAAACAGTTAATTTGAACTCGGGTTTGGGCTGTTGTGCAAGCTTGAGAGTGGGTTACTTTTAATCCTCATGTCCCCCAATATGATCCCTAGCATTTACAGAGCTGTACAGTGCAGGCTTGAATTTATTTTTGCGTTTTTATATTTCAGAGCTTACGGCCGGTTTCAAGATATGCGGCCGGCCGTAAGGGGAGATCCTTGCGGGGCCGTATAATAGAATCGCGAGTTAACAGAACCCCCGCAAGGAATCGCAGCCTTACGGACGATTTACGGCCGGTAATAGAATGAGGCCTGCAGTGTTTATATCTGAATGCATGTTACTTGGTTCCCTTAGCAAACTATGCATTGGTGCTAAGCTTCCCCTGTTTTACCAGTTCAATATAGAATAATGAATAGTCTTGAAAAATATTTTAGAAATACACAATAACAATACAAATAAACAAATTCACACACAAATAAACAAATACACATTAATAATATAAATAAACAAAACATTTTGAAAGCACTCAGGTAGGAGATATATTTATTAAACCATTAAAAGGTAAAGTTGGGTAAACAAGAGGCTGAAGCCAAATACAGAGCCCCAAACTGTAGGCCAGGGGAGATAGAGGTACTCCTCATTGCCATGCGTGCCCGCACCCACATTATTACAGGAGGAGGGAAGTTAAGGCCAGTCCCAGGGGCAAGGCCTGGAAGGAGGAGCATTGAGGTCAGTTATGCACATAGGGATGTGAGGTCTGTAAGGCTTTTTTATGAGACAGCCCGGCAAAGGTCAGGAGGAGGATGGAGGCCAAAGCAGCCAAGTGGTGCCCCCAGAGTGACTGTCCACTTTAAGCAGTGAAAGAGGATACTGAAGGAGGTGAGGGATCCCTTGACAGGTGAATATCACATACACCAACATGTACACCACATGTCCACCACACCCACATAGATAATTATAATCATATGGAAATACTGCACAACAATAAGAGTAACGGGGCAGCTACCTGGAATATTTTTCTAGGGATAGATGTTTTTTCTATTCCTCCTCAAATCCAGAGGCTTCACATATCGCTCGCTTTGGTGGGCAGCATGAGACATGTAACAAATAGATATAAGTTTATTCCACATCCAATTTAAAACACAGTTGTGGGTGTGGCCACTGCACCATTTGCAGAATCAAACTTTGTTGGAATGGTAGTGCAGTGTTGTGTACTCGCCCATCAGGGAACACCGCTCAGCAGCATGTTAACAACTATTGCTGAGAGAAGATCATTGATTGGTTAATTTGAAGCAATAGGTAGCAACTTCTCCAGAGTATGTATATGCCACACATCAAGGTATTTTTATGAGCAAATAATAAACAAGCTCAAAATATAAAGAAATTATCTCACCCAGCAAAGGATAGCTTCAAAAATTAACTATTTGTGAACAATCCAAGTGCAAGATAACTGAATGTCAGAGAGGAACACACATTAATTAAAATATCTTACAATGTTGTTAACCATATACCGTTCTTCTCTCATTACAGCTTGCAGGAGATCTGGGTCAACCACAGAGACAGAGGCAGGGGCGTTGGCTCAATCGGAGCATGAGGCTGCTGTCAGTGCCTCCACCCAACCTACTCCAGGAGAGGGCCCCGGGGTTGAGGAGGAGGACTTCAAATGATACAGTCAGTGGGGGGGACTGGAAGGACCTTCAGTCACACCTGTGGCATTTGACTAAACTGGCACCCTCCTCCCACAAATTAATTCCTCAGCTGGGCCCTCATATTGGACAGATGACAGGGCCATTCCACCATGTTCTCCTTATCCCACCACCTGATAATAGATGTAGATGTAGATACAGTATGCAGAGGATCCAGGCCAGCGTCTCCTCCCACCAGGCTTTGGTGGGCCACAACCTCAGGTAAAAGGAGATGAGGAGGCACTCCCAGCAGATTAAGTCCTACATGGCCAGGCTGCTCCAGGCAGTGCAAAACCAGAGCGTGCTAACCCTGCTGCGCATGGACATCGCCCAGCATGCTCTGGTTCCAAGCACCACCTCCTCCACCCAGAAGCCTCCCTCACAGTCCTGCAGCCTGGCCACACCTGCCTTCCTCCATACCTCCACCTCCAGGGATGATGGCTCCCCCTGCAACTCCTCCTAGATTAGGGCATGGGCGCAGCAGAACAGCAGATGGGGACCCTGTGGCAAAGTGGAGGAGGAGATAGGGGCTGAACCTGAGATTTAATATTCTCAGCAGCACTTCTCAGTGACAATCTTTTGGTTGAAGTGTTACCATAATCTAGCCTGGTGCAGAGTATAGGATCATGGCCTATGTGATGGTGATATTTTGTATGCAGATAGGCACCCCATCACATGGTCCATGTCCATGTTGGTTTATTGTTACAGTATTTATTTTACTGTACATACAATTTTTTATAGATCATTTTTTTCTCCTCCTCTGCCTTTTTTAGCCTATGGCCACCTTTTTTAACACACTCTATGTGTGTAATTGAATTGGATTACATAATCCATGATTTTCAGCATCTATGTAATGGAGCAGATGAAGACATGATGAATGTGCTATGTGAATTACTAGATACTTCTTTTATATTGATATTTTAAAGATTATATTTTAATAATATGATTGTGGTTACAATGGTGTGATGACCACATGTGGCCCTAGTAGATGTTATGCATCATTATTATTATAAAGTATTACATTTAGCCCTATAGGTTTTGTCATGTTTTTCAGCCTCTTGTCCTTTTGGATCTGCCCACTTCACACCTTGATATTAATGCATGGTCGGATATGTTTATGACTGTGCTCTGTGTATTCAATAAAGGATATGTTAGTATACTGTTATCCATATGTTCCTCATGTTAATGGATTTGTGACATCAACATACATAAGAATTATTTATAGTTACATAGTCACATAGTAATTGAGATTGAAAACAGTTTTTTAGTCCATCAAGTTCAACCTTTTTAGATCTCTTCTGGTCTGCAATATGCAGATTAACTATTAATTGATCCAGAGACAAACAGAAAAAAACTCCAGTAAAATTTTGTCTCAAGGGGGCGAAAAAATAAAATTCCTTCCTGATCCCAGTTCCTGGCAATTGGATTCCTCCCTGGATCAATACTCCCTCTCTAATTATTCAGGATAACCCTGAATGCCCTTTTTATTTAAAAATATATAAAATCCCTTTTTAAAGTTATCTATTAAATCCGCTGTCACGCCTCCTTCGGTAGATAATTCCACAGTTTAACCACCCTTACCATGAAGAACCTGTCATGGCTGAAGCATGCCATGGCACCAGCTGTGCAATACCTTACAGACTGATGCCCTCAGCCTTATAAGATAGGCTTATTGTGCCAGGGGAAAGGGGCCCACTGAGATGGGTTAACATTCAGGATGTTGGGATTTATGTGTTATTCCTTGGTATGCCTGTTTAAAGTTGCCTGGGTACCACTAGGCCCATACTATGGTACCCATGTTGATAGTTGAGGTGTGCATATGAACATGATGGGAGTGATGGGATATATGTCTGTGTTGTGCTTTAGGGGGGCTAGCACTTACACAGGAAATATTGTATATGCCCAATATTTCATAGTACTGGACTAGTAAGATAAGGGAGATAATTGACCCCTAGGAGTCACATGACACCAGTATCTCTGTATTTATCACAAATCTCAGCTGGATGTTTCCATGCCTATTGTATGTAATTGCCCCCTACCAAGAATACAGCAGTGGATAGGGAAAAAGATGGGTAATTTTTCTTGGACTTGCAGGCAGGGGTGATAGCGATAACGATTGGAGTATCCATGGATGCACATTTAAATTGATTGGATTCTCGTTGCTAAGAGTGTGGTATAAATATGTCTGTTTTTTTTCAATAAATTATGTTATACAAGTTCACATAATTAAAGTGTGAATTTCTTTATTGATGCTGGGAATTCTGTTTCCTGGAGCAAGTTCTTTTCAGAACTTAGAAAGATCCTTATGCTATACAAGACCACAGACATCTCTCAGTCTAACCTAAGGGCTTAAAGTTCTTCCTGCTGTACAGAGGTAAAACAAACTGGGCTCGCCTGTGGGGAGAGGTTTAGGCAATAGGCTCTTATCATACCCCATTCAACATACAGGTTGTCGCAACTGGCCGGCAGTGGTGGGACCTCTGGAACAAGATACAGAAAGGATGGCACAGTATGGAGAGATGTCCATGACAGAAGTAATAGAGATTTTTAAGAGCAGAGGATTCACCAGGGTTGAAGGAATGACCAAAGCACTTATGGTTGAGGAACTGTTACTGGATGATGAACGACAAATGGAGGCAGAGGATCCAGGAGAGGGAGTAAGCACAGAACCAAGAACCCAAATCCCATGACCCAGCCTGGAGCTGGTGGAGCAGATGAAGACGAAATTACCAAGTTACGAAGCTTCAAAAATGGAAAGGGATCTTTCCAGAGGGAATGACTGAGCAGGCGGTGAACCTCAGAGAAAGGTTAAGTCAGGAGGTGAGAGAGGAATACAATAGAACCCACAGACAGGCTAGTCCTAGGCCTGCCCAGAGGAATGAGGGTATGCTACCTCAACTAAAGGTGGCATATCAATGTTTTAAAACGTTTGTAGAAGAGAAGGACACTATGGATGGGTTCCTGCAGGAGTTTGAGCGACAATGTGACTTGCATGACATTCCACATACAGAATGGGGGAAGTTGCTAGTTAGCAAACTCACTGGGAGGGCCAGTGAGGCATACAGAGCTATGTCCACAGAACTGGCTAAAGGCTATGCACAAGTGTACCAGGTGCTATTGCAAGGTACACTATCACGCCAGAGACATTTATCAAAAGACTCAGATGTGACAGCAAAGGGCTAGGGGATACCTTTGCTGAGGTTATGTGTAGATTGAAGCACGCCTGTCGGAAATGGTGTGCAGCTAAAGGAGCCACGACAGCAGAGGCGATTCTGGAGGAAGTGCTGCACCCGTGTACATCACCATTACGTGCTTGGCTCCAGGACAAAAAAAAAACAACCACAGGGGATGAGGCAGCAAGTATGGTGGATCATTTTGTGGACACTAGAGGGGAAGAGCTGGGCCAAGGAACCCCACCGGTGCCTATTCAAGGGCGTTTCCAAACAAAAGGGGCTGTTGGAACTAAAACTGGAGCCCTGCGCCCTGCATTGACCCAGGCACCAACAGTTCACCAAGGCAACAGACATTATGGGTGGGGCTTTCAACCTCCCCCTCCAACATCTGCTATGCATCCTGGAAGTATTATGGGTGCCAGCAACAGGGGCATATGCTCAGGGATTGCCCTCAACAACCCTCTAGATGAGTGGAGACCACTGCTAGACCGGTGCGTTTTCTGGGTGAGTGACATCTAGCCACAGGGCACTCCAACGCAACTCAGCCAGAGCCAGTAGCAGCTGAGTGATGTACCCACCTCCACATTCTCCAGAGGGAACAGAAGTACCATGAGGGACAGCATTTGCAACCTGTTTGGGTACAAGGGTGTAAGGGGACTGGCTTCAGGGATTCATGTGTTATTCCTTGTAATGCATGTTTAAAGTTGCCTGGGTACCACTAGGCCCATACTATGGTACCCATGTTTATAGTTGTATGTATGTACATGATGGGAGTGATGGGATGTATGTCTGTGTTGTGCTTTGGGGGGGCTAGCACTTACAAGGGAAATATTGTATATGCCCAATATTTCATAGTAATGGACTAGCCCCTTATTAACAAGATCAGGGAGATAATTGATCCCTAGGAGTCACATGATACCAGTATCTCTCTGTATTTATCACAAGCCTCAGTCGGGTGTTTCCATGCCTATTGTATGTAATTGCCCCCTACCAAGAATACAGCAGTGGACAGGGAAAACAATGGGTAATTTTTCTTGGACTTGCAAGCAGGGGTGATAACGATAATGATTGGAGTATCCATGGATGCACATTTTTAAATTGATTGGATTCTCGTTGCTAAGAGTGTGGTATAAATATGTCTGTTTTTTTCAATAAATGATGTTATACAAGTTCACATAATTAAAGTGTGAATTTCTTTATTGATGCTGGGAATTCTGTTTCCTGGACTAAGCTCTTTTCAGAACTTAGAAAGATCCTTATGCTACACAAGCCCACAGACATCTCTCAGTCTAACCTAAGGGCTGAAAGTTCCTCCTGCTGTCACACCTTTGGGGAGAGGTTTGGGCAATAGGCTCTTATCATACCCCATTCAACATACAGGTTGTCACAGAACCCTTTCCTTTCTTTAAGGTGAAATCTTTCTTTTAAGTATTTTGCTTAACAACGTTGGTCATCATCTTATATAGGTATCCCTTCATGGGTTGTATGATTTCAGAACACTCCAGTGAAACAAATGTGGTTTACAAGTGATCACGTCTTAATCACACACTTATTTCAATGTTCTCATCCGTATTTTGTAAAGCATGGGTGAACAAGATCATTAATGATTACTGTGAGTTAATAATACTTTGATACATATACATTGTGACACTGATGGGCCTCATCATTCTACTGAAGGGTTGTTAAGCATCTGACATGTAATTAATGATACTTGATTAATACTATCACTAATTGTCACATGCCCATTCTTGGTATACATTTTGCCACTTGCACAGCAGCAGTGGTGTTGGACTTTCCACGACAGGGGTAGCCAAACAAATTGAGGTCAAACAGTGTATTTATATGATTTCAGTTTTTCACGTGTGTCTCTGTGACTGAAATATATTATATTATTTGTAATGGAGATCTCTGATATCTGAGGCTATTTCTTAATGTACTGTCTGTTTAAGAGATGTGAGCAGATATTTTCTGTTTTCATATGTCTGATAATCACAGGTGACAATTAAATAGTTTTTGATTGCACATATGTGTTAATAGCTATGTAAATCCTTCATTTGTTATGATTTAGCATGCTTTTCTATTGATTTATATTGTTGTCCTGACCCTTTAAGAGGTACTATGTAATACTTTCTTCATTTGCAGCATGCTGTTCTAACATAATAATCATGTATACATTGTCTGGGGCTTTCATTCCTGGAATGAAGCCTACATGACCTGCGTATGTAATTGTTTGTATTATTTTATTAATTCTCATAGCTAAACTTTTTGCACATATCTTCACATTTATGAGGGATATTTGCCTATATTTTTTGGTATGGGATGGATCATTCCCTGGTTTAGGCAAGAAGATAATATGTTACTTTAGGAACACTGAGCAGGGGATGGTACCATTTTGCAATGCTAGAAATTGGTTATGGAGTTTGGGAATCAATTGTTCTTTGCATATTGCAGTTTTGCTTTAGTTTCTCGTGCATTATTATTTTTATACATGTTTTGGTAAAAAAAAAATGTAATTCTGAAAGGATCTGATGCGGCATGCAGAGCATCCTACCCTTTTTATCTGTAATGCATTTAACAAAAATGTATTTGTTCCGTGTTTCTTTACATTTCTCATCAACATAGTATTATACTAATTCGCCTGTATATAATAAAGTTGTTTTGTGCATTCTAATGATGTTATTGCATCAGTTAAGAAAACATTCAGTTTTCCTGTTGTTTTAATGATATTTCCTAAAAGTATTGAATTTGTTATCTGTATATGTTGCATGGCAAATTGATTGACTTCCGTTGTAAGGATTTCTATTTTTAGCCGTTTTAATTTATTTTTAAAAGAAGATGGGCTCATTAGCGTGCCTCAAATTACAGCTTTATTACCTTCCCACATTGTATTTGGATTCATCTGGTCTGTGTTATTATGTCAAAATAATTTGTTATTGCCTTATTAATAATTAGTATAGTTTCCATAGTGTGTAACTCTCCAGGCGATGCATATCGTGCGTCGTTAGCGGTGCGCGCACATCGTTAATGAGGGGGTTAATTAGTTAATCATAGGGTTAATTAGTGTTAATTAGTTAGAGGGGGTTAATAGAATGGTATAGAGTAGGAAAGGGTTAATAGTGTAGTGTAGTGCTAGTCCCCATGTGGGCATAGAGTCCATGGAGGTCCATAATGACCGTTATGGTAGTAGTTAGGATGTCATGGTAGGGGGTTACTTTAAGTTTTCATTGGGGTCAATAAGGATTCCCATGATTATAGTTTAGTATACCATGGGGTCCATAGAAAACTGAGTGATATAGTATTTGGGTTCATTTTATGTGTCCTGGGGATCCATATTGACAACCCACTATTTTACTGTAAAATTCCATAGGGACAAATATGGTAATAGGTTGATCTTTGGTGCCATAGGTCATGATTTTAGACCTCATAGGGTCCATAGGGACCACCCTGGTTAATGGACTTATCACCCCACAGCGCAATGGGTGGGTGGATGAAGGCCCCAATGGCACATGGGTATTGATGAGGAAACCCAGGTTCATGGAGTTTTGGGTATTGAGGAGGGAATCCAGGGAGTACCCAGATCATAGGGGATAGCGTGTCATAAGTGAAGGGGCCATACACTTCCTACATTAGCTTTTATTATTACTTAACCCCTTCCTTGCCATGGGAATTGATTTATATAATTATTTAGGGATATGGGAGGATGTTAGGGCTAGTGTAGTATGTCCATGTTAGTTAGTAGGTACCATTCCATATCATTGTATGGCGATTGCTGAAGTTCAGACTCAGAGACTCCTATGGTTATACTTTAGGCAGGCTTCAAGCATACATTAGAGCTAGGGCAAACCCCCCTTGTACAAGTCATTACATTTTACAATATTTGTTTTTGAGGAGCCATTGAATAGCTCAGCTCCAATTTGCTTTTAAAAACTCCCATAGCTATGAGTGAGCCTTACAGTAGTTCTTATGGAATTTGTCAAACTAGCAGTGCAAATAGTTGCATAAGAAATTTGGTGAGATTTCTGTTACACACCTTCTATAGTTAAAATCAATCTGCATATGAACATTGTGTCTTTAGTATTACTTTTCACTGAACAGTTTTTATTTAGCTACCTGCATTCCCATTGTGAGTTACCTGCCCAAAATCACTGCGGGCCAGCCAAAGGCGTAATTCAGCCCTTTCTCCTCCATTGATTTTTCAAGCATACAAAAGTTAATAGTGCTAAAGACGCATAATCGATATTCAATTACAAAAGTTCAAGTAGCTCGCAAATGAAATCTGATCCACAACTCGAAAATATATTAAAAAAATATTACGAGTACTAGATAGGACTCGCAAGGGGGTTAGACACTTGTTCTGACAAATGAAGCAGCTGTTGAACACACTCTACTGTACTTTAAAATAATGGAAAAGCATTAGAATTAATTGCACAACAGTCTCAAGCTAGCAAATCTGCAATAAAAAATAATAAATTATTATTATGTTTAACTTGTTATTCCATGTTATATTGATCCTGGGAATTAAGGGGATAATACATATCATGAAACCCGCATGGACTAGAACAGTTGCTGTAATGATTTTTATTGATTTCTACATTGCTGGATTGTGAGTCCGATTACAAATTTTACTTCAAAGCACTGATTAATTGTAATATAAACGTCATGTTTTACTGATGTCATGATGACGGTGTCATTTACTATTAGCTGTGTCTAAACAGTGAATTATGGGCTTGCTTAGATATTGTCAGATCTTATGATCATGCCCCCTGAAATCCTACTTACAAGTGCATGGTTTCCCTGTGGTGGCTGTGAGAGTGCAGTTGCGAGTTTAAGACAATTGAATGAGTTTAAATGTTTCGAAAAAATGCAACCCGCAGCCAAAATTTAATTTGGAAAACACTCATCCAACAATGCTTGTTGACAGAGTAAATAATTAGAAAAACTGATGTGATAGTTATACATTATGGCTAGTTGTTTTGTACATAACATGATCAATTTATATCTATCTATCTATGTAGATAGCATTGATCATATGTATACATGAACAGAAGTGTAATTAAAGAAGCAAGAAGTCTTTATGTATAGTGGTTGGATTAGTAAAATTACAACCAATCCAATGAATCATCAATTGGAGATCATCATCTATGATCTACAGCCGCTGTTCCCAGATGATGAAAGAGTGAAAACAGCATTTCCATCATCTACTCCTTGTATATAACTCAGACATTTTCTTGTATTGGTAATTCCTTCACAATGCTACAGATAGATGCTTTGCACTCTTTAGGGACCTATTTTCATGTGGATAATCACTTTTTTTCTAGAGTAGTACTTCGCAAACCATTCCTTATGGGAACAACTGAGAGCCAATGATTTAGGAGCAATACTGTTTTAAGAGGCTCTAACTGGCTCATTTTAAATAGATTTATATCTAAATCCTGAAATGCCAGTGTTTAGTGACAGCTTGTTGGGAACTCACTAATCTTATAGGTGCTTTGTTTAGCCTTACACTTTGTTTTTACTTTGGGTGCTTATTCAACAGAAAAACAGAGGAGCACTTGTTATCTTAAAGGAGCTAGATTCCAATTGGAGAATGGAAACATTAAGAGTTTGGAGAATAGAAGATCTCAAACTGTCACTGTTCATTTAAGTGCAAATATTTCAGTATCACTGCAATATGTACTTAGGCATAAATTGTTCAGTAAGAAACTGATTATTGCAAAATTGTTAAACTGTGAAACTCATTCATCTAAGAAAGAGAACGCTGAAAATAAATTCTCATATGTTAATCTAGTCTGCAAGAGAACTTTATTGAGCATGAGTTGACCTATCAAACTTTTGTTGATATCAATTATCCATATGAAAACTAGAATACAATAGTTTTGATGAACATGGTGAAGTACATAAGACATTTTTAGAAAAACATACTCAAACAATACTATGTACAAGACATACAAAGAGGTCTCTAAGACTCTCCCAATAAAAGTAAATTGATACAACCATTGAAATAAAATGGTTCAAAGGATGGTGGTACAGTATGGTATGGTATATATATATGTTCCAGGTTAAACACCTGGATTTGTGGGAGGGGCCCTCTCTCACTGCCTCTTCCCGTGGGAGGGGCCTTCAGCCTTAAAAGCACTTCCTGTCCACATCTCCTTGCTCAGTCCATTCCTGAGACCATGCCTGCAGGTTGTGTCTCTGCACGCTCTCGTTTTTCAGCTTTCCTGGCCTCATATCCCATGCCCGAGTTGCTTTTTGGGCCTTTTCCTATCATCATCCAAGGTAAGTTGTCTACTCCTTCTAAGCTATCCAAGTCCAAGGTTCAACCTTCATGTTTCATGCTTAGTTCTGGCCTAATCAACCAAGTTTCTCGACTTTCCTATGCCTTCTTGGGTGGGTTTGGACCTGAATTCGCCAAGTTGCGTCACTTGTCCATGTCCAAGGCTACGTCTTTTAGGCTTCGATAAGTCTGCTTCACAAATTTTGGCCCAAATCAACTAGGTTTTCCAACTTTCCTGTACCTTTTAGGGGTGGGTTTTACCTGAATCTGGGTGGGTTTTACCTGGATCGGCTAAGATTATGACACTTGTCTGTGTCCAAGGCTCCTCATTTACGAGTTCCATATGAACTAAACCAGCCTTCTCAGGCTTACGATGTCTACGCTATCACATGACCCATACCAGCCTTCGTCTCAAAACCAGCCTTCGCAGGCACACGTCCATCACTCTTTCATAACTCCCCACAAGTCCTAATGCTACTGCAGACCTTTCACCAGACTCCAATGTGATCACACTTTTGTGGTCTTCCTTCCCTCTCCATCACTCGGCCCTCTTCTCAGGTGCACTCGGTCACTGGAATATATATATATATATATATAAATATATACTGAAATGATCATAACATATCTTATACAAATCATAAAATAAAGCAGTGCCACATTATGTTCCTGTGGATAACCTCTCTCCTATCCAATGTGTTTCATTATTAGAAAACTTCCTCAGCGTTCATGTGGACCTTGGATATCAGTTGACTGGGTAAAATTGTTAGTATTACTATCTCCTTTATTTGTAACACGTCAATGAAGTCTGCAGTGCTTTATTGGGGTTAAGTACAAGGCAAAAACAATATTAACACATTGCAGACAGGTGGAGGGCATTGTCTTTGAGCTTAAATTCTAGTATGTATAGTGCTTCCCTATAGCATCTTGCAAGATTAAAGCTCACAAACTTACAATCTAAAGGCAAATTTACAAAGGGTGCCATGCATACATCAGATTAATATTGAATACACATTTTGAGTTATATTTATTTTCCTTTTTAAATATCTTTATATTTCTATTTTCCTTTTGGAAATTTACCTGTAAGTCTTTTCAGAATGGGTGTTATTAATACATACTACTTGAAGGTGAAGGTGCATCTTGACCAAAAATATGTTTTATACTTAGAGCAAGATATTTGAAAATGCTACATCCCAACTATTTTACCTAACACTACTTTTCATTTCTGCTGGACCTATTAGTAGGAAATACTCTGTATCTTGTAGATCTATTTTCACTATACTTACAAAGATCAATCATGCCTCATTGCCAGTAATAACACATTGGATCTGTATTCGTATAACCGCAAATTAACAATCGCAGGACTTCAGTAAACAAAATAATTTGGCTACAAAATATTGCAATTTCCTCTAAGGAAGTCATTTGTTCCTTAGTTATTCATGTTGTTTGTTTAACACTAATGCACTATCAAAAATGTACAACAATGTAATTAGTCTTTTATCATGGGAAAAAAGACGCAAAGCAATCACCACACCCAAATCAGAAAGAAACATAGTTGTTAGGCAATTACTACATGTAAAGACAGTCCCAGCTTTAATAAAAAAAAATTGGACTACAAAAATGTAAAACTTTCCATTAAAATATAACACTAACCAACCCCTAAGAAAAAAAAATTAAATTGTATGAAGGTTTTATAATAACTATCAAGCAATAGTTTGAATGTAATTCAGAGTGTAATATCTCTACAATACAAGTATAAGCATAATTGTTTTGTAAATCTTATGTTTTGTTCTAAAAATGAATGCTAGAAAACTGGTAATGGATGTAGAATAAATGTAGTTGTTAACCATTCCAAGTTGCTGAAATAATATTTAAACATAAATTATCAAAATTAAGTTTTATCCTCTGTGAACTGAGTTTTATACTTTGTTATTCAGTAATATCTATTTTGCTTGCCAAAGGAATAATTAGAATTACATGAAACCCTGCCATATGTTATCTGGTTTAACATACGCACAAAGATCTCATGATCTCTCTAGCACTTCCTCCTTTTGTACACATGGGGCCATATTCTATTGTTGTTGTTGTAGTTCAGTCCTTCAGTCATGTCCAAATCTCGGTGACCACATGGATGCAGCACGCCAGGCACATCTGTCTGTGTTTCTGGTTGTATTTATCCATATGGTTTTCGTGGCAAATATACTGGAGTGGGTTGCCAGCTCCTTTTCCAGTGGACCGTGATTTGTCTGACATTTCTGCAATGACCTGCCCATCTTGTGTGACCCAACATGATATAACTCACAGCTTCATTGATGTACACAAGCCCCTTCACCATGAGAAGGTAACGATACAAAAAGTTCATATTATATTAGAAATCAGTGATTCTAACCTGTAATTTTGACTGCAGGTGTTTTTTTCTCTAAATGTCTTTCAGCTTCCACATGTTAACCATACCCTTTTTAAGCAAGCCTGTAATTTACTTTTTAGACACAGCCAATAGTTAATGGGTCCATCATCATGACGTCAGTAAAACATGGAAGTTAGACGTAATCTGCAACGACAGCCAATAAGTAATACTTTTTCCAATAGGGCTCACAATCAAGCACTCTATAAAATTAATTAGAGCATCTGTTCTAGTCCATGTGGGTTTCATGATATGTATCAACCACTTGAGTCCTGGGATCAATATTACTCAAAAATAACAGTTAAAAATAATATTTTTGATTGCATATTTGTGTGTCTTTCCATGCCTTCCCATGCTTTTAACTTACAGAAGTGTGTGTTTAATGGCTGCTACAACTGTTGTATTGTTAATATTTAAATAATTTGTATTCTCTATTGTGTTTTCTGTATCTAGCTTTAATAAATAAATAAAGAATAAAGAATACATTTTAACCGTGGAACAATTTAATTTTCAAGTTTCCCTTTTTCCTTTCTATCTCTTTACTAAAGAGATTTGGATAAGCGTTATGGAACTAATTATTGTTGGTTTTCTCCAATATCTGACAAGATAAAAATATTAAAATACGAGTTGCTCTTTCCTTTCTCTCTCCCGTAATAAAATATTATTTTACAACTCTTAATCTTTATGCCATGTATAATATGATATTACATAAATTCTTAACCAATTGACATTTGACACTCATTACACTGACATAAGTGGCATTTATGACACCTGTAGTTGGATTAGCTATCTCTCTCCTATGTTAGTAATGTGAAAGAAGTAGCATATAAAAATATATAAATTGATATGAACATTGATGACCATACCTAGGCATTGCAATACCTGCTTACAGTGTATTACATATATCATATTCATTGCAATAAGATAAATCTTTAGTGAGATCTTTCTTTAAAAAAAAAAAAAAATCACCTCATCTTTTACAAAGTCCATATTGTTGGTGACAGAGTTTTATACAATTTTGCACTAATAATTAAACACTCAGGACAATAACGCAACTGTTTACAAAATTCAGTCAATTCAGCCTAGGCCAGAGATTTTATAACACTGGGCCAAAAAAGATAAAATATGATATATTAATAGCAGCTAGCAGGCTATGAATAAATACGAAGAAGGAAATACAATTTTAAAGTAAGGTTTCTCTACAACAATAGAGAAAAGTATATTTGAGTAAAATTTCGGAGTCAAAATATTTGTCTGGTTTACAGGTTTTTGCTAACTTTTGGTTAGATTTTTCAAAGCATTGTTGGGGGTTACCACAAAATAGTTTTACGTTATTGGCAGCATTCATATTAGAACTGGATGACCTATATTTCTAAAAAGAGTGTGTGATAGGTTTGCCAAAACTGTACTAATATTTTTTTTTTTCATTTGCCTGGCAAGGGTTTTCAGAGCTTCAGGAAAAGGTTTGCCATGAATCACTCTTTGACTCTGCATTGCACAACACCTCCACTATAGTTTAATGAGTGTTGTTCCAATGATGCTTGTGTATGCATCTCTCTCTGTCTTTTCCTCTCTCATCTCTCTTCCTCTCTGTCTCTCTTTCTCTCTATGTCCCTCTATCTTTTTTTTCTGTCTTCCTCTTTCTCTCTTTCTCTCTTCTTCCCTCTCTCTCCCTCTCTGTCTCTCTCTCCTTCACTGTCTATCTCTCTCTGTCTGTCTCTCCCTTTCTCATCTCTCTCTCCCTCTCTATATCTCTGTCTATCTCTCTCCTTCTCTCTCTCTCGCGCTCCCTCTCTGCCCTTCTCTCTCGCTTTTTCATCTCTCCCCTCTCTCTCACCTCTCTCTACTGGATGACCTATATTTCTAAAAAGAGTGGGTGAAAGGTTTGCCAAAACTTTACTAAATTATTTATTATTTTTTTTGCATTTGCCTGGCAAGAGTTTTCAGAGCTTCAGGAATAAGTTTGCCATTAATCACTCTTTGACTCTGCATTTCACAACACCTCCACTATCGTTTAATGTGTGGTGTTCCAATGACTGTTGTGTATGCATCTCTCTGTATCTCTTTCATCTCTGCTCTCTCTACCTCTTTCCTCCTCTGTCCTGTCTCTCTGTCCTCTCTGTCCTCTCTGTCTCTCTCTGTCTCTCTCTGTCTCTCTCTGTCTCTCTCTGTCTCTTCCTCTTTCTTTCTCTCTCTTTCTCTCTTCCTCTTTCTTTCTCTCTCTTTCTCTCTCCTTCCCTCTCTCTCCCTCTCTTTCTCTCTCCTTCCCTCTCTCTCTCTTGTCTCTCTCCTTCCCTCTCTCTCCCTTTCTCATCTCTCTATCCCTCTCTATCTCTGTCTATCTCTCTCCTTCTCTCTTGCACGCTCCCTCTCTGCACTTGTCGCTTGCTTTTTCATCTCTCTCCCCTCTCTCTCCCCTCTCTCTTCTTCTCTCTCCCTCGTCCTCCCTCTCTCTCTCTCCCTCTCTCATACTAGAACTGGATGACCTATATTTCTAAAAAGAGCGGGTGAAAGGTTTGCCAAAACTTTACTAAATTATTTATTTATTTTTGCATTTGCCTGGCAAGAGTTTTCAGAGCTTCAGGAATAAGTTTGCCATTAATCACTCTTTGACTCTGCATTTCACAACACCTCCACTATCGTTTAATGTGTGGTGTTCCAATGACTGTTGTGTATGCATCTCTCTGTATCTCTTTCATCTGTGCTCTCTCTACCTCTTTCCTCCTCTGTCCTGTCTCTCTGTCCTCTCTGTCCTCTCTGTCTCTCTCTCTCTGTCTCTCTCTCTCTCTCTCTCTTCCCATCTCTCTCTCTCTCTTCCTCTCTCTCTCTCTCTCTTCCTCTCTCTCTCTCTCTCTCTTCCTCTTTCTTTCTCTCTCTTTCTCTCTTCCTCTTTCTTTCTCTCTCTTTCTCTCTCCTTCCCTCTCTCTCCCTCTCTTTCTCTCTCCTTCCCTCTCTCTCTCTCTTGTCTCTCTCCTTCCCTCTCTCTCCCTTTCTCATCTCTCTATCCCTCTCTATCTCTGTCTATCTCTCTCCTTCTCTCTTGCACGCTCCCTCTCTGCACTTGTCTCTTGCTTTTTCATCTCTCTCCCCTCTCTCTCCCCTCTCTCTTCTTCTCTCTCCCTCGCCCTCCCTCTCTCTCTCTCCCTCTCTCATACTAGAACTGGATGACCTATATTTCTAAAAAGAGCGGGTGAAAGGTTTGCCAAAACTTTACTAAATTATTTATTTATTTTTGCATTTGCCTGGCAAGAGTTTTCAGAGCTTCAGGAATAAGTTTGCCATTAATCACTCTTTGAATCTGCATTTCACAACACCTCCACTATAGTTTAATGTGTGGTGTTCCAATGATTTTTGTGTATGCATCTCTCTGTCTCTTTCTCTCTCATCTTTGCTCTCTCTGTCCTGTCTCTCTCTCTTCTCTCTCTCTCTCTCTCTCTTCTGTCTCTCTCTCTCTCTCTTCTGTCTCTCACTCTCTCTTCTCTCACTCTCTCTTCTGTCTCTCTCTCTCTTATGTCTCTCTCTCTCTTCTGTCTCTCTCTCTTCTGTCTCTCTCTCTCTCTTCTGTCTCTCTCTCTCTTCTGTCTCTCTCTCTCTCTTCTGTCTCTCTCTCTCTCTTCTGTCTGTCTCTCTCTCTTCTGTCTGTCTCTCTCTCTTCTGTCTATCTGTCTCTCTCTGTCTCTCTCTCTGTCTATCTGTCTCTCTCTCTGTCTCTCTCTCTGTCTCTCTCTCTGTCTCTCTCTCTGTCTCTCTCTGTCTCTCTCTGTCTCTGTCTCTCTCTGTCTCTCTCTGTCTCTCTCTGTCTCTCTCTCTCTGTCTCTCTCTCTGTCTCTGTCTCTCTCTGTCTCTCTCTGTCTCTCTCTGTCTCTCTCTGTCTCTCTCTCTCTCTGTCTCTGTCTCTCTCTGTCTCTCTCTGTCTCTCTCTGTCTCTCTCTGTCTCTCTCTGTCTCTCTGTCTCTCTCTGTCTCTCTCTGTCTCTCTCTGTCTCTGTCTCTCTCTGTCTCTGTCTCTCTCTGTCTCTCTCTGTCTCTCTCTGTCTCTTCTGTCTCTGTCTCTCTCTGTCTCTTCTGTCTCTGCCTCTGTCTCTTCTGGCTCTGTCTCTCTCTCTCTGTCTCTCTCTCCTGTCTCTGTCTCTCTCTCCTGTCTCTCTTTCTGTCTCTCTTTCCGTCTCTCTTTCTGTCTCTGTCTCTTCTGTCTCTCTCTCTCTCTCTTCTGTCTCTCTCTCTCTCTTCTGTCTCTCTCTCTCTCTCTCTTCTGTCTCTCTCTCTCTTCTGTCTCTCTCTCTTCTGTCTCTCTCTCTCTTCTGTCTCTCTCTCTCTCTTCTGTCTCTCTCTCTCTCTTCTGTCTCTCTCTCTCTCTCTTCTGTCTCTCTCTCTCTCTCTTCTGTCTCTCTCTCTTCTCTTCTGTCTCTCTCTCTTCTCTCTCTCTTCTGTCTCTCTCTCTCTCTTCTGTCTCTCTCTCTTCTGTCTCTCTCTCTCTCTCTTCTGTCTCTCTCTCTTCTGTCTCTTCTGTCTCTCTCCCCCTCTCTTTCACACCCTCAGGATGGGGGAGGAAATCAAGGGGGGGGGGGGATGCTGGGGGTAGGGGAGAGGCAGTGGAGGCCTACCCTACAAAAAAAAAAAAAGAAGAGAATTAATTAATAAAAAATACAGACTGCACACGGGGCCCCAGGAGGACAAGGGCCCTGGTGCACTACACCGCCTGCACCGGTGGTAGCTCCCCCCATGCAGGTCTTCTAATCTGCTTGAAACCTGTAGGTGAACTCAGAATGTTTTTTTCTTTCACTTTTGGTTAAACAGTGTATGGCTTATCAATGAACTATTTGCATACTTAATGTCTGATCAGAGTCTCTCTCTAGTCTCATTTTACAGTAGCCAGAACCAAACTAACTCTGAGTCCCATTTAAAGGTGGAACCGCAGTCTGTCATTGAATTCTAATAATGTACCCTATTCCATTACAGGAAGTTAATTAAGTCAATTAATAACAGACAAAAAATGGTCTGACAGTGCTTCATCTGTACAAATATTTTCAATTTTGTAACAGAAAGGTAAGTCTACAGTATATGACGTTTATAAAAGAGCATTAGATATACATGCATCCATAGCAGGCTTGGCTATGCAAATTGTCTGATGCAATTTTATGAAGTTTCATCTTTGTGGACATCAGTTATCCATGTCTATTTAAAGGTCATACTGTATGGTCTAATTCACAGTGACCATTAGTACAATCAAAAGATAATAACTGCATTCCTCCCTCCTTCCCATCCCCCTCCTTCCCTCACTCTTTCCCGCAATCCCTCCCTATCCTCTCCCTCATGTGGCTCAATCACCCCCTGCTCTGTGCCCCCTGTGCTTTTACCCCTTTCTCTTTTTCACATTAGCGCAACCCCTTTCACTCATCCACATTAGCTCAACTGTGTCACACTTGCGCAGTTCTCCAACTGCACATGTGCAAATAGGACACAACTGTGCGTGATTTAGGGTTAGTAGCTTGTGAGTAACGCCTGCATAGAACTCATCTCACATTCATTGCTCACAAACTAACAGCTATTTTTTAACTTGTTTTAACTTTGCATTCCTTGCCCTTTTTTTTTTCATTTCTGAATGTTTTTTATTTTTTTATGTAGAGACTGTGTCATACTTAACTTAGATATGCCAATGACATTTGCTTTATGTAAGTTGATGGAAATCCTTTCCTTTCCTTATCGTCTGCTGGTCAGCGCATGTTGGTGCAATGCAATGTATTTATTATTTTATTTTAAGAAATGAACAGCCTTATTAAATTGCGACTCGGCCAATTGAATAGGACTCTATATAAGCACAGAGCATATTTTTTACAGAAGTTTTTAGTTAGTGAAGACCTTGCTTTTTGATAGAAGTTCACTAACTAAAAACTTCTGTAAAAAAGTATACTATGTGCTTATATAGAGCCCTTTTCAATTTGCCGAATCGCAATTTAATAAGGCTATAAGCATGTGAGAATCCCTTCTAATATGTGTTAGTCAATTTGGTATACTGACCAGAAATAAAACATATGTGCATGCTTGCATTATATTGAGGGTTTGTTTTATATTTATTCTTTCTCAGCTCCTTTCTCTTTCTTGATCATTTTGCACTAAACTGAATTGAGCTCTTAGTTACTGGAGCCCGCAATGTAGCCTGTAAACTAATTTGCTATTCAATTGGCGTCTTTTAGCTAACGATTTGCAGGTTACAGGCTGAAAGTCCCTGAGGTTGTAAAAACTCTGTAACTCCGACCCAGTTAAGCCCGTAAATGTTACAGTCACAAATCGCTATTCAATTGCAACAATTCCTCAAGCCAGCAATTGTTTTCACAACTGTAAATGGCAAATGTAGACGAAAATCCTACGAGTACCAGATAGGACTCACAAGGGGGTTAAACACCTGTTCGTAGCACTGTAAATGCAAATAAAAAATCAATACTCCACCTTAAAAGACGGGAAAAGCTATGAAAGACATTAGAATTACTAGCACAATAGTCTCAAGCTCGCAAATCTGCAATTTAAAATAAAAAAAAAAGTTTCATTTCTGTGAATATTTCTGCTATATCGATCTGGGTAATCAAGGACTTAATGCATATCAGGCCACCCACATGGACTAGAACAGTATCATCATTCATTTTTATTATTTTGTACATTGTACATTTTGTACAATATGAGTCTGATTGCATATCAGACTTCTAAATGCTAATTGATTGACATTTAACCTCCATGTTTTATTGACGTCATGATGACTGTCTCATTTACTATTGTCTAATTCTAGTTATGGCCTTGCTTCACTGATCATGATCATGCTCTGAAATGCTACTTACAGGTGCATGGTTTACGGTTTAGGCTTTCGGCCAGGTAGCTGCGGGCTTGATAAACTGAATCGCTCTCTAACTGTTGCCAAACAGTTATTGAATAGGGGCCATGGTCTTGTTACTTGGCTGACCATAATTATTGTATACTGTTGTATTTTCTGTAAAGCCTTGAAAGTGATTCTCTGTGTCTATGTCTTTATTTCAATGGGCCATTGATATGTGCACATACACTAGACAGTAGGGGCCTCATTCTATTAGCGGCCGTAAATCGGCCGTAAGGCTGCGATTCCTTGCGGGGGTTCAGTTAACTCGCGATTCTATTATACGGCCCCGCAAGGATCTCCTTTTACGGCCGGCCGCATATCTTGGAACCGGCCGTAAGCTGTGAAATATAAAAACTCAAAAATAAATTCAAGCCTGCACTGTACAGCTCTGTAAATGCTAGGGATCATATTGGGGGACATGAGGATTAAAAGGAACCCACTCTCAAGCTTGCACATCAGCCCAAATCCCAAGTTCAAATTAACTGTTTATTTTCCGGCTGCGGCGTGGGCGGGTCTGAAGTGCTCCAAGCACTCTGGACTTTTTACATGGATATTTTACGGATATTAAAAATCAAATATTTTACGGATTTGAGTATAGGATAATTATGTGCTATTTTTTTCTAACACCTAAAATCCCTTTATAGTCTTCTCAAAGTGCAGGATGGCTTTATTTGAGCTATTTTATGTGCTTAATTGGTGCTAGCGGGACCTCTTTCCTGCAAGTAAGCAGCGGCTCGTTTTTAGCCTTGCAGAGAGGTTTCCCGGAGCAATTGAATTGCAAAACTCTTGCGGCCGTTTTAGATCAAAGGCTTTCCTCTGGCGCGAGCGGCCGCAAGAGATAGCAAGGCACCGGCCGCAAGCCTGCCGGAGCCTCCGGCCGTAAGGGAATAGAATAGCAGAATAGCTTGCGGCCGGTCCTTGCGGCCCTGCAACGGCTGCGGCCGCTAATAGAATGAGGCCCTAGGTATATATAAGGTCTAAATAATCATTCATATATTCAAAGCAAAATGTTTGCATGTGTACAATGCAGTTTAGGTGCACCTCATTAAGACCATTTTTCTATATTTAAAAAGTTATAAATGTGAGAGGATACACATTGCATGATTACATGGGATTATTGTAGAGGGGGAAGGTAAAGGTGTTTGTAGGCCAGATATGAAGGTGTTTAACCTTGGGGGATTAGTTGCCTGATTGTGATTGACGGTGTGAGAAAATGTTTTCTTTTACAATTGTGATTTATTTGATTGATATATGCTATTTATTATTGTATAATAATTGTTATTTTGGGCTTTGCCATGTGTGAGCTTGGGTTAGGATTTGGTGCTTTCACCGCTGTGACCTGGGTTTGATTCCAGCCAGGGAACCAATAGGTCACGCCACCCTGAAGCCATGCAGCCATGCCTGGTCAGTACTTGAATGGGAGACCCCCTAGGAATATCAGGAGCTGCATGCTGCAGCCTGGAGAAGTAACTGACAACCTACTCCAGTATCTCTGCCATGATGACCAAGTGGATCTTCATGGTGTGTTGCAGTCCATGAGATAACAGAGAATTGGACACAAACTAACAAAACAATGGTACTCTAACTTGATGTTTCAGGGTATTTTTTTCTTGTAGTAAGTTTTAACATACTCTTGCTATTTTAACATTTCACATTAACATGCTCACTAAGGGCCTCATTCAATTGCGATTTGGCCAATTGAATAGGGCTCTAAATAAGCACATAACATATTTTTTTAAATAAGTTTTTAGTTAGTAAACATCTCTCCAAAAGCAAGGTTTTCACCAACTAAAAACTTCTTTAAAAAAAATATGCTATGTGCTTATTTAGGGCCATATTCAATTGGCCAACTTGCAATAGAATGAGGGCATAAGGGTTTTGGTGGTTTTATAAAATTCAAGCTTTTTTGGACGTAGCAAATGGTCGTAGATCTTAGTGAGAAAATTACCTAGTGCCACGGAATAAGGTTTTAGACTAATCTGCATTGAGAGGTTACATGTACCTATCACTTGCACACAGTAGCAGCAGTGATGTTTTGTATATGTGATTTTTACACACAAAGAAATCCTACGAGTGCCATGCAATCAAGCCTTTCCAGTACCTTGTGTTTTAAAATGATTTAAATAACATCTTGCATTTTATATATACTTATATTCACTGAGTATTTTTCATTATGCTATTTGTTTAACGCAGAGGAATTAAAATAATTATAGAATAGAGAAGCTCAGATGTTACTTTCAGCGAGGGAGTGTCTGTTGGTAAAATAACTAAAAAACTTTAAACACTAGTTAGAAACATTTTAAAATGGCATACATAGTTATGACACAATATAAAGATTGAAGTTTATAATTGATTCAGGCAAATGATAATAATTTTTTTTTTCCATTTAATTCTGGAGTATTTCTGGATGCATCCCAATGTAATTCTAATCCTATGGCAGAAATACTGTACATTAAAGGGATTAGTAGGCTGTAAAGAGCTAACCATGTTTCAGTGTTTCATTTAGTTTTTCTAAAGTTATTAAGTAGAATTGGCAAATCCTCTTGTAAAGAAGTCATGTGAATAAACTTTGTACCACACACCAAGAACTATAAGAATGTAATTATGCATTTTGTTTATGGTACATGTATATTATCAGTAGAATCCTTTAAGGGACATTTAACATAACTTTTTTGAGCATGTTTTAAACATTACAAAAGTTGCTTTTTGCATGACAAAGTAAATTAAAACCTGTTTATTCTTCTTTTAAACTAACAGTCTGTTGATCTATTTTATTGGCAGAAGCTCCCAAGAGCAGTTAAACTTCTGAATAAGTGTTTGGGCTGTGACACATTATCAAATACCTTTTTTCTGATGCAAAAATAATAATGATATTTTCAATGTCCATTTAAACTAACCAATGCAGGAGGGGCCATGGCAGGCCAGAGGACCGAAGGGAGCCACAGAGGTGTGAGGGGGCCGCAGAGGTCTGTGCAGGGGCCACACATGCCAGCAAGGACTGAAGGGGCCACAAGGGTCAGTGGGAGACCACATGGGACCATGGATGGCCACAGAGAACTGAGGAAGGCCGCTGAGGTCTGCAAGTGGCCATAGGAGGATGAGGGGGAATAGAATGGGCTGAGGGAGTCCACAGAGGTCAGTGAGGGGCCACAGGAGGCTTAGGGGCAGCACAGGAGACTGAGGGAGGCCACAGAGGTCTGCAAGAGGCAACATAGGAGGCTGAGGAGGATCACAGGGGGTCACAGGGGGCCACAGGGCCTGCAGGGGGGCCCTTTTGGCCTGTGGGGGGGCCACAGTGGGCCATAAGGGGCCGCAGGGGATCCACAGGAAGTCTGCGGGGGCCATAATGGGCTGTGGGGGCCAAGAAGCCTGCAGGGGGCATAGGGGGCCTGTGGGGAGCCACAGTGTGCCACAAGGGGCCGCAGGGGGGCACAGGGTTCCATGGGGGCAACAGAGGGCCAACCCGGGGCCACAGAGGATCTGTGGGCCACAGGGGATGCGCATTGGCCACAGGGGCATGGGGCACAGAAGACCTGCAGGGCTCACCAAGGACCTGCGGGGGACACGGGGGGCAAAGGGGACCCGTGGGAGGCCCACTGGGGCAGTGGAAGGTCCGCAGGAGCCCCTCAGAGGTTAGGGGCCTTGGTGCCTTGCACGGTTTGCACCAGCGGAAGCTACACCTCTGCAAATATTGTTGCTTGTCTGTTTAACAACTGAGATTATTTTATAGGTTATCTAGATAAGCCGAATACAATATACTTCACAATATAATCAAGTATTGAGTATTGTGAACCTTTAAATATCTTATATATCTAATGCTGAAACAATAAGAAAAGCAAATTGAAAAAATAAACAATTAAAAACTGAAATTATTTAATCTTACTCTCAAACTAATAAAGACGTTGAAATCAAGTGGGATTTTGTGGAATGTAAGTAAAATAATTACAGTCTACAGACAATAAGTAAAAACATAAAACTATAAAAGCAGAAAGGATTGTAATGAAGATCTTTATACTGACGTAAGTCTGTTAGTTTTCAATCCTGCAAGGTGCTTTGGGGTCAGCACTATGGACATCGGATTCCAAGCTCAAAGACAGCGCCCTCTATTCTTTGCAATGTGTTAATTTTGAATGTGTCGTTGCCTGGAATTTAACTTATGTATAGCGCTACGGAATATGTTGGCGCATTACAAATAAATCATAATAATAACTCAATGTGTATGCAATACCAGTTAAATCTGGACTGGGAAAACATTTTATGATCCTAGACAGAACAACATCCTACCTGGGAAGAGAAAAGTACAGATATGTGTGCAGTAAACATCAAAAGGGGTAATGATAATATATTTAAGTTTTATCTATATTTATTTTTCAACATGTAGCCGTTAGAGGGAATAATAGCTATTTTCAGTGCCAGTTTTTTCAACAAAACATAAACACTACAACATACATTGAAAAGCTATGCATACTTATCTTTGCTACTTAAAAGTTATGCATAGCTTTTCAGTGTATTGTTTTAGTGTTGATCTTTTGTTAACAAAACTGTGAATCAATGTTGTGAATATGTTACTGAATTAATTTTTGTACACTCTATGTTTCCTATCTTAATAAAATTAAGCAAATAATAAATATTTCATTAAAATACGAATCACTTAGCATATAAATATAACTCAGTAATAAACATATACTTTACCAGTGGCGGAGCTACAGTAATTAATGGAGGGCAACGGTGCCTACTTTTGACGAGTGACGAGCTGCCTTGGTGGGTATATAAGGTAACATGTAGGCATTCTGCAAACATATCAAATGTCACTGTCATTGGTAAAAGGTGCAGTTTATCCAACTTTGAAAAGAGTGGTATTTATGAAACAGCGCAGTTTGTATCTGTTCGCATGCTGCTGTGGTTAAAGTGTACATTGACTGATTAAACTGCACCGTTATGGATAATCTGTGTGGAAACTTTGAGGACTACGTGCCACTGATGTCAGAGTTGAATTTTGGCTGCAAAGGTGTTTGAGAGCCAACTGACACACTATAGTTGAGCACAACATGGTTCAAACGTACCAGGGGGCTACCAGACATGTGTCTAAAACGACAGTACAGACAACTCTGCTGCGTGTGGTGCTCCGAAGCAAGCAGCAGGTCACTGTACCCATGCTGACGAGGGTTTATCATCAGAAACGCTTTCATTTGCATGACAGTACTGGAATTGGACCTTTTATGATTAGAAAAGGGTTGCCTTCTCTGATCAGTCAAGTTTTCTGCTCAATCAACTGGACCGACGTTGGTGTGTCAGGCCGTGGCGGCTCGTCCATAGGGGCTTTGGGGCAAGCGCCCCCCCCCCCACCCAATTTTTTTATTGCAGGTCACTGCTGTGTGCAATGCTACTCTATCTATTATATTGTAGCTTTCCCCTGCACGTGCCACGCTGTGTGATCAGATTACACTACTGCAAGCACTTAAACTAACCTTTAGACTCTATGAATGAGTCATGACCGTTAATGGATTCCGCCCACCAACCAGGGAGAAGCTATGCATGGGCAGTGAAATGTATCCATTTCAATGACTGACAGTCTTCCATCATTGACCAATCAATGATGGAAGGTTGTACATTTGTCAGGAGAACCACCTAAGCCCACCCAGACCATTAGCCCAGGGCGCCCACCAGCTAATAGAGCCTCGAGTTTAATTTTGATTGACAGCTCCCCTGTTAAAAAAAAACACCATAAGCCAGGCCCAGCCCTCTTTTCGTTTCCTGCTCCCGCTGCTGATACTGGGACCTCCCTGGCTTAAACTACTCAGACTGACCCAACCTACAAAAGTAAGTCCTAACTGCCCTGGCCAAACCCTTAGTCCCCCTAATAAACTTAGGGCTACCCTAGTACCCCACTATGCCTGCCTGCCTGCCACACAATTACCCATGTGGCCTCGTGCCAAGCCCGGTGATGACCCCGTCACCCCGGTCACCCCCCCCCCCCCCGTAGGCCCACCTGGCCACCTCAGTCGCCGACGGACCATGTGGTCACCCACCCAGCATAAGCCAGACGGACCCGGTCACTCCTACCCCCCAGACCCGGTCATCACCCCCCCTAAGGACAGGAGGCCCATGGGGCTCCGTGCCAAGCCTGGTGTGACCCCACTAACCACCCTGACCTAAGTCTGACCCAGCTACTACCAACTGAGGTCACTTGGTCTTGGGGGTAGGTAGGTGGCTTGGTAGTACCCAGCCACCTACCTACAACCCTAACCCAGTGACCCCACCCCACCATGGCCCAACTATCTACTTGGTAGTTGGGCCAGGGTGGGGTGTGGTCACTGGGTCAGGGTGATAGGTAGGTGGAGTGGTAGTACTACCAAGCCAAGCCACCGACCTACAACCCTGACCCAGTGACCCACACCCCACCCTGGCCCAACTAGCAATCCACCTAACAGCCTGCCTGACCTAATGACCCCCACCCTGACCTAACTACCAACTTGGTAGTTGGGCCAGGGTGGGGTGTGGTCACTGGGTCAGGGTGATAGGTAGGTGGAGTGGTAGTACCAAGCCAAGCCACCGACCTACAACCCTGACCCAGTGACCCACATCCCACCCTGGCCCAACTAGCAATCCACCTACCTTACAGTAAAAAAAAAAAACACAACAAAAAAACACAACAACAATACAGCCCCCCCCCATATTTTTATTCCATTTTTAGAAGTAACAGGCAATGTATCTTTAACATTGCAGTTAAAATAAAAATAATAAATTGCCTGTCAATTTTAAAGATAAAATAAAAATAAGGGAAAAATAAGCGGTGGCCTTCTGCCCTGGATAGTCAGGCATTTCAATCAATTTTGATTGAAGCCCATGTCCTTCAATCTTGATAGAAGCCCTTGTCCTCATCTTGATTGAAGCCATTGTCCATCCATTCTGGCCCATTGCAAGAGGCCTCCACCTAAAAAACCTGACGCTCTAAAAAAAAAACACAACAACAATCTAATGGAGCTCCCCCCGGAGACTGATTGATTTTTTCCCATGCTCCTCCTTTTATTCTATTTTTGAAGGACTGTGATTGGCTGAATTTTTTTGATTGACATTGATTTCAACCAATCAGAGTCTTTAAAAAATTAGCAAAGCAGGTATGGAAGCCTATAAGGGCAAACAAGGTTAGTGTGAACTTGTATGTATTATACATATTACAGGGCTATTTATGTGATATACATGTTACAGGATAATATCCTGTAACATGTATAGCAAATAAATAGCACTGTAATATGTATAATAAATAATGTCTAATACAAATACATGAGCAATAATCAAATAATTAATAAAGTACATTAATTAATCAATTAATAAATATCAATTAATATATTTTTTTGTTTTATGTATATTGATTATGTGTGTGTGTATATATATATATATATATATATATATTGATAGATATATTGATTGATAGATATACTGATTGATATATATATATATATATATTGAGATATATATATATATATATATATATATATCTCAATATATATATATATATATCTCAATATATATATATATATATATATATCAATCAGTATATCTATCAATCAATATATCTATCAATATATATATATATATATATATATATATATATTGAGATAGATAGATATATATATATTATCTATATAATTATATATCTATCAATCAATATATCTATCAATCAATATATAAATCAATCAATATATATATATATATATATATATCAATATATATATATATATCTCAATATATATATATATATATATATATATATATATATATATATATCAATATATCTATCAATCAATATATAAATCAATCAATATATATATATATATATATATATATATATATATATTTATATATTGATTGATTTATATATTGATTGATAGATATATTGATATATATATATATATATATATATATATATATATATATTGAGATATATATATATATATTGATATATATATATATATATTGATTGATTTATATATTGATTGATAGATATATTGATTGATAGATATATAATTATATAGATAATATATATATATCTATCTATCTCAATATATATATATATATATATATATATATATATAATCAATATATATATATATATATATATATATATATAATCAATATATATATATATATATATATATATATATATAATCAATATATATATATATATATTTTTTTTTTGTATTTTTATTTCATTTTTTTTAATGTACAGTTTGGGCCTATATGGTTTTGATTGGTTATTTAAGGTCTTTAAGGTGCGGTTGGGGCCTTTTTGGTCACACTTGGTTATTTAAGGTTTTTAAGGTGTGGTTGGGGCCTTTTTGGTCACACTTGGTCATTTAAGGTTTTTAAGGTGCGGTTGGGGCCTATATGGTCACACTTGGTCTTTTAAGGTTTTAAAGGTGCGGTTGGGGCCTATATGGTCACACTTGGTCTTTTAAGGTTTTTAAGGTGTGGTTGGGGCCTATATGGTCACATTTGTCTTTTAAGGTTTTAAAATTTACGGTTTGGGTCTTGAATGTTCTAATTTTTGGTTTTTGTTGTTTTCTATCACCCCAAGGTGCAAACTCTCTGTGGAAGCAGATTTGTTTGGACTCGTTGGTTGACTTACTGAACGTGAATACCCCGAGAAGGAGAATCAACTGTTGGTGAGTATCATTGCTTTGAATTTTCTGTCCATGCGTATAGGTGCAAATTTGATGTTGATGTAGTCTTGTCACATGAGGGTTTGCAATCTGTAATGTATACCAATGAATTCAACACACTGTTATTTTAAAGTAATTTTGTGACATAATATAAATTAATATACCGTGATCTATTTCTTCTATTGGTATCAGAAATGAATACTATTGACTCTCTACTTGTGAAGCCTTTCGGCACCCTAACCTATGAGGAGAAGGTGGAAGTAAAATGGTTAGGACCTGACCAACCAGAGATAAGTCTGCAGCAAATCGCAAGAGATAGAGGGAAGCAATATATCCGTACTTTCAATATAGAATGGTACAAGAAGAACAACTGGCTTTGTGGAAGCGTTTCTAGGAAGTCCTTATATTGTTTTCCATGCATCCTATTTGGTGGTGACGCTGCTTGGACCAAAACTGGAGTGACTGACGTCAAACATTTAGCAGATAAAATGGCGAAACACAAAACTTCTAAATCTCACTTGGATAACAGGATCAAGTTTGAGATGCTTGGACAGGCGAACATTACAGTTCAACTGGACCAAGTATACCAAGTCAGCCACTTCTTCATTGTGTTTTTGAATACTAAGAACAGGTACATCCTTTCGAAGATAATTGATTGTGTTTGCTTTTGTGGCGCTTTTGAACTGGCATTAAGAGGACACGTCGAAAGTGAAACATCGCTAAATCCAGAAGTGTTTCGAGGCCTGGTGGATTTGGTTGGCAGTATCGATAGTGCAATGGAAAAGCATTTGAAGACTGCAACTGTGTTTAAGGGCACGTCCAAAACCGTGCAGAATGAGCTACTGGACTGCATGCTGGAAGTTATTAAGGAAGTGATTTACCAGCAGCTTAAGGAAGCCCAGTTTGTAGCAATCCAAGCGGATGAAACAACCGATATTTCCGCTAGGACACAGTGCGTTGTAGTCTATCACTACATTGACAAGAAGCATCAAGTGGTGGAAAGATTTGATGGCTTCACGGAACTGAAAGCAACGGATGCAGACTCGATTGCCGCTGTTGTGCTGGAAAGTCTGAATACTGTTCTCCCAGAGCCAGAAGACAAGATGAAACTCATAGCTCAAAGATACGATGGTGCCAGTGTGATGCGTGGAGATCAAGGAGGAGTTCAAAGAAAAATAAAAGACGTGTACCCGAACGCACACTACGTCCATTGCTATGCTCACCAACTGAACCTTATAATGGAGCAAGCAGTTTCAAGGATTGGAAGATCTCGAGTTTATTTTTCCAACATAGGCGGCATACCATCTTTTTTTTCACGCTCTCCAAAAAAGACTGGAGTTCTGGATGAGGTAGTTGGTAGAAGACTTCCAAGAGGTGCACCGACACGATGGACCTTCAACGTTAGGACCGTGAACGTCATCTACGAGAACAGAGATGCGCTACTTGAGTGTTTCTAGACAATTGAAGCAGGTCTAAACTTTGATCAAACATCTATACGTGAAGCCGCAGGTTTCGTTGGATTACTGGAAGACAGGGAGTTCCTTTACTTCCTTAAATTATTTCATTTAATAATGCCACATGTTGACATCCTCCATAGTCAGCTTCAGAAGCGAGACACGGATACTGTTTATATCCACAAAGTCACAGAATACTTTGTCAGCAGCATTTAGAAAATCCGTAATTCTGTTGAAGAGATAGAAGCAAGTTTGCCTAGCGATGTAACATTCCGCAGACTGAGTACGGAGATCTCAACCTTGAGACAACTTTCAAGAGAGGTATGTGACATAGTGGTGGTTCATGCAAAAGAACGTTTTTCATTTTCAAATTACCTAGTCAGTGCCAAACTTGTTCAAAGTGACTTGTATACAACCCATGACACTTGCTTTCCAACCCAAGCTCTGGAAAACACCGTGCAAGCATATCCAATACTGAAGAAGGAACAATTACGCACTGAGCTGTCACTTCTGTATGGGAAGACAGATTTTCATGCTTGTACAAGTGCTGTTGCTCTGCACAAACTTTTACATCAATTGAATCTGCAGAATGATTTCACAGAGACAGTGAAATTATTAAGAATCCTGATTACAACACTGATGACCACTGCAGAATCAGAAAGATGCTTCTCCACATTGAAGAGGATAAAACCTTTTTAAGAAGCACCATGTCCCTGGAGCGGTTGAATGCATTGGCGATGCTCTCAATGGAAAAGCAACTGATTTCTGAGATCCCAGACTTCAATGAAAAAAACATTGAGAAGTTTAGTTTTTTGAAAGATCGCTGTGCAAAATTTAAATACAAGTGATTGAAGCAAAGAAGAATGCATACCCCCAGGGTGTGCAAAGATAAACTGCGTTAAGCAGCACCACCTCACTACCAAACATAACTAGTGGTAAGTAAAGTATGAACGGTGTGTGGGTGTGCATATGGAAGGAGCTATGAAAGGTGTGTGCATGGTCAGTAACAATTGTTGAAGCCTTGGCGTGGTTTGAAGGAATTGGAGGCACTGCCAAGGGTAGCTGTCACATCTGTACGGGAAGCCAGAATTTCATGTCTGTACGAGTGCTGTTGCTCTGCACCAACTTTACCATCAATTTAATCTACATAATGATTTCACAGAGACAGTGAAGCTATAAGGAATCCTGCTTACAACACTGAAGACTACTGCAGAATCAGAAAGATGTTTTTCCACATTGAAGAGGATAAAAAGGTATTTAAGAAGCACCATGGCCCTGGAGTGGTTGAATGCATTGGTTTGAAGCAATTGGAGGCACCTTCAAGGGTAAGTAAAGTTCTCAGAAATGGCACCACAGAACTACCAAAAATAACTAGTGGTAAGTAAAGTATGAATGGTGTGTGGGTGTGCATATGGAAGGAGCTATGAAAGGTGTGTGAATGGTCAGTAACAATTGTTGAAGCCTTGGTGTGGCGTTACTGCTCATATGGTTATCCATATGCTAATTCAACGTGTTTGTTTGACATTGAGTGTTGTGTTGTCTAAACAGTAGTGAAATGTTGTTGTTTTCTTGAATCCCAAGATCCACTGGTTTGGGCCTATACAGTCCTGATTGGTCTTTTAAGGTATGTTTGAGGCCTATATGGTCACACATGGTCTTCTAAGGTATATTTGGGGCCTATATGGTTCCACTTTTAAGGTTTTTAAGGTATGGTTTTGTTCTTGAATGGTCTGATTGATTTGCTTGTTTTCTTTCAACCCCAGGTGAAAAACCCTCTGTGGCAGCAGATTTGTTTGTACTCGTTGGTCAACTTACTGAACGTGAATACCCTGAGAAGAAGAGCCGACTAATGGTAAGTGTCACTGCTTTAATTTTTCTGTTAATGCGTATAGGTGCAATTATGATATTGCTGTAGTCTTGTCACATGAGTTTTTTCAATCTATATTGTATACCAATGAATTTAACACATTGTTACTTTACTTCTTGACATTGCTGCATTGCTGATCATGTATTTCAATGGGCTTTACAAGTATAAGGTCATTGGGCGGGGCTTATAAAGGTCATTATGATGACAGGGGGAGGAGTTATGAAAGGGGTGTGGTTTGAAAAGGGGAGGGGCTATGTTTCGCCCTGGCGCCCCTCCAACTTGAAAGTTCACCAAACGCCACTGGTGTCAGGTGCAAAACCTCTGAGAACAAACACTCTGAAACCATTGTTGGAAGAACACAAGCTGGTGGCGGCATCTTTATGGTCTTGAGAATGATTTCTTGACATTATCTGGGTCCACTCATACCTCTATAAGTCACTCTCAAATTATTTGTTTATCTATGCACCCTTGCAGATCATGTTGACTGTCTTCCCTGGAGCGGACCTGATCTTCCAGCAGGAAAATGTCATACAGCCATAATTGTCCGGGAGTGGCTGGAGGTCCACGACAAAGCCTTTCAAGTACTTCCATGGTCTCCAAAGTCTCTGAACTTGAACCCCATTGAGCACCTGTGGGACCACCTTGATCGCCATTTTCGGCATATAGATCCTCCACCGCGCACTCTTCAGCAGGTGTCAGATGCACTGCAGTCTGCATGGCACCAGATACCCTTGCCAACCTTTCAGCACCTTAAAGGCTCACTACCATGCCATCTAGCTGCTCTCCGTGCTGCACATGGGTTATTCGGGATATTAGCTGCTAATCTTATTAATGTGGCTCGACTGTGTATGTACAGAGAGAAAAAAAGGGGAGGAGGGACCATACACTTCGGAAATGAAATATATATATATATATATATACTTAATTTCTGAAGTGTAGGGTCTCCCCTCCTCTTTTTTTCTCTCTGTACATACACAGTCGAGTCACATTAATAAGATTATTATTATTTTTTCTCCCTGTCCCTCACCTTTCCTCCCTTCTCATCCTTTCTCTCCTTCTCCTTCCCTCTAATTCATCACACCTTTCTAGTGATGTCGCGAACATCACATTTTCGGTTCGCGAACAGCGGACGCGAACTTCCAGCAAATGTTCGCGAACGGGCAAACCCGGCAAACCGCCATAGACTTCAATGGGCAGGGGAATTTCAAAACGCACAGGGACTCTTTCTGGCCACAATAGTGATGGGAAAGTTGTTTCAACGAGACTAACACCTGGACTGTGGCATGCCGGAGGGGGATCCATGGCAAAACTCCCACGGAAAATTACATAGTTGATGCAGAGTCTGGTTTTAAGCCATAAAGGGCATAAATCACTTAACATTCCTAAATTGTTTGGAAAAACATGCTTTAAAACATGAGGTATGATGTTGTATCGATCAGGTAGTGTAAGGGTTACACCCGCTTCACAGTAACAGACCAATCTCCCCGTTTAATGCACCGCAAACAACCGCAAACAGTCCCTTTGCACAACCGCAAACTCCCCATTTGCACAAGGTTGGATACCAAGCTAGCCATGTCCCGTTCCTTGTCCTCACTGATGTAATTGAAGGTCTCTTCCTCCACCCAGCCACCAAGGGTCCCCGAAAGGTGACAACAAGCCCCCTGGGACGCCTGCTGTGTTTGGTCTTCCACCTCCTCAAAGCCACCTTCCTCCTCTGACTCCTCTTCTTCAGACTCCCAGAGTCTGGGGGCTTCCACTGCCCAGCATGGAAGATTATACACAGGTCAGAGTCTGGGGGCTTCCACTGCCCAGCATGGAAGATTATACACAGGTCAGAGTCTGGGGGCTTCCACTGCACAGCATGGAAGATTATACACAGGTCAGAGTCTGGGGGCTTCCACTGCACAGCATGGAAGATTATACACAGGTCAGAGTCTGGGGGCTTCCACTGATTATACGCGTTGCCTCTGTCTGCGTTATTATAAGGTGTGTACTGTTAAGTAGTACTATTCCTATCGGTTTAATCCCTGTTACGTCAACTATCAGGGGACGTGTATATGGCATGGACTTTTGGAAGTGGGAGATGGAAAAGGATGCTTGGTCGGTCCTCCCACTTCAAATTTGGGGCACTGCGTGTGCAATCTAAGGTGAGTGTCACTGTGCACTGGCAAAAGTTGGCAGAGTAGATGCAATAGGCTTCACAAAAACGCCTGTAGGCAGGCAATTGCTATTCAATCTATTACAGTCAAAAAAGTGTTGTTTTATGTCACTGAACACAATATAAGCTGTGAGCCTGACACAGGCAGGCAACTAAAATTAGATTACAGGAAAAAAATGGTTGTTTTCAATGTATGTTACACCACCAGGTATTAGAAGTGAAAATAAGCACAATATAAGCTGTTAGGTGTTAGCCTGTCACACACACACGCTGGCAGGCAGGCATAGATTACACAAAAAAAATTATAAAATAAAATAAATGATGTTCAAAGTTTCCTCAATCATAAAGTATAGGGGGCGAACGGAAAAGCGCATATGTTCGCCGTTCGTGGTGGACGCGAACATGCGAAAATCGCCGCGAATAGTTCTCCGGCGAACTGTTCGGGACATCACTAGTCACATCACATCATGAGAGCTAAATGATTGGGGGTGGTTATAAGTGAAGCGAGCGGTGCAGGAGGAGGGAACAGGCAGAAGTCCAGAGTCTTTGTTTGATCACTGTATATGATTAAAATTCAGACCATACCCCTTCCCTCTCACTGCGCAGAAGTAAACTACTTGCATTACAGGACGGAACCACAGCTCTCCAGAAATATAAATGCAGCTCTCACACACACACACACAACTTGCACTACTGTATCATAGATTCCTCTAGTGTCCTGCAAAGACATACAAATCTATATATTTATATACTATTTTTAAGTATTTTAAATACTAGCTTGTGACTTTTTCCTGATTAATTATGTTCTTTGTCAGATTTAAAAGTTTTCAAAAATATATTTGAATTTTTGTTGTTCAGTGGTCCATTAAAGGTATATGGAAGTGTCCCTGATTTTAGCTTTTTCCAATCTAACACGTACTGCTTATATCAGAAACATATATTGCATTGATTCATTTTTTTTATGGTTTTTACACCCCCATATGTGCCCACATAGCCACCTTATACTAGCCAACAGAAAAAAAATGTATCAAAGTAAGTCTTTTAGCCCTATACTAACCTTTCAGTTAATAGCAGCACAGTTCAGAGATTCAGAGTAGCTGTTGCTATCCAGGGGAAGAGAGGTGATTGCCTCTGATTGGCCATGATAAATTATGAATTTTATGCTAATTTAGCTTGGATTTTCAGAAGAGTTCCTTCTCAAAATCAACTGTCAGGACACTGAAGACATTTTGCAAACTTTAGGGTAAGATTATTAATGTTTATTTTGGGATTATTTTTCATGCAAAAAATGTTTGCATACATTACTGATTCTCCTCTATCAGATGCATTCATAATCCATAGAACTTCCATATACTTTTACATATTTAAAGAATATTAAATTTTTCTTCAATAGAAAGACTTTTCTGAATGTTTTTTGATTACAATGTATATTGTATCTTTCAGAACAAATACGTCTATATCAAAGGAAAAAATATGAACTGTTTCTATGTTGTTTGTATTCATAGATCTTTGTTACCCTTTATGATAAGATTATAGACATTCTTCATGCTAAAATAATATGACACAAGAATTTGTCTTTTTGTTGAAAATGAATAATCATGTGATTATTTTTGTTTTTAAATCTTAGTTCGGGATTTGTGACATAGTATATGAAAGATTTACAGAATAGATTATCTGGGGTGGGGGTATAATTACAGGATATTTTAGGATATATTGTATTAATGCAAGTCAAGTTTGAATGAAAAATTTTTTTTATTACAATGATACAAGGGGAGGCAAGTAATATTAGTTCATAGAAATCTGTGGTTGCCATGAATAAAGGGATCTTTTAGAAAACGGACAGCTGCCTCAAAGCCTAAAGCCGTGGTACTTGATACCACAATTTAGCCTCTTAGTGTTTTGGCCAGCTTTTGAAAATGGTAGGCAAGGTATTCAATAAGGAGACAATAGCAAATGTCAAGAAAGAGAGTGGTGATCTCGAGTTTAAAAGACTGCTGAGTGACATGCAGGCCAGATCAAAGAAGGAAATTTAACAGGTATTTATCATTATGATGCTAATAGAGCTTAATAATAGAAACAAAAGATAAAGCTCTCATGTCTCCAAACTAAAAAAAAAAAAAATATTGCGCTTCAAGAGCCAAGAACTCATTCATGTATTCCTTATTGTTTACCTAACTTATAAAAGATAAGTTACCTCTACACAGATATGGAATGTATTTGTTTTCACAGAATAATATATATTATAATAATAATTTGTGATACACAGAATAATATTAATGTTATAGTGAGAAAGAAAGTCTTGATATACATTTTGAGATTTTAATGAGTTACTGTACTTTTATTGGGCTGTAACATTTTTACAGTTATTTAATATATAATCATAATTATGTGTTCAGAATTATGTGCTGGAAATCAGCTCAATAATGCAACTTAAAGGATTACTGAAATATTCCTTTTGATAATTAGACTTGATAATGGGCAAAATGTACTTAGAAACTGTAGTAAATAATAATTTCATATAAAAGTGTTGTTATTTTTTGTGCTTTCTATTTGCCATTGAAATAATTCTGCTCTAATTTTCTCAGGAATGTGTGTTTTTAGAAACTAATAAACTTTCAGTCAGTCCTGTGAAGCAAATTGACAGTTATAGATGCCACATTGCCATTGTGCATACAGATGCTTCCTTCTGCTTTTAAAATCTCCTCCCCACCACAGGAAGTAGATCAGAGTAAACCAAAAGTGTAGACTCCCCAGCAGCATAATTCCATATCAAAGACATTAAATTAGAACCCATATTGTTTTACATAATTAACTGTAGTCCTTTAAATATTTCAGTGTTTATATAGTCAAGATAAGTTTAATTAACTACACCTGTGTTGTAAGAATGTTATTACTTTATAATTCTTGATAACATGAAAATGTCAAAACAATAATAAGACCACAAAAATAAATATATTACCGTATTGGTCCGAATATAAGCCGCACCTTTTTTCTGTTTTTTTAGTTTGCGGGTGCGGCTAATATTCGCGACCGTAAAAAGAATCACTGCCGATTTGCGAGCTTGCGAGTTACGTGTGCGGCTTCTATTCGTGAACGTAAAATTACTGGGGATTTGCGCAATTGCGAGTTAAGGGTGCCGATTTGCGTGCTTGAGACTGTGGTATTGAATAGCGATTTACGGTTTTAGTGATTCTAACATCCTGTAAGGCCTGTAACCTGCAAAAAAAGCTACAGTGCTAATTAGTAAGCCTGTTTCTTGCAATGGCTGATCAATCGGAGATTCTTTTTCTCTCCAATTTTAAGGGTGAGGCTTATATTTGAGTACTATCTTTTTTCTATTATTTCCCCTTGAACTTTACGGGTGCGGCTTATATGCGGGTGCGGCTTATATTCAGACCAATACGGTAATACAGTAATTTGGTAGAATCAAATAATTTATGTTCATTATGATTCTATATAATTCTATTTAATCACTATAAAATTAGATACATAATTAAATATACATACACTGACAATACATATCATACAGTTTTATAAATAATATGAATTTTTTAGTAAAGTACATTCTGAATATTCCAAAAAAAGTTCTTCAATTTAAAGACAGTTATACATAGTAATATTCTAACATATTTCATAAGCCTTTCAACTACTCAAACATTTTAAAAATCATTTGATGGATGAATTTTAATTGTGTTAATGTATTACATTTACAAAAGGAAAAAAAATGGCGATCACATTTTTGTCTGAATAATAACAGGATACATTTGCTGCTAACTGTTTAATAAAATATGTCTTTGTCTGGATTTCGTTGAAAAGTGTTTAAGTATTTTATAAGTTAACTTAATTGTTTATTAACGCATTACATGATCACATTTTTATAAAAAATACTTAGAATTATGTATCTTTAAGTATTCTCCAGTTTGGGTCTCTGTAGGGCATGGGTAGACCCTGCTATAACTGTCTGAATTGGGACCTCCAGACCCCTTTTGCTGGACTTTTACTGAATTACTAAATGTTTCATTTATACCAATTGAAACATCAAGGTAAATGGTGATGTTTTCAATGTGCCATTCATTATGAAAAATTCCTCTCTATCTCTTTGTTTTAATACCATTATAAGTAAAACTTAAATATTCATGTTGATATCAAAAACATATTAATTCCAGACCTTGACTTCATTTAAACAAATATAAACTGACTTTGTTGAATTTTATGAAAAATATCTGGCTTCATTTGGTGTAGTGCTTCAGATTGTAGATGCCCAAAACTCCACTAAACAAAGCAACATAATCTAGAGATTTTGACTAAAACCACATTCAGGAAAAATTAGTTGGGGAGATACATGGCGACTTAAACTGATTCCCTCCCACTTGATAATATGGATCAGGAGATAAATAATGGCACTGCATATAATATGTAATAAATTAAAAGCTTTTTTTAACCTGATTTATGCTAAATATAAATTAAATAATAATACTACTTACCGTTTTCAGACAGTTCATGACATGGAAACATTTGAAGTCTACTTTCACATGGTTTGTCTTCTGCTTTGTTTATTTCTTCCCTAGTTGTTGTCTTTATGTCATTCTTATTATTTACAAAACCAGGACTGTTGCTAGTTTTTTCTTGAATATATTTATGCTGTTGATTACTATCACTGCTTTCATTGGGTTCTGTATGTATATCTTTAATAACATCTTCATCTTCAGTATTAATATCATTGGTGGTTTTTGCACTGTTCCTTTCTACAATATAACTTACACTTTCCTCATCTGAATTATTTTCAAAGAATTGATCACTACTTGGAACATCTGATGGGGTCGGTGGAATTAAGTTAATTAGCGGTGGAATCAAAAGGTCATTGTTGATTTTTATATCACAGATAGCTTCTGTATTTCCAACACTGTATTGTCTTGCCCTGCTCCTTTTATTTACAAATATATGAAACGGCAATAAGGATATCAGTGGAATAAATCTCTTGCTGGTGTTGGGCTCTTGTAGGTTGCAGATAGAACTTGATTGCCCAAGAGAAGCTTGTTCTGTAGAAAGCTGGTCTTCTTCCACTATAATTTCACCAAGTTGTGCGATGTATTTATCATTAAAAATTTGATCAGATGTATCTTGACTCTCACCATATAACTCATCCTCTGAATTAGATACATAACATCTTAAAGGGCTTTCAGTTTTATGAAAAACTGAGCCCCTTTTTCTTGAAAAACAATGCAGCTTGAAGCAACAAAAGATCTGTCGTCCTATTTCTTTACTCGTAATTCTGCGGCTTGCAATTAATGAATCTGATACGCTAGCCATTTCAGAGATCACTGACTGTTTTCTCGCCATTCTGTAATATAAATATTCCCCAATGGTCTCTTCCAGTGATCCAAGGAGTTTAAGCAATCATCTTATCCGTATAAAAACTCAAAAAAATACACCATAGATTGTTAACAAAGCTACCCAATATCAATTACTTCAACAAATTACTTGTTGCTAAGCAGAAAGAAAAAAGGAATAGCATAAGGTAATTGAACCCCACCTGCATAATAAAATTAGCATATTTCTGTTTAATTAGTGTGTTCCGTATGGAAAATAGCTCTTATAGTTATGCAGCAAAAAGGCTACATGCTGCTATTACAATTTATTCATCTCATGTTCTTGTGTCTACCTTGACCATATACATCATCAATAATAATGATGTTAAAAATCTATCTATCTATTATATACTCTTACGATATGTTCTTGCTCTTGAGAGAGTAAAATATTTTAGATGTAAACAATTTAAAACATTAGAAACATGAACAACATATTTACAGCAAGAATCATGTTGTAGCCATTAACAGAATTACAAAGACTTGTAATGTAGGGTTCACAATCTGAGCTGTAATATCTTAGCTGCAAAAAAGTACACAGTGCTAAATAGAATAAATTGTATAGTTTTATCTGCAAAACTCTACAAGAGATTAACATATAACATAAAAACATAAACTTGTAGTCTTTTCCCATTATTACCTGAAGAATATCCACCAAACTGTCGAAATATATGTTACAAACATTATGTTTTACCTAAAATAAACATAATGTTTGTAACATATATTTCAACAGTTTCATGGATATTCTTCAGGTAATAATGGGAAAAGACTACATTTGAAGCTAAATAGGGAGACGATAAACTGGCATGGCAAGAGGCAGCATATACTCACTGCTTCCCTATGGGGCAGTTTCATTGTAAATTTAAAACATTTTAAAAGCATTTTTATATGTTATTGTTTTACTTGATAGATATGAGTAGAGAAATACATGGTACAGTTGTTTTACTGAATGATTAATTAAACCTTACTCTTCTTGCTTTCTGCATAATAATAATATTAATAGAGATATACAACTCGGTTATCTTAATACTGCAGAAGCACTTTACTTACTTTTCTATAAATTCATACATAATAAAAGTTTACCAAAAATTCTAACATTTATGTTGGTGATATTACAGTACATATCACACAATAAATTTGAATCTAATTTTGCACTGATTTGAATACAGTGATTTTTATCTACAGATATATCATTCAGTAATTTATTTATATTGCTATTGTAGTCATAGGTTTAAAGTGTTGCTCTTCTCATCACTCTTTCTTCTGTAGATAAAGGATCACTGCACAATGCAGTAAAATGTCATACTGATGCCAAAACACATACAACGATGATTCAGTCTTCAAAAAGTCCATGTCTTATCCAGCTGCTAATAATGTTAGTTCGGTACATATCTGACAAACATTAAAGTCATCCTATATATAGTCTCAGGGACCATCTGTTAAGAACCACTAGGTATTAACAATTTGTTTACCACCATTAAATAGTGAAAATAGAAATTCAACATGTTGGATGGGTTATCTTTTGTATGTGACTGTACCTCTTACATGTATTATCACAATACCATGCAATCTTTCCCTCGCACCAGTTTAAAAAAAAATGGTGGCACCAGGGGTTTTGTTTTATATTTCGATCCATACATACTAATGGGTGAAGTTTTGTAGTTGTCTTGGAAATTATCTCCATTCTATTTGCTTTAAAAAATATTTACTAAGAGTTCTTCTACACCAGTGGTGGGCAAGTTCGGTCCTGGAGCCCACAAACGCTTGGATTTGAAGATTTCCTCTCTGTGCAAAGGGGAGAATCAGGATGACTGAAGAAGTGATAGTCTTGCCTTTACACAGTAGCAGGGATATCCTCAAATCCAGGCATGTGTGATGTTGGCTCTCCAGGACCAAACTTGCCCACCCCTGTTCTACACTTTGCCATTTAGCATATTGGCTCTGTATGTGATCAATTGTTATATATTGTAATATACAGTAGACTTTCAGTTAACTGGCACTCACAGGGATTGGTAGATGCTGAATAAATGTAGTTTCTGGTTGCTTGAGAGCTACTACTAAAAGATGCCTAGATTAGCTGCTCTGCTAAGTATGTTTGTCAGCTAGGGCTTTTCTACCAGCAGCAGCTTTCACTCCTCACTTACACACAGGTACGTTCGGCTGGAGGGAGCGGTGCTGAAAGCGGGGAATGTAACGCCAACACTGCCCTGGCCCAGTCACTCATATCTGTCTGCTTCAAGGTAAAATTGAATTGCAAATACATACAGTGGATGAAATCTAGGTGCCTGTAAGCATTTTGTGGCATGACAACCTGGCTCCAGGCATTTGTTGAGCCCTGTAAATTTTACTTTTTATTTAAAGCACAGTATTCAATTTTTATTCTGGTTAACTAACAGTCCACTGTATATAAGATAAAAAAATAAAGCCTGTGCATTCATCCAAGATGCTTATTTATGCTACTTCAAAGATCAGTAATTGTCATTTTTAACGTTTCAGCTTTACTCACATATTCAACTGAGAGATGGAGACATACAGGAAACAGGATGGCTTAAGCATTTCTCAAATTTAAGAGATAATTATGTAAAATATAACAATTGAACTTTTTATACAAAACACAACTTTCACTCCATTCCTATTATTTTTTAGCCCAAACTGATTTTTAAAGTAAATGTTTTGGATTGCAGATGCTTTAGCTAGTTCAGCAATAAGCAACTACAAGGTGAAGTGTAACAGAGTTACAGCCTCATTCAATTCGGGGCCATAACTCCATCGCAGATAGATGATTTTCTGAGATTGAGTTGCGTGCTCCCGTTACTCTACTTTTACTCTGCTATTCAATTGGCAGGGCCCGCAAGTTAGGCGCCCGTCACGAGAATCGGAAACTATGCTCTCGACAGTAGCATTTGCAGGCTTGAACATGATCGCGGATGCAAGCCCATATCTTGAAACATCGGAGCACTTTAAAAGCAAATATAAAATCAATACAGCACTGTAAATGATGGGGAACACAATGGGTGACATTAGAATTAAAAGCACAACATTCTCATGCTCGCACATCATCATAATACAATTCTTTATTTCATGTTTTATTTCTGGGCTTGGAGGTTGAAGCCCATAGGGCATTGGACGAAAATTAAACAAGAAATAAAGTATTTTATTTTAGCAATGTGCAAGCTAGAGAATGTTGTGTTATTAATTCTAATGTCACCCATTGTATTCCCCATCATTTACAGTGCTATATTGATTTTATATTTGTTTTTAAAGTGCTCCGATTTGTCATTAAGCCCTTTGCGAGACCTCCTTGTTACCAGTAACCTGTGGTTCGAGTTTAGCCATTTGATGGTGTGGTTAGAATGGGAAAATTGGAGCAATTGAATAGCGATTTGCGATTTTAGAGATTGCAACTCTTGCAGCCGTGAAATATCAAAGGCTTTGAGGGAAGTAACTTGCCGTTTTTACAAATCACAGCTTGCAGCACGTAACTCGATCGGAGCCCACAAACGGAAGCCAATTGTTGAGGAAATAAGGCAACATGAAACAACTGGTCCAAACTAAAAAGATAATTATTGTACAATGAAGCAGGATTACAAAACAAAGTGACAGAGTTTTTTCACTTTCAAAGTAATTCAGCTGGCGTGCACTACAATCAGATGAAACAGTGTCTTTATACATTTTGAAGACGTCCTAGTAATGTGGTTTGACCAATCCAAGTCTCTGCACGTTCTTCAACTCTGAGTTTCCTTATCTTGAACTTGCAGCAATTGGGTGGCTGACGATAGCAAATGACAGAAAAACATTTTGTTTGATATGGCTTTTAAAACATCAATTTGATATTAAGCACAGGGCAAGATATGGACAGTTAATATTTTCTTTAACACAATTGAATAGCAAAGTAGCTTGGGACATGCGAGCCCAGATCTCAAAAACAAAGCAACTGAATGAGGCTGTTAGTCATCTCTCACAACATGGTAATTGCTATCAAATTGCAATTAAAAAACAGAATGTGCTCATACATTAATTAATTTGCTCCAGAAAAGCATAGCATATGAGTGTTAGAAATCTTTTGTAGTATATTTATGTTTTTATTGAGTATAATAGGCATTATTCTTTCTTAATTGATGCTTTTCATATGCAAAGTATTTAATTTAGTTATACATTAAAGAAACTACTTAATTAAGGCTTAATGCTATCAACACAATGTATTTGTTCTCTGTTATTGTTTTGACAATGAATGCAACATTTTGCTTAAAGAGACACTGCAAAGGTTACAGTTACTACAGAAAAGTACACATATATAAATAAAAACAATTGCAATTAGTTGTGTTAAATGTTTTTAGTGGTACTGCTAAGTAAGTGGTCTTGAAAGCTAAGAACCTTAAGCATAAAATTATCGGAAATGATGCTAACTCTTTGCTAATGATTATATATAAGAACATTATTTTTTTTATCTTACAGTGAGGTTATAAGGAAAAACAGCAGGCCCAGTTGGTTACATCATAATACTCACACAGTACAGAGAGGGGGAATATTTAATGTAATTTATTTTTAAAATACCTAACATTTGAGTTGAGTAATCTAACATTTCTACTTAAATACTCAAATAACAATAAACTGCAATTACATTTATTTACAGTGGATGTAAGTAGTCTAAACCCCCATTACTGAAATTGATTTTTATTTGGGGTTGATCAGAATCATTTTCATTGATGATAGCTGTATGCTACTTACTTTTGGACATGATTTTGAACACAGCTGTAGGTCTCATTCTAAAAGGATATACACACTTATGCAACCAGGGTGTTTTAATTTCCGTTATTTTCCCCAATAATTACCTACTTGTTTTGCTCAAGGAATTTTGTTCATTGCAAGGTCACATTAAGAATGGAAACACGTCTGACATGATTTATCTTGATTTCTGGCAGAAAACTGCAATTTCAGTAAATATGTGCAGACTTTTTATAGTCACTGTATATGTGTACTATTTATTTCTTCAATAACGTTTTCTTTGTCTCATTAATGCTTAGTAAAACAGGAAAGCAAGACATACATTCATATGTAACTATGTATCCATTAGGATTTTTACCAAGGTGTTCGTACAAGATAAGTACAGTAAGTGCTTATACACAATCAACCAAGTGAACAATCAGTATAAAGGTCCCTAATCAGATGTCATGAGACGCACTGGCCACTATTTAATTCCAAGCCCGTAATTACCTTCACACTGCCCTTATGTCTGTGGTTTTATAAATTTGTTGCAATTACAGATGTATTTAATTGACTCAAGCCCGCAAGTACAGGCTCACAGCCCAAACAGGCAAACAATGAACCGTATATATAATTTCAGCGCATTATCATGATCAATTAAGCAAGCCCATAAATTACAATTTAGACAGAGCCAATAGTAAATGAGACCGTCATCATGACATCAGAAAAACATGGAGTTTAAACTACAATAAATTAGTGTTTAGAATTCAGATCTCTAATTGGACTCGCAATCCAGAAATGTGGAAATCAATAAAAATCAACAAATCAACTGTTCTAGTCCATGAGGGTTCCATGATATGTATTTACTCCTTGATTCCCGGGATCGATATAACACAAAAATAAGATTTGCGAGTTTGAGACTGTTGTGCAATTAATTATAACGCCTTTCATTACTTTTCCTGTATTTTTAAGTACAATAATGTGTTTGTATTTGCTTTTGCAGTGTTGCGAACAGGTGTTTAACCCACTTGCGAGCCCTGTCTAGAATTTTATTATACATTTGCCATTTACAGGTTTGAAGGCAATTACAAGCTTGTTGAATTGTTGTAATGAAATATGTATTTTGTGTCTTTAGCACTGGTAACATTTACAGGCTTGAAATATCAAAGGAGGAGAGAAGACAGAGTTACGGTTTTGACACCCACAGTGATTTTGAGCCTGTAACTCTCAATTGGAATGCAAGTAGCAAAATGTAGCCAATTAAATATCAGGGGTTTGTATGACTCAAGTCCTCCCATGAAACTGTCAAGGAAAAAAGCCATAAAGCTAGTTTTTCATTAGAAAAAAACATGTGGATCTGCTGGGCCATGGAGGAATCCAAAATATGTAGGCAGAAGCTGTGTGTTAGAGAGGCATTTACATCTCTGGAGAGGTGTGGTTGCATCTATTGATACAACGTCCTGCTTCAGGGCAGTGAGATTGAAGGGACATAATATACATTTTATTATTATCCAATTATCTGACAACGGGTCTATGTTTCTTCCTTTCCCATCCCTCCATCCACTTCTCAGGAAGTGATTAACAGACACAAAATGGTTTCCTACACTCATAAACAGGTGTTTTAAAATCCAGATATCCTCCCAAAAAATGTTTCATGTCTTACACAGCTGCAAATGTCATTAGTTAGTTAGGTCATTGAAATGTAAATATATTTTTTAGGATATAATACATTTGTAAACATGTGTGATAAATATAGTCCATTTGCTAATTATAATTTAGAACAATTATTATTATTATTATAGTTAATTTATAACGCGCCAACATATTCTGTATCGCTGTACGTAAATTAAGTTCAGACAAAGATAAATGCAAATTAACATATAGCAAAGCAAGGAGGGCCCTGTCTTTGAGCTAGGAATCCAATGTCCATGGTGAATTCCCAAAGTACTTAGGATAGAAACTTGCAGACTAATGATGTCCCGAACAGTTCGCCGGAGAACTGTTCGCGGCGATTTTCGCATGTTCGCGTCCGCCACGAACGGCGAACACATGCGCTTTTCATTTCGCCCCCTATACTTTATCATTGAGGAAACTTTGAACATCATTTATTTTATTTTATAGTTTTTTTGTGTATTCTATGCCTGCCTGCCAGCGTGTGTGTGTGACAGGCTAACACCTAACTGCTTATATTGTGCTTATTTTCACTACTCATACCTGGTGGTGTAACATACATTGAAAACAACCATTTTTTTCCTGTAATCTAATTTCAGTTGCCTGCCTGTGTCAGGCTCACAGCTTATATTGTGCTCAGTGACATAAAACAACACTTTTTTGACTGTAATAGATTGAATAGCAATTTCCTGCCTACAGGCGTGTGTGTGAGGCCTACAGCGCCTACTCTGCCAACTTTTGCCAGTGCACAGTGACACTCCTATCTGGTGGCACATTACATTGCACACGCAGTGCCCCAAATTTGAAGTGGGAGGACGACCAAGCATCTTTTTTCATCTCCCACTTCCAAAAATCCATGCCATATACACGTCCCCTGATAGGTGACGTAACAGGTATCAAACTGATAGGAATAAATAGTACAACTTAATACACCACTCCTATCTGGTGGCACATTACATTGCACGTGCAGTGCCCCAAATTCGAAGTAGGAGGTCTTACCAAGCATCTTTCTCCATCTCCCTGTTCCAAAAATCAATGCCATATACACGTCCCCTAATAGTGGACGTAACAGGGATTAAACTGATAGGAATAGTACTACTTAACAGTACACACCTTATAATAACGCAGACAGAGGCAACGCAGAGAGAGGAGTCTGAAGAAGAGGAGTCAGAGGAGGAAGGTGGCTTTGAGGAAGTGGAAGACCAAACACAGCAGGCGTCCCAGGGGGCTTGTTGTCACCTTTCGGGGACCCTTGGTGGCTGGGTGGAGGAAGAGACCTTCAATGACATCAGTGAGGACAAGGAATGGGACATGGCTAGCTTGGTATCCAACCTTGTGCAAATGGGGAGTTTGCGGTTATGCAAAGGGGCTGTTTGCGGTTGTTTGCAGTGCATTAAACGGGGAGATTGGTCTGTTACTGTGATGCAGGTGTAACCCTTACACTACCTGATCGATACAACATCATACCTGATGTTTTAAAGCATGTTATTCCAAACAATTTAGGAATGTTAGGTGATTTATGCCCTTTATGGCTTAAAACTAGACTCTGCATCAACTATGGAATTTTCCGTGGGAGTTTTGCCATGGATCCCCCTCCGGCATGCCACAGTCCAGGTGTTAGTCCCCGTGAAACAACTTTCCCATCACTATTGTGGCCAGAAAGAGTCCCAGTTGGTTTTGAAATTCGCCTGCCCATTGAAGTCTATGGCGGTTCGCCGGGTTTGCCCGTTCGCGAACATTTGATTGAAGTTCGTGTCCGATGTTCGCAAACCGAAAATTTGATGTTTGCGACATCACTATTGCAGACTTACAATCTAAGGTATAGTGAGTGGGAAAATAGGGAGAGAGAGGTGATAAGCGTGATAAGGTGGAAGGTGATATGCTTCTTTAAAGACATGCGTTTTAAGTGAGGTTTTAAATGATTTCAAATGCAGTAAACAGGACAGTCCAACACACCAGGAGTTGATTATATCCGGATCTCACATGACTTTATTGGTGGCTCTGTATTTTTATTTAAGACATTATTTTGTTCTGTGAAGGATCCAAGTAACGTAGGTATATGCAAACATTTGCAAATTTGTCTCACATGGAAAAACAAATATTTCCTGACCCATAAATCTGGTAAAATCTTGCACTTTTTTTACAATTATTATTAAAACTCTCTTTGTACAGATTTTGCCCATATTTGCCTGTTACATTACTGGCTGCAGTCCTGTGACTGAAGCCAAAGACCTATAGAGAGTTTGGAGCCCATCCAATATGAGTAAGAGTAGTCAGTGCAGGTTCAAGAACATAGATGCTGACATAGATCCAAAGCCGTAAGTAAAAGCAGATTGAGACAAGAATAATAATACTTTTGTGACCCTTCTCCACAATGGTGGAGAATAATAATTTCTTTCAATGTACCAAGAATGCTCCAAATTTTTTTCAGTCCTTACAGCCCTTTGTACCTGGGCTCATTCCTCTGATAAAACGTCCTTCCCCTACTGTACACAAACCATCCTTCACTGAATATCTATATCCTATTCTTGCCTAACGGTGAGAACCTAGGTAATGACCAACCTATATAACATGTCTGAACTGATCACCCTCTGCTCCTTAACCCCCCTCCCCTTTATCCTCAGTTATAACCTTCCATGATCATGATCTCAATCCAGGTTCTGATCTTTGCTGTTGTTTTAAAAACAAAAAACAAATCTGACTTTATGCTAACATTGCTACTTTACCCAGTGATTATGGTCAGTTATACAATGTTTTTGTAATTCATGTAAAGTGCTTTGGATAAAAGTGCTATGTAAATTTAAATAAAAAAATAGTTACAAAACCATTTGTTATTTGTAATTTCACAGTATAAAAACATTTGCTTAGGTTATTTATTGTTGTTGTTTAGTCATTCAGTCATGTCCGACTCTCCATGACCCTATGGACTACAGCACGATATGTACATCTCTCAGTCACTGCCCCTCTGAGCTTCATCAAGTTCATTGCTTCAGTGACCTCATCTATCCATCTTGGCCTCTGTCATCCCCTTCTTCTTGTGCCATTAATCTGTTCCAACATCAGATTCTTCTCTAGGGTATCCTGCCCTCTCCTGATATGGCCAAAATATATACTTGGGTTCACTATCAATTTATAGACAAGTATATACTTTATGCAAAATAAAGTTTATTGACATTATTAAAACAAAATAAAGTGTATAGGGTCTTGTAAAAAACAATCCATATTCAAATAGACTACAATATAAAATCAGTGAGAAGTATACACAATCTTTTCAAAGTTAGATAACATCAAATACCTATTGTGCAGAATATATTTAGCATTAGCAATCAGTAATATGGTATATTCATAAATGAACAACAATGTTCTCACATAAGCCAACACAGCAACAAGAACTTAAGATATAAAGTAGTAATATATAACAACTTAAGTTATAGTGTCAAATGACAATAATATATAATAAGACAAACTAAGTAAAGTTGTATATAGATATTAGATTATAATAATATTGGATTTTGTAACAGAATGGAATAAACTTAACTTATCAAATCAATCAGTCTGTTTTGGATAAAATGGGCACAAGAGGAAAACATATGGATTGCCAACCATATCCGGATTTATGGTTTCCAGTACCCTTTTAAGTTTGTGTCCATTCTATAAAATGTAACTAACAGAAAGATTGTATAGTATACTATTCCACTTCTATTACAAAAATAAAAATACAATCAACTATAATTTACTGATTATGAGGTTAGAAAGCAGACACATTTCTGAATTTGACTCTTTCTTAAGTTTGGTTAGAAGTAATCCTTTTGGTCTTCTTTTTAGTAAACCATTAAATAAAAATAGAAAATGAATAGCCAACGAGAAGAAAAATAAAGAGATAGAACTCCTCTAGAGTCCTTTGTCCAAATAGATATTCTATTTTGTATCTTCTCCACACTCCATTATTTCAACTGCATGGTTTATTTTAACCAATAGTAATAACATGATGTCATACTTTTATTCAAATACATAATGGTAATATATCAAAAGAAAAATTGTGTATATAGATACATGTGTCCACTAGAGTGCATACATGCTCCATGGTTTAAGGGTAAATTAAAGTTATTCTTTATTTCAGTCCAAGACAAACCATTCTTCACAATGTCTTGTAACTTATAAGAACAAGCCATTTCCTAAATGTAATACATTTCATAGATAAAGGATAAACTTGGTATAACAGGCAGGCAATTTCATAATTTCAGAATTACTAGGAATATACTTACCCACAAAATGTAAATAAATCATATGCTAAATATTCTTTGACCTTTTAAGCTATAATCCTAGCCAATTAAATTCAATATCAACCAATTATTTTTAAGTTGGTATCTACACTATTATTTATTATCTGCAGCTGCTTGTTAACGCTTAACTTAAAAAATTACGAATGGGTGATGGAATATCTCCTGAAACAATTTGTGTCTTATATGTTCAGAGTGAAACATCTGCGTGAAAACAATCGCCATGAGCTAATCTCCTATTTTAAATAATTATTATTGTTTATTTATTATCTTTTATTTGTAACTTGCCAGCATATTCCTTAGTGATATACATGGGTTAAGTTCCAGACAAATTCAATATTAGCACGTTGCAGAGAATGGAGGGTCCTGTGTGAGCTTAGAATTCGGTATCCATAGTGCTTTCCCCAAAGCACCATGCAAGATTGAAAACTCGCAAACTTACAATCTAAAGGATCTAATTTGTAACAAACTCAGAAATATAAGTTTATATTACAAAATTTACAAAATGTTTAACCATTCAAAAAAAGAATGGCCAAATAGCATGAATATATATGTATTTACAGGTGCATATAAAAGAATAAACAAATAACAAACATAGTAGCAGGTGCATACAGTCTTTTGTATTTACAAATATCTTTACAGCCTCAAGATCATATCTTCCAGTGAACATTTTGTCTTGATTTCAGGAAGTACTCATTTATTGGATCTTCTTGCAGTTAAAGGGACTCTAAGTAGTTTATGCCAACACCACATTTCAAAGCTCAATTCAATTCTATGGCGCTCAGCCTTCTTTATGGTCCAGCTCTCACATCCGTATGTTACTACTGGGAATACCATAGTTCTAACTATGTGGACCTTTGTTGAAAGTTTAATATCATTCATTTTTACTAGCTAGCCAAGCTTGCTATAGCTATCCTCTCCAGAAACAAACATCTTTTAATTTCATAGCTGCAGTCACCACCTGAAGAGATCTTGGATACCGGGAAAAGAAAGTCACTGCCTCCACTTCTTCCCCATCTATCTGTTCGGAACCGAGATTGCTGTTTGCCATGATTTTTGTCTTTTTAAGGTTGAGAAGCAGGCCAGCTTTTGCACTCTCTTCTTTTACCCTCATCAATAGTTCCTCGTCACTTTCAGCCATTAAAGTAGTATCATCGGCGTATCTGATGTTGTTGATATTTCATCCAGTAATATTGATTCCGGCTTTGGATTCATCCAGCCCAGCTTTATGCATGAGGTACTCTGCGTATAAATTGCATAAATAAGGTGACAATATACAACCCTGTCGCACACCTTTTACGATCTTGAACCATTCTGTTGTGCCACGTTCAGTTCTAACCATGGCTTCTTGGTCCAAACACAGATTCCTCAGGAGTCGGATAACATGATCTGTTACTCCCATCTCTTTAAGAACATGCCACATTTTGTTGCGATTTACACGGTCAAAGGCTTTAGAATAGTCTATGAAGCAGAAATAAATGTTTTATGAAACTCTCTAGCTTTCTCTATTATCCATTTAACATTGGCAATTTGATATCTCCTGCCTCTTCCCCTGCTATGTTTATGACTTTATTTGTTCATAGTATTCATCTACTTATAGGCCCTTTTTCTTTTAAACTTATAAATATATTCTTACAGAGTATGAAAAACTATATATATATATATTGTACTATAATTAGAGATGTCACGAATAGTTCGCCGGCTGACTTTTTTCGGCGAACATAGCATGTTCGCGTTCGCGGCGAACTGCGAACATATGCGAGATTCGACCCGCCCCCAATACTTTATCATTGAGCAAACTTTGACCCTGCATGTCACAGTCAGCAGACACACTCCAGCCAATCAGCAGCATACACTCCCTTCCACACCCTTCTACCTCATGGACAGCAGCCATTTTGGAATCATAAGTAACTTGCAGTCTTACTGAGAGGAGGGACAGTTTGGATGATACTGCATCAATAGGGAAAACCATAGCTAGGCAAGTTTATTCAGTGTCCAGTGCAGTGCTTATTATTACTACTATTTAATGTGTAGATGTACCAGCTGGGCATGCATTATTATTATTATTATTATTATTATTATTATTATAATATAATGTGTAGATGTACCAGCTGGGCATGCTCTTGTGCATTATTATTATTATTATTAGTAAAATACTACTACTAATAATAATAATAATAATGCACAAGATTATGCCAAGCCAGTACATCTACACATTATATAGTAATAATAATAATAATAATAATAATAATAATACACAAGAGCATGCCCAGCCGGTACATCTACACATTATATAGTAATAATAATAATTATGTAGAAGAGCATGCCCAGCCGGTACATCTACACATTATATACTAATAATAATAATAATAATAACAATAATAATAATAATGCTCAAGAGCATGCCCAGCCGGTACATCTACACATTATATAGTAGTAATAATAATAATAATAATAATAATATAGAAGAGCATGCCCAGCCGGTACATCTACACATTATATAGTAATAATAATAAGAATAATAATAAAGCAGAAGACCTCCCCTGTGTCTTCCCCCAACTCCCTCCCATGTGTCTCTCTCCCCCCCTCTCCCCTGTGTCTCCCCCCACTCCCTCCCATGTGTCTCTCTCCTCCCCTCTCCCCTGTGTCTCTACCCCTTCCCCCTTCCCCAGTGTTTCTTTCCCCCCTCTCCTGTGTCTTTTCCTCCTTCCCTCTTCCCTGTGTCACTCCCCCCTCCCCTGTGTCTCTACCCCCCTCTCCCTTCCCGTGTCTCTTTCCCCCCTCCCAAGTGTCTTTCCCCCCTTCCCTCTCCCCTGTGTCTCTTCCCCCTTCTCCCTTGTGTCTCTACCCCCTCTCCCCTGTGTCTCTACCCCCTCTCCCTTCCCCTGTGTTTCTTCCCCCCTCCTCTGTGTCTTTACCCCCTTTTCTCTCCCCAGTGTCTCCTCACCGCTCCCATTAGTCTCTCCCCCCCTCTCCCCTGTGTCTCTACCCCCCACTCTCTCCTGTGTCTCCCCCCCTCCCATGTGTCTCTTCCCCTCACCTCTCCCTTACCCTGTTTCCCTTCCCCCCTCTGCCCTGTGTCTTCCTCCCCCTCTCCACTGTGTCTTCCTCCCCCTCTCCCCTCTCCTGTGTCTTCCTCTCCCTCTCCCCTGTGTTTCCTCCCCCTCTCTCCTCCCCTGTTAGCTTCTATACGCATACATACATACGATAAGAAATCTGGGGGGGGGGGGGGGTTACCCCTTACCCCCCCCCCCAAAAGATGGGGCAATAAAGTTTGAAGCCATGGCAATGCTGTTTGCCACACAATGTGATGCTTTTTGTACTCTGAGGACCTTCGGCGCTCATTGTGAGTCTCTTCCCTCGTGTCCTTCATGTTTAGTGCTTTGCAACGATCAATCTTCGGCGCTCATCGCAAAGACAGATATATAAGTACAGTGTTAAATATATAATTTTTTTTGTGCAGTGTAAATTAAAAAATGTATTCAGGTCTCAGAGCATAATAAAGTGATTTAGATTTGTAACTGCTTTGAGAGTGCTATCGCTGGCAGCCAATGAGCAGTAATCCAGATATATAACTGCAGAGTAAAAAGTAAAACATTTTAGTGTAGTGTAAAGTCTACATTTTTATTTTCCATTACTAATTAATACTTATTAAATGAATGCACGATAATAACTATTGTGAATGAACAAATGTATTAGGAAGTGCGAAGCGTTAATGTATGTAAAGTAACCGCAGTGTAAAATATGCAATTAAGCGTATTTTTTTTATATATTTTTTTTTTAATAATAATGAATTAATTAATTACTAAAATACTTTACCTATTTGTAATTAATGTATCCAGTGATCAATAACCTGAAGAGCTAACAATCAGTTTTGATTTTCCTGCAGCTTACAGTGTACATTTGGACTGTTGGTGACCCGAGGTGTAAGTGTCAGCAATGTGCGCAGTGCACGAGGGGAAACCGCTTGTATAGTCATGTAACGCGCCATTTTAGATTTGTAATGTTATTAGTTGCAAGTTAGTGTTGTAAAATGGCGGCGATTGTGTATGTGTTACGCGGCTCGCCAGCAGTTTCCATTATTTATAATAGTGTATTTTGTACCTCGTCCGTTCCTAGGTAAAAGTCGTACATGGCTGGCGATGTGATGGGTGTTAGTGTGAGGGATGTTAAGGTTAGGTGTTAGGGTAAGGGGTGTTAGGGATAAGTGTGAGGGGGTATTAGGGTTAGGTGTTAGGGTGAGGGGTGTTAAGGATAAGTGTAAGGGGTGTTAGGGTGAGGCATGTTAGGAATAAGTGTGAGGGGTTTCAGGTCTTAGGGATAAGTGTGAGGGGTGTTAGGGTTAGGTGTTAGGTTGATGGGTGTTATGGATAAGTGTGAGGGGTGTTAGGGTTGAGTGCTAAGGATAGGGGAGGATGATGATAAGGGGGGGGAAGAGACATAGGGGTGTCCTTGCAGCAGAGATCAAAAGAGTCCTTCAGGACTGTATTGCACATTGTGTACAGTAGCCTAGCTATGGTTTTCCCTATTGATGCAGTATCACCTACACTCAGCCTCCTCTCAGTAAGACTGCAAGTTAGTTATGATTCCAAAAGGGCTGTTGTCCATGAGGTTAAAGGGTCTGGAAGGCAGGGTTTGATGCTGATTGGCTGGAATGTGTCTGCTGACTGTGAGTTGCAGGGTCAAAGTTTGCTCAATGATAAAGTATAGGGGGCGGATCGAACATCGCATATGTTCGCAGTCCGCCGCGAACGTGAACATGCTATGTTCGCAGGGAACAGTCCGCTGGCGAACTATTCGCGACATCTCTACTCCTCTTCCTATGCTTGCCTCAATCGATTACTGCACCATTCATTCCTTTTGGCCCATCTTACCTCTCCTAGACTTCCTATTCCTACCACATTCACATGTCATCAACTTTTCCCTCCATCTCCACCAAGTCTACTTGCCTTCTTCCCTCATATTCTCCTCAGGTCTCGCCCTTACTATCTCTAGGGAAGCCACGCACTAAATACTTCCAGACACCCATCACAGGCAATGTATCCAAACAACTTATTGCCTATCTCACCCACAATCCTTTTAGCCCAGCATTTCCTTCACCATTCCAGCAGCCGATACACTACCATACTATGGCCTTTCGTCCAAGTGAGTTAACCACCTCACCTAGACAAACCCGTTACTTGACTAAAAGTGACATATCATTCAAATCAGACCGCTCCGTCATCCACACTCGACCAAGACAAGCACCACTCCTGTCACCATCACGTTCTATTACTCAACAACTCAACATGCCCACTCTCCATTTTTTGAACTTCATCAATTTCCTCGACCACAACCAAATCCCACCCACGGCATTCTAATTAAGCCATTAGGTGCTGTAATTTTTTGGCCTTTTTTCTGGCCAGATTAGATGGCAGCATCTGGCATACCACAGGCCAGAATAGGGCAGAGCACCCGGCAAACCTCAGCTGCACAAGGAGCAGGGGTCCGACCACAAGTTTCCAGGTTAGCACACCTGGGTTTATGAGAGTGTCCCCTCTCCCTTCAACCTCCTTAAACCCCAAGCACACACCTACCTGTGCACACGTTCTCCAGCACCCCATCCTCCCTTCCCCTCTCTTCTTACCATCACTAGGTCCTGGGCCTTTTTTCCGGCCAGATTAGATTGCAGCACTTGGCATACCACAGGCCAGAATAGGGCGCAGCATCCGGCACACCTCAGCTGCACAAGGAGGGGGGCCCAATCACAAATACATTTTATAGCCCTCCCTGGAACAAAGTTTAGTAAACAAATGTAAGTGGTGAACAAAACAACTCAACATTTTAGAATTTACACATGTATGTGCTTGATGTATACCATTTTTTATGAACCAATACTATTATATAAGCTTTCTCAAAATGTTCCCTGGCATTGATCATTATAATGAAGTAAGTTGCCAACAATAACTTATTTTCTGTCATAAGTTCCCCTTATGTTACACCATTCAGAATATGTAATATACTTATTTTTGCTATCACATGTACCATATTACTGTTCATTCTTACATAATTTAAACAACCCCCTGCAGAGAATGTACATTATGTTCTGATTTAATTACCATGAATAATGTGTCATCATCAAAACATTATTACTAAACAAGGAAAAAAGATGCTTGAACTGCTGAGCATTAATTAATCAGAGCCTTTTTGAAGTTAAAGCGAAACCTCATATTTTGAATATACTGCAATAAATAAAAGGCAATTATTTTTGGAAAACTAATCACAGCTTTTAATGTATAACCACTTTTATTATATGCTTATACTATCCTTTAAAGAACCACTCTGGTGCTAGATTTAAATGCTCTTTCGAAAAACTTCACTTGAATATAGACATAGTGTTGCTTTAAAAATGTAAAATAAAAATATAGTTTTGCATTTTTTTACTGTTTCTATGCAATTATAATGCAGTGGAATCTACCATTTTGGTTTCTGTTTAAAACCCACATTGGAAGAAAAATTTAATGCAGAGAAAGTTTCTAGCTGAACAAGGGGAATGTGGCACATCAATTGGACAGTGCTTCCATAAAGGATAAATAAAGGCTCATAGGTTTACAATAACCCACCATCCTCAGGGAGTAAATTAAAATAATCAGCTCAGAAAAAGAAAATGGAACCACAAATTGAAGAACAATTGCTTAGAAAAGTTAAAAATACAGAAGCTGCATTTAGATATTTTGTCGTTATCATCTTTAGCTAATCAAATGACCATATAGAAAATTGCACACCTGGCTGAAACACTTGGAAATAATTTGGAAATAGCACACTACAAGCTTAAATACAAAATTTGATTAACAGTCATAAAATTTGAAATTTCTGTCCAAGACAAAGCTTACTTCATATAGTTGTTGTACTTTGAGTTGTCGAGCCCTGCAACTGTGGCTCTCGCAAAAGCGAGGGACGCAGTTGCGGGGGTGGAGCCCCGTGGGACTTAGCTGCAATTGTAGGGGTGGAGATGAGTGAGGCCCGTAGGACTTGCAAAAAGTTGCGGACCTCTTAAAAATGACGAATTTAACGGTCGAAACGCGGAACTCAAAAAATAAACAAACAAAAAAAAAGATGCATCCAATTAACTCACACACTCATATACAGCACAGGGGGAGAACCAGGAAGCCTGTGAGTGAGGCTGCAAGTTAATTTGAGGCATATTTGGAGTATTTTTTTTTTATTGAAAATTACCTAAGCGAGAGAAAAAATGGCTGCCAAAAAAACGTAACATGTCGAAAGCGAAGCAGAAGGACGTTAAACAAGGCCGAAGGATGTAATAACGAGCCCTAAGCGGTAAGACAGTAACACTTAACCCAAGGCATTAAGACTCATCGGGAGGTCCATAAACTACACGGGGGAGAGGCTTCCAATGAGCGCCCAAGGTGCTCATTGCCAACCACGCAATAATCACCAAAGGCGCTCATCGTGGGGCTCACAATGAGAACCAAAAGTGATCATTGCAAAGCAGGAAAGTTGTGGTTCATGGTGAGCGCCGAAGATGCTCAGAAGGGCCTTGCCTCACATTGTGTGGCATGTCGCTAGTACTTCATATAGTCTTGTAAATTATAAAAACAAGCCATTTCCTAAATGTAATATATTTCATAGATAAAGGGTAAACTTGGTATAACAGGCATACAATTTCTTAATTATAAGGAATATAATTACCCACAATATGTTATACAAACTAAAATCCAGTGAAATAATAAAATAGTAAACTCTAAAATTGTCTACTGGAGGATAGATAGATAGATAGATAGACATTCAGTATTTTATAGGCACAGATGTTCACAATTAATAGCTGATTTGGCACTGAACTATAAGCATATAAACTGTGAACGTACTATTGAAGTTTAAGGAACTGGACACGTGTTTGCATGACACGATGAGTGGAGAACCATTTAAACATGTCTTGATTAGAAAGTAAGCATGATGTGCTTTTTAATGAATGTTAAAATAAGCTAGGTGATTGATTGGTGCCGTAGGTGCAAGTTTACAATTATGAATAACAAGAGCTGTCATTATATTATTCAAAAATTATCTGGATAGTAGTTAAAATCCACACAGGTTTCTGAATTTCACTAAAAATATAATATACATATTTATCTATTTCCCCTACTGGATCACTATCTTGTCGTGATGAAGGGGCTTGTGTACTACATTGATGCTGTGAGCTATACCGCTATACCATGTAGGGTCATAGCAGAGAGGTCAGAACAATCGCGGTCCACTGGAGAAGGAACTGGAAACCCACTCAAGGATCTTTGCCATGAAAACCATATGGATAAGTATAACCAGAAACATAGACAGATGTGCCTAGTGTACTGCGTCCATATGGTCAGCAAGAGTTGAACATGATTGCAGGGCAGAGCAACCACAGTTTATCTATTTACTTTTATATACTTTATTTTATTAAGAATGCTTAAAAGTTATTTTTTCTGCCTAAAATCATACAATTTGTACCTGTTTGGGTTTGCTCTCTGTAGCTCATGCAGAATGATATATAGAATGTAAAGTACAGTACTTCAAATCAGCCTGTGATTTCTCAAGTAGCATGTTGCAGAATTTTGCCTCTGAGGGTTACTAGGAGAAGGAAATTTAGAAGTAAACTGTCTTTATTAAACTTATTAAACTTAGAGGTTAGACACCACTTAAGGGACATGTGTAAGACTTTTGGCAGAAAAAAAAACAGAGCTTTTAAGCATTTTATTAGTAAAATACAGTACCCAAAAGTAAAGAGATACATAAGTATATTATATTCCTAGTAAAATCCAGAAACTTTCTATATGCCTTGAAAGTCACTAAGTGGTTCTGTGACATCAGCTAATATTTATTTAGAGTGCCCCTTTTAACTGAAGAATAAAGTTGCTTCACTTTTAAAATGATCCCAAGTAATTTCATTTCCTTAGAAATTATAGCACCTGTTTAATAATATACCATAACAAATATAAATTTTAAACATAATACAGCTGTCTTTCCACTTTTTATTCTGCTTAGGTGTAAGGGGTTAAAAACCCTTCATATTTTAGTTAGTCTTTATAATTTAGGGGACTTTAAAATGACAGAGCTTATCATATATTTGTGAGTAATCATTGCCACCTCAGCAATCATCACATTTGTTGTTATTTAGTCGTTCAGGGGTGTTCAATTTTCTGTGCCCCTATGGACCACAGCACGCCAGGTACGTCTGTCAGTCACCGCGCCTCTGAGCTCTATTAAATTCATGTACATCACTTCAATTATCTCATCTATCCATCTCCTCATCTGTTGTCCCCTTCTTTGTGTGCCTTCAATCTTTCCCAACATCAGAGTCCTCTCTAGGGAATTCTGCCTTTTCATGATATGACCAAAATATTTGAGCTTCAGACTCAATCTTGATTTCCTGAAGTACTGATTTATTGGATCTTCTTGCAGTCTATGGGTTTCTAAGCAGTTTTCGCCAGCACCACAATTCAAAGGCGTCAATTCTATGGTGCTCAGCGTTTTTTAAGGTCATGCTCTCACATCTGTATGTTACTACTGGGAATACCATAGTCCTAACTATGTAGACTGTTGTTGATAGCGTAATGTCTTTACTTTTTACTTGCTTGTCCAAACATGGCATGGCTCTCCTCCCCAAAAGCAAAAATCTTTTAATGTCATGGCTACAGTCACCCTCTGAAGAGATCTTGAATCCCAGGAAAATAAAATTTGTCACTGCCTCCACTTTTTCCCCATCTATATGCCATGAACTGAGATTTCCGTTTGACATGATCTTCGCCTTCTTAACGTTGAGTAGTAGGCCAGCTTTTGCGTTCTCTTCTTTCACCCTCATCAATAGGTCCTTTAGTTTCTCCTCACTTTCAGTCATCAGAGTAGTATCATCCTTGTATCTGAGGGTGTTAATATTTCTTTCAGCAATATTGAGGCAGCCTGGCCTTACACATGATGTACTCTGCATATAAGTTCAAATAAATAAGGTGACAATATAAAACCTTGTCGCACACATTTTCCAATCTTAAACCATTTTGTTGTCCCATGTTCGGTTCTGACCATGGCTTCTTGGTCCACACGCAGATTCATCAAGAGGCAGATGAGATGATCTGGTACTCCCATCTCTTTAAGAATTTGCCACATTTTATTGTGATCCATACAGTCAAAAGCTTTAAATAGTCCATAAAGCAGAAGTAAATGTTTTTCTTTAACTCCATTGCTTTCTCTATTATCCATCGGACATAGGTAATTTGATCCTTGTGCGCTTTCCTCTGAGGAACTTCTGGGCCTGCAAATCATGTAAATCCCAGTCCATACATTGTTGGAGCCAAGCTTGTAGGATCTTAAGCATTGCCTTTCTGGCATGTGAAATTAGTGCAATTGCTAGATAATTGGAGCACTCTTTGGCACTTCCTTTTTTGGGATTGGGATGTAGACTAACCTTTACAAGTCTACTGGCCACTGATGAGTTTGGCATAAGGTAAGCAATACTTTCACAACACCTTCTTGTAGAATGTTGAATAGTTCAGTGGGGATTCCATCAACTCCTGCAGCCTTGTTATAATTGCAAAAGTATATTCTAATGTATCACACTATATCACTTTTTACTCAGCACATGTTTATTTATGATAATGTACAAAATGCTTTAACTTAAAGTGTTAATACTTATATTTAATTTTCTGCCACGGATCAGTTATGGGACAACCGTTTAGGCTCCCACAATTGTGTCAGCAAGAAAGTGATACACTTTTTGAATATGATTTGTTTTCTGTTCTGGCATTCAATACTTTAGTACATTGACTAACTAGTGTGTCAAGTGACCTTTAAGCAAAAAAGTAGAGTGTCAAACTTTGGCCTTTAAGAGAAGATTTAGAGTTTAATATAAAACTACATTGAATTTTCTGAACCTGTGTTATATCTGAGAACTGTAAAAAATGTTAAATGAAAATATATGTTGGGAATATAGCTCAAATACATTAGTTAAAAAGCCACCATAGTGAAATATGTAATTAATGAGTAATGTTAGCAGTGGTGTAGGCCAAAAGAAGATAAACATTTTTAGAGGAAGCACTGTAAACAGACTTTGCTAGTATGGTTCACAGGTCAGTAATGCATCCTATCTATTGCATGAGAGGACAGGCGCAGAGCAAAGAAATAAAGTGCCTGCTAATTAGCATGCACTAGGATGGAATATAACAAACATATATAAATGATTAATACAACAACAAATATGTCTCCATATTCATGAATAGATAATAAATAAACATAGCATGTCCTCCTGTGTACTGAACTAGCATAAAGTGTAGAAGGCAGACAACATGGGGGTCCTTAGGCACTATTAGGATCTTGTTTCCAAAAATGTTTTTATGGTCATGGTTTGCACAGCTGCCATTCATTTATCACTAATGCATCATATAGAATGGTAGAAATCTATCAAGATCCTTAAAATAAAGCAAAAACCTTGAGTTATCTAGAAGATGTAAAGATGAAGTTGTAAAAATGAAGACATTCAACATTCCCAGTATATTTATTGTGTATGGAGAGCTATTTCTCACTGTAGACATGACACACAATTTTATTGGGGTATATATTTTTGTGATATAACTGAGTCAATCTTCCTCTTGTTATTAAATAAGAGAAGGGCACCTCTATATGAGATCTTTAGAGTGCTCCAATAGTTGTTTGGGATCCTCAGAAAAAAAGTATAAAAAAGAGAGAACGTCTAGTTTTTGTTATTAAGAATTGAAGAATATTTCCATATTATGAAGGATTATTTAGGCTACCTGGGAAATATTTCGATTAAGAGCTTATCAGTCCCCTTTTTCACCCATCAGGTGGATGCAAGAATAGGTCATCATGTACCAGGACTCAAACCATAGCTAGAGGCATGTGGGTCAAAATAGTAACATTTTGAAGAGTGTAAAGAGTAAAGTCTCCTGCACCATCAGTAGCCTTAATCTGGATGTATTAATAAAGGGATTTCTATATCTGATGTGCATGTACTGTCCTGTGTTCAAATCCAATTTTAGACTATACTCTTCCTGGTACCAAGGTCAAACTGATGAACCCACATTGAAATATATGCATTCCTGAAGCTACAGGATCAGAGATAAGTTGGATTCTGGACTACAGGGATTTAAATTTCAATATATTGTGTTGATTCTACTAGTTTAAACACATTTTATGCAATATCTGAGAGCTGTTCTCCACTTATTTAGTAGATGTTCATTACCGTGAGAGAGAAAACATCAGTTTTATATAATTTAAAAAAGAAAAAAAAATCTCAAGTTCTGACCTAAAATTTTTAATAAAAAATAGCCGTTTTGCTACACTTTAGGGAACCAGCACTAAATTTCCATGTTGTGTATTAAAGTATCAAGTAAAATATATATAAAGTATACTTGTAAAGTTTAAAGGCAGTCACATCATAGGGAATGATATAGAAGCCAGAACAGAACGCGCTGGAACAGGCCCTTTATAAAATAAATTGATGTTAATATCACAATGTGTTAAATACTCTTGAAAACAATATTTAAGAACCAAAACCTATTCGATATTAAACTTTAGAAATCGTTTAAAAACAAAAATATCTCTCTGAACAGACAGGAACTGGCTGGAACACACTCTTTGTAAATAAAATCCATGCAAAAATCATTGAGATATATTAAATATAATTGAGAACAGAATACAATTTTTTGTAAAATGAGCCGGAACAGTAACTTCCCAGACAGACAGAAATACAAAATTCATCAGATACACTTGACTAGATGGGATTCATGTAATAAGCCTCAAAGCTTCTAGGAAAACTAGTTTCAAGTACCTGTTCCGTTCCAGAATACAACATTTCATAAAATGAGCCTGGATAACTAGTTCCCGGACATACAGAAATACAAAATTCACCAAATACAGTACATATGACTAGATGGGATTAATAGAAAAGCACACAGAGGAAAGAGAACTATATTTTTTTTGGTGCACTCACGGGAATAATTCGGTATCAATTAAAATGTAACCTTTAATAAACTTTTTTAAAACAAGTAACAAAAGGAATAACTCCTTTGAACAAATGCACCACCTAAGGAAATAAAAAGTCAATACTGCCTAGATGGCCCAAATACTACTATCCTATTTTCTTGAGGGGTAAAAGAAGATAATGGTACTACATATAAACCCACATGTGTATGTGATTAATCCTTGTGCCTTAACGCAGAAGGCAAACAATAGGGAATAAAGAGTAACTATAGTCTGTAGGTAGCAACGCAAATCCCTATAGAATTCACCTGTAAAACACAAAAATCAATCATGATAATTGAGTCAAATTTATAAATAGCTCTATAACAAGGGATGTGGTTTTATATAGATTATAAGGAACATAGACATATATGGCTACCCTTAATGATCACCAAAGTCCGAATCAGCCCAGGGATAAAGTGAATCACTCTGGGGTTTTAGGCAAATTAGTTATTCACTTTATCTACAGATGGTTAGATATCAGATAGGTGTATGGGTGACCATATAAACCACATTTTTTCCCCCTAATATCAGTACAAGGTATTTACTATTTTTTGGTCCAGATTAAAAGTGGATGGTAGGGGTGGCCATATTACATCTACTTCTCTAGTATTTGTATAGACTTTTATCTGGATATTCTGCCTGGGGCAATTCACAGTCAATACAATTGTTTAGGGATAATTCAAACTTCGGTGGTCACTAGGGGTGGCCATATGATCTATATTTCCTAGTACCTATATATGACCACGGTCTGGATCCCTTGTTATGGAGCTATTTATAAATTTGACTCAATTATCTTTATTGATTTTTGAGATATACAGATGTATTCTTTAAGGATTTGTGTCACTACCTACAAAATATAGAGGGGTATGGTTATCCCGATAGTTTACTTTCTACTTTTTTTTTTTTATATATATTTTATTAAACATTTTCAAAAGAGTTTACCAAGTACATAAAAATGTAAGCAATCATAAATTACCATATATCAGCATATTTCTGAAATTGATCAAACAATACCATCAACATAATTGAATATACATTCAATTATATAGAAACAAATACACATCCATGAAGTAACAAGATAAGAATAAAAGTACAGTGTATTTCTAACTGCAGGACAATAGTATATAAGTTTCCTGACGGAAAGGCAGGAAAAAAAATATTCAATAAGGAGAAGTTTTGTGAATTTTAACTGTCCATTGAGTTAACTCTCTACCTGCATGATTATCAAAAAATTAGAAATATACATTGAGTTATGCTAAAATAAAATACACATCCACAGTGTATATATCTGTATACAAATGTCCTTACCAAAAATAAAAATAAAATAAAAAGGTTCAAGAAGGAGTTTAGTTGTAACTATCCATTTAGCTAACTCTCTGCATTGCCACTGTCAAGCACTAGGTTTAAACCAATGATAGTTCTGTTATTTTATTATAACCATTTTTATTATATCCATATAACCAGGATTACATCCTATTTTCAATGTGATGCACTTCCAAACATCTATCAGATATACACCTTAGCCTAGGCAAACTACCCCAGTTTGACATTTTTCGAGGTTTATAAAAAAATAGTTACACCATTTTAACGAAGAAAATTTGTATATTAAATATGTAATTCGGAATTTCCCTGGATCTATCGGTAAATTCGCCAGCACTGACAGCTGCAGTGCCAGCAAGTAGCCGCTAGATGGCGCTGTGGATATTTTGCAGCGCTGCCAATATTTAACACAAGTTGTAACCATAGAAGGTTACCCTAGCCCTCACCCTAACCCTAACCCTCACCCTAAATCTCACTGTAACCCTGAAAGTTTACCTAACCCTGAAAATCATCAGCGCCATTTAGCGGTTGGTGGGCGGCACTGCTGCTGCCACTGCTGGAGAATTCTTGGTGAATTTCAATAGGGAAAGGACCCTTTCCCCTATTTTTAATAAGATTTAATTACATTTTCATAATCTTTTTGTCACTTTTGAAAAATTAACCCTATGATTTTAGTTATATTATTGTCTATATATTCCTTGGCCATTTTGAATTTAATCTGATTTTGTTAATTTAATGAAACATAAGATTCAATGAGTTTAACATCTCATTAACCCTTTAAACATTCTTCCTTTATTTATTAAAACAAACTAATAATTTCCCCTCTTAAAACTACTTCAACTGTCTCCCAAAAATAATTCAGTTGTATCTTTTGTCTGTGATTATTAATATTAAAGTTTTCCCACTTTCCCCTAAAAAAATCTAAATCCTTCAATTATGCATTGGGGGATCTTCATTTCATAGCTTTATATTCTTTTTATGCAAATGTAATATCCATACTAGTGCATTGTCAAGCAGACTTTATTTCCAATCTAAGAATTTTCAATTATATCTAATACACTTAGTGAAATTAAAAAAGTATTTTTGAGAAAAAATAATATATTTTGGAATAAAAAATATATTTCTTCTTTCATAAATTAAAGGACACCATTTATCAATAATTCTATATTGTTTGTGATTCTATATTCCCATCAATCATGTGTACATGAATCCTTTTGATCATAAAAACAGTTTAAGTTCCTAGCTCTATAAAAGTTTTGTTTTTTCATAAAAGTTTTGTTTTTTCACTAGCACAATATGAACATATAATTATATTATCAATGATGAGGATTATTTTGGCCATTATTTCATGGGAAAGAAAGAAGGAAAGAGAGTAAGAGAGAAAGAAAGAAAGAAAAAGTAGAATGTATTTAAATCAACAAACTCGCTCACTGGTTACAGATCAATCACATCCTCTATTATATTGTTTATAAACTACACAGGTTATACAATTCATAACCACACTAATTGCAGTTTAACAAGTATCTTAATATGCAAAGATTCTAAGTTATTTGAAAGTTATCAACTCAAAAGTGTCTATGTTCCTTATTTCTTATCAAAAGCAACTACAGATTATTGATATAAATTCTGATATTCTTTTAGGTTTATACAGTCAACTCTAAAAAATTAGTTGAACACCTTTTGTGGTTATCATATTTGTTATATAGAACTAATTTGTTTAAAATTTAACTTTTTATTATAACTTCTTTAAAAACTATTTTCCTTTAAAATTCAGACGTTAAAAAATGAGTTTTTTAACTCAATTGTGATGACGTCTCAACTTTCCCAATTCTTAGTTAGGAATAATTTTTCTATTATTCAAATATTAGCAATGGTCTTTGTTTTTAGGCAGGGTTCTATAGTAGTTATTTGAGGTATAAAAATGCTTTTGTGCTTTAAAGGTGGTAAATAACATATATGTGCAATTGTTGCAAACTAAAGTACTTGCGCTTGTATTGAATTGATAACATCTTTTTATACTGAAACTTAAACTTCTCAGTGTTTGTGCTATAGTAAGCACTCTGTGTCTTATCCCTGAATTGTTCTTAGTGAGCTATAACATTTATATTTATAAATGTTGTCTTATTGGGGCGTTTCTCTTAATTCTGGCAATCCCTTATACTTATATTGATCATTCGTTCCCTCTGCCTGCTTTTAGCTATCTTTGCTGCGTTTGTTAGACCATGCTTCTCTGTATTAGCTTGTTTGGCTACTTCCTGGTTGTGACATCATCAGTATGCACCCGACGCACGTTTCATGAGACTGTTACATCTCAATCATCAGGGGCTGCAATACTATATCTGTACTGACTATTTATAGCATGTGTGGTCTGTAGTTAACTCTTTGTAACCCTGACTGGCCCATATGTCATATTTAACGCTTGATGGAGACTCATATGCTTTTAAACATGTTGTATCATGATTTAGTTACTTTTCTTACTATTTGGTGTAAAACTAATTTTCCTTCATTCATTTGATATACTATGTGGGGTATTTTATTAACCCTTTACACTAATAATTATGAGTCAAGTCATATTTTATACATTTATCAACCAGTGATTTATTTTCAAAATACATTTATGCCCTTGTTTTTCAGTTGTTATTCACTTTTTTACATTAATTATTTATATATTGATATATATTCATCTTCACATAAATTTCACATAAATTTATAAATCATTTTAACTTATTTAACTTTTTTTAAATACCATTTATGTATTATGGAATTATGATCATTTAAAATAATTTATCTTTTTTCTTCTTTACTTTTTATCAAGTTTTTTTCAAAATGATTCATACTATAAGAATAGATGTTTTAAATTATTTATGCTATAGAGATATGCTTTTATACCTATGGTGGTTTTACTGATTAAGTTTTTTTAAATAAATTCCTTTTCTAAAAAGTGCACTTCTGGACTCCTACTTTGTAATCTTCTTTTTTAAGTGTTTACTTAATTGTTTTCATTAATGAACACTATGTTGTGCTAATCCAAGGTTACTATGTTATTAATGGGGTATAAGTGAATTCTTCATTAAGGCCCATAGGGCTCTTAGTATCTAACCAACATATCCACTTTGCTTCTTTACATTGTGATTTCTGATCAGTGTCACCTTTTCGTATTGAGAAAGGGATATGATCTATGCCGATAAATTTTAGACAGTCCGGATTATTACTGTGTTGAATTCTGACATGTCTAGCAACAGAGGTTTCAGCATTTTTCAATACATCATTTATGTGCTCCATTACTCTATGTCTGAGCTGTCTGCATGTTTTTCCTATGTACTTTTTTTTTACATTTGCAGACTATTTGATAAATGACTCCTTCTGACAATTTATACTATATTTTATTGTATACATCTTTGTATCTGTTGCATTTGTGAAAGTTTTAGTGTTTAAAATTTGAGCACAGGCTTTACATTTTCCACATGATGAACATCCTTGTTGTATTTGTTCTAACCAATTTTTTTTTTTCTTTTTTTTTTTTTAATGGCTGTGGACTAGTAAATCCTTCAAGTTTTTTGCCCTTCTGTAAGTGATGTTACTTGAAGTTGTTATTACATCTTTTATGTTATGATCTCCTGGTAACACATTCCAATATTTTCCTAGTATGGTGGAAATCATGTTACCTTCATTGGAATAGTCTGCAATATATCTTATCGGTTGTTTTTCAACACTTTTGATTTTGTCTTTGAGTAATTCTACTCTATCTTTATGTAAAGCACTTTTATATGCTTTTGTTAAGACTTATTTTAGAGTATACTCTCTGGGAAAGTCTTGTTTGAAGATCCTTAGCTTGTTCTTTAAAGCTTTCAATGCTTGTACAGTTTCTTCTTATTCTAAGATATTGTCCCACAGGGATTGCTTTTTTGTTCTGTGTTGGATGATGACTATTCCAGTGAAGTATGGAGTTAGGGGCAGTTGCTTTTCTATAAGTAGTTGTTTCTAACTCCTGTTGACTATTTATCTCTATTTTAGGTCTAAAAAATTAACTGAGATTTTGCTGAATTCTATTGTCATCCTTAAGTTGGTATTCAATTTTTTTACAAATTCTTGCAATTCTTTCACTGTTCCTGACCATATCACATATATAGTTCTCAGCAGCGCGGGCTTGCCAAAAAATGTTGGTAAGCAAAGTTAAAACTGCGGGCTTGCAAAGCGAGCCTGCTGCAACTGCGGCCCTTGCAAACCGAGGGCCAAGGTTGCGGCCAGGCAAGGAGTGCCAAAGGCGCTCCTTGCGCTGGTGGTGATGAGCGCCATAGGCGTTCATCCCTACGACCCCGTATGACTTAGGCAGGGAGAGCCTAAGGCGCTCACTGCGCTGGTGGAGATGAGTGCCATAGGCGCTCATCCCTACGACCCCGCACGCATTAAGTATCATACCCGCAGCACTACAGAACAACAGAAAACTCAAATACACAATTCACAGTGCGAGATCTGTAGCACTTTGAAAAAAACGCAAAAAAAATGTACGCCTGACACGCGGGTCTACAGAACAACAGAAAACACAAATACACAATTTATAGTGCGAGACCCGTAGCAGTTTGAAAAAATAACGGCCCGTAACACTTGAAAAGGAAACTGCCACTTAGAGAAAATAAAATACGACCCGCAAAAAATACGAACTTAACGGCCAAACCGCGCACATCCAAAAACAATACTAAAAACATCACACACAGCACGGGGGACAGCCAGGACGTCTGAGAGTGAGGTTGCACAGGAATTTAAGTCAAATTTGCAGAGTTTCGACACTCGAAAATAGTCTAAGCGAGAGAAAAAATGGCTGCTGAAAAAAATGAAAACAAGGCTACACGAACCCTAAACACGCAAAACACCGCCAGGCATAGACGACTTACAAAATACACTATTAGGAAGGACGCAAAATGCTTGAGAGCCATGTAACACATGCACACTCGCTGCCATTTTACAACACTAACTTGAAACTAATAACATTACCATTCTAAAATGGCACCACTAAACAAACGGTTTACCTCGCGCACGCAGCCTATTTACACTGCACACTTGTCACATTGCTGACACTTTCTCCTCAGATCACCAAAACAATAGAGATTGTTATCTCTTCAGCATATTGATTCCTGGATATATTCATTACAAATAGGTAAAGTATATTAATTTATTATTTAATTAATTAATTATGTATTATAAAAAAATATATTTATATAAAAAAAAACAGAGCAGAGGAGAGACTCGAATTGCCAAAGGCGCTCAGTGCGGAGCTCACAATGAACGCCCAGGGTGCTCAGAGGAGCAAAACTACATGAGGGGAGAGGTTCGCAATGAGTGCCGAAGGCGACCAAAACTACATCAGGGAGAGGCTCACAATGAGCACCGAAGGAGCTCAGCGCGAGGCTCGCAATGAGCGCTGAAGGTACTCAGAGGACTAAAAGCCTTACATTCTGTGGCAAACAACATTACCTGTCTTACAATTTTATTGCTGTAATTTTTTGATGGGCAAGTCGCTAGTCATTAATATATAATCTATATAGCGTAAATAGAGATACAAAAGAATAGAAATACAATTTCCTGTTCCCAATGTCCCAAGTATAAATTAGCATAGTTAGGGACACAGGGTGTTCCCATCGCTATGCCCCTAACTTGCTTATACATCTGCCCATTGAACACAAAATTGTTGTTATTTAGGACATACTCCAAAAGTTCAATTGTAAATCTGTTCAGATCTTTATATTCATTACTTTTTGTGTCCAAATATGTCTTGACAGCTTTTATTCCCTCATTATGAATTATGCTGGTATACAGTGATTCTATATCCATTGTTACCAAATACGCATCTTGTGGAACTTTTATACCATCTAGTTTTTTTTAAGTGTTTTTAGTGTCTCGTACATAGGAGGAAATGGTTGTAACGTGCTCTTTTAATATTTCATCAGCATATATGCTTGGCTTTTGGGTTACACTATTAATACCGGACACAATGGTGTTTTTTCAGGGTTTTTACGGATTTTTGGTATTGTATAATAGGTGGAAATTGTAGGTTTGCGATTTATCAGGAATCTTGATTCAGCATTTGCTATTAGTTCTTAATTTACTGCTCTTTCCACTACTTCCTGTAACTCCATTACACAATTATTTGTAGGATCTGATGTTAATTTTCTGTAACAGTCTTTATCATTGAGAAGTTTTTGTGTTATTTTAATGTAGTCAGAAGTGTTTAATATTACTACATTACCTCATTTGTCAGAAGGTTTAATAGTTATTTCAGGATTTTCCTGTAACATTTTCATGGTTTTTTGTTCTGTAAAATTCTAATTGTTATTTTTTTTTAGGTTCTCTTTTATCTGTTTTTTTTTTATCCAATTCTATTAATTAGATTATCAGATTATTCTTGCAAATGGTCAGGTTTTATTTAATTGCCGCATAAGATTCAATTTGGCATCCCTGGTGCTACAAATCCTCTTCTAATTACATTAATTAAAATCCTTCCTCAATCCAAACAGCAATAACCATGTTTCAATCAGTAAAGATCTATCACAGGTTATAAATGAGATACATCTGATAGTATATTATTTTATAGATCACACAGATTTTACAATTTATGACTATACAGATTGCAATTTAAAGAATAAATCCATATACACAAAGCCTCAATTATATAGATATTTAGAACATTGTAAAGTCTAGCATATTTGTAGGATGCTTCAGAGTTTAATCTTTACAGCTATCTTAATACCATTTCTATTATAATTACTAATTCTTCATATTTATATAAGCTAGGCTGTATCTCTTTAGAAGAGCCCATCTTTTAACATTTATTAATTCTTTTTACAATAAATGATAAATGATAATTTTTATATAAACATGTCATTTTTATTATCTTATTTCAAACTAATAAAACACAGCAGATTTTCAAGATTATCAAGATTAAAAAACTTTAAAACTCAAATTGCTTATATCTTTTAGAACCACTGTATTATAAAAATAATTAAAATGTTAAAATGATAGTACATGGATAACATTTTGTCAAGATAATTTTCTGGTCATAGCAAGCACTCTCTACCAACAGCCTCAGAGATGACTCTATACCAGATGGATAATATAGAAATCCGATTGAATATTTACTTTGTAGCCAAAGATGGAGAGCTCTATACAGTCAGAGAAAACAAGACCTGAAGTTGACTGCGGCTCAGACCATGAGCTTCTTATTGCAAAGTTCAGAATTAAACTAAAGAAAAGAGGGACCATCATCAGACCAGATGTGAAATACATAATAGCCCTGTGGAAAATAGAATGTCTGAAGAACTTTGGAAATAAATTTGTGACATTGTCCAGAAAACAGCAAAAATACCCCCAAAAGAAAGAAAACTAAGAAGGCAAATTTGCTGTCTGATGAGGCTTTGAGTGTAACCCGGGAAAGAAGAAAATCGAAAAGTAGTGGAGATAGGAAAAGATTTGTCCAACTGAATGTAGAATCCCAGAGGATAGCAAGAAGAGACAAATAGATATTCTATCACATATTATAATTGTCGAACTACGAGATGTTGTCACGCTTTGCGTGGTGCGTACGACTTAGGTGATGAGCAAAGCGAGGCGAGCTGTTAACTCGGAGCACTAAGATGATCGCTTGCGAGCTTCGCGTAGCGAGGCGAGCCATTAAGGCACTAAAACTCACAGCACAGCACTTTGGCGATGAGCTCTAACACGCACAGCACTTGGGCGAAAAGCACCAAAGGCACTCATCACCTTCAAGCCTCGCATAGCGAGGCGAGCCGTTAAGGCACTACAACTCAGAGCATTGGCCAATGAGCGCCGGAGGCTCATTCGTACAATAGAATAGGGCTCTATATAATCAAATAGCATCTTTTTTTTTAAATACGTTTTTACTTATTGAAGAGCTTGCTTTTGCATAGAAGTTAACTAACTAAATACTTCTGTAAAAAAATATATCCTATGTGCTTATATAGAGCCATAATCAATTGCCCGATTCGCAATTCAATAAGGCTGTTAGACTGCAAGCAGTTTACGAACATGTGACTTAAAAAAAAAACCATTACAAGACGCGGGACATAAAGGAAAAAATATCCGAAAAACACAAAAAAAAACGACAACAAAAAACCCAACATCACACACAGCACGGGGTAACAGCCAGGTTATCTGGAAGTGAGGTGGAACGTGAATTTAAATCAATTTGAAAGAATTTCGGCACTCGAAAATCGGCTAAGCAAAAAAAAGAATGGCGGCCAAAAAAAATTAAAACAAGGCTCACGACCCTGGACCGTGCAACACACAGCCAACCATGTACCACTTTCACACAGGAACGTACGAGGTACAAAATACACTACTACAAAGGACGCCAAATACTCACGAACCACGTAGCACATACACAAACTACGCTACTTTACACTCCGAACTTGAACATCACAACATTACGCATCTACAGTAGCGCTTTACACAAATAAACCAACGGTTTGCCCTCACGCACACAGCCTACATCTAATGCACATTTGGGACATTCATAAAAAAATCTCCACAGGCCAGCAACAGTCCAACTGGACATTATCAGCCTTATTAAATTGTTAAAAAGTTAAAAAGGGCTCTATATAAGCACAGAACCTATTTTTTTACAGACGTTTTTAGTTAGTGAAGATCTTGCTTTTGGATAGAAGTTCACAAACTAAAAACTTCTGTAAAAATATATGCTCTGTGCTTATATAGAGCCCTATTCAAGTGGCCGAATCGCAATTTAATAAGGCTGTATATACTGCGGGAAAATGAAAAAGATTGTTAGCGCTTCAGCCTATTGATTGATGGATATATTAATTACAAATAGGTAAAGTATATTAACTCATTAAGTAACTAATTAATTGATTATTATTTATAAAAATATAGACATATGTCTTTGTGATGAGTGCAGAGGCTGCTCAGAGGAGCAAAAGTACACAAGAGGAGAAAATGAAAAAAGATTGTTAGCTCTTCAGCCTATTGATTGATGGATATATTAATTACAAATAGGTAAAGTATATTAACTCATTAAGTAACTAATTAATTGATTATTATTTATAAAAACATAGACATATGTCTTTGTGATGAGCGCAGAGGCTGGTCAGAGGAGCAAATGTACACCAGAGGAGAGGCTCGCAATGAGCGCTGAAGGTCCTCATAGTACAAAAAACGTCACATTGTCTGGCAAACAGCATTGCAATGGCTTACAATTTTATTGACTGTCATTTTTTGACGGGCAAATCGCTTGTAATATATAAGATATAAAGATATAGAAGAAGATCATATAGGAGAGAAAAAATAGATAGAAGAAGAACACCGAATGGGAAAGTCAATAAATCTCTTCAAGAAATTGTGGATCTCAAAGGCCTAAATAGTTGGTCCAATAAGTTAGAGCCATCTTAGAGAATGAAGTGGAGGCAGGAATAACGTAACGACGTAAGAAATGGAGAAAAAGGAGAGGAGAAAGGTGAGAGAAGAGAGAGAAGGGATGGAGAGGGAGAGATGAGAGAGAGAGAAGGAAGGAAGTGAGAGAGACAGAAACGAGAAAGGAGAGAGAGAAAAGAGAGGGAGTGAGAGAGACAGACAGGAACGAGAAAGGAGATAGAGAAAAGGGAGAGAGTGAGACAGAGAAAAGGGAGAGAGGGATAGAGAGAGATAGGGAGAGAAAAAGAAAGGGAGAAAGAGGAGAGGAGAGAGGTGAGAGAGAGAGAAGAGTGATAGGGAGAAGAGAGAGAGACGGGAATGGAGGGAGTGAGAGAGAGAGAGATAAAGAGAGAAGGAAGGGAGGGAGATGGGAGGGCGTGAGGGAGAGAGAAAGGGGTGAGAGAGAGAGAAGGGAGGGAGAGAGTAGGATGGAATTAGAGAGAAGGGAGGGAGTATGACAGAAGGAAGTGAGGGAGACAATGTAGCTCACTCTTTCAATCCAAAAATAACAATTTTATACATGGCTTCCTTAAAGCATTTTAAACAAAGCATATGGTTGAATTTTGCACAAATCAAGAATTCCCTCATATACAGTACTGTTTTTTTTTGTTTGTTTTCTATCTATTTATTGAAATCAAAACATGTGTACAAGTTAAAACCGTTCGTTGATCAAAAATCTTGACAATATTTGCGTTTTTAAAGTAATTTTGTCAAAAATGTATAAAAACAGAAACATCACAAATTTTTCAAAAATACAAAAACATATCCGTAACAGCTTTATTCTACGAAAATTACATCATGAAATTTACGTCAACAGCTCAGTCCGATAGTTTGACATAAATTAGAACAAAGATTGTTTTCAGCAAAAGTACAATCAAATGTTACAAGAACAATCACCCAAATGAAAATTCGAGAAAAAAGCCTTCTTTCCCTCACTCTCCTTTCTTCTTTCCCCTGAGGTGACCCTACCGCTAACTAGAACACCTATCAGCACGACTGGCTGCACCATCCCTGCAGCTGTCCCTCTTCTGACCCTTTACGCTGTCTTTTCAGAAGATGGCATCTTGAGTTTCTGAAAAAGAATTACATAGTTGCAATTTACCACAAAATTCGATGCATCCACATGTGTGGTTTCCTCAAATTAGTACTGGCATCTATCTTATTTCTTGTCAACTAAAAAAATAAGAGTACACACCAGACAATATGTAACCAATACAGTATACTGTGAGTAAATGTTCTTTTTTAAATAAATACAAATTACAGAATTTCCAGAAGGCTACTTTTAATGTATTAATAAACTGCCAAAGTGCCCTATGTTTCTATTCAACAAATCTAAACACTATATCATACACCTCCTTGGCATAGGGACATGTCCACACATGACACACAGTCTCATCATTCCCACAAGATTATCTAGGATGCCTTACAGATCTTACAAATCCACTTTGGTGTTGGAAAACTCTAGTGGGTACATACTCATGGATCGTCGACCAGGTCAAGTCCTGCTGGGAATGTATTAAACACTTATGAGACACTCTTATCCAAATGATGATTGATAAACTATCCACAAACCTTTATACCTGTAAAACTGGCATTTTTTCAGTAATCACACATGTCAATTTTCTTTGGTCGATTACGAAAGCCAGAAGTATTGACCATAAATCATAGACTTTTATAATTTTTTTCAAGAAATGGTAATGTTTAGGTAAAGAGCCGCTGTAAGGCACCAGTAATGACAACCTATATCAACCACAATTTGCAAACAAATGACCAACAAAATATCTTACTAGCGCAGCAGTGTTATAAATTTTGTCTATTAGACTAACATAATATGCCAGAAATTTCAAGTACAAAAGCTTCTCCAAATATGGCCCATTCTCTACAGAGTTTCTCCATGAAGGATTTTCCGAAAAATCTGAAAATTGGCTTTTTTTAACGCTTTAGCCAAAAATTGTTAGGGGGAAACACAGAGCAAAAAAATGTAATTATGGCCAACAAAACATACTTAATGACCAAAACTTTACTCTCCATGGATAACTCATGCAGATTCCATAAATTAATGACCCTCTGCAATTAAGTCAACAAGATGTAATTAAGTTCACCATTTATTTTATGATCAAACCAAATCCCCCAAATTTTAATTTTATCTTTTACGACTGGAATGCTAGATGGCACATCATCTCACCAATCTCCAAAGACCATGTACACACTTTTAGACATATTTTTTGAAAAACATTCTTGCACAAAACAGTATGGACGCACAGGATGCACACACTTATTTACATCGTCCATATATGCCACACATATCGACTGTTGCCCTTCAATGCCTGGTACAAAAAAATCTTATCATTGTGGATCTTATTCAGGAAAGGTTCAATGGAACATATAAAGAGGATGGGGGACAAAGGGCAGCCTTGTCTGACTCCAGATTTTACAAATATGTCCTCACTATTAAGCCCATTAATATGAATCTGACTTGTGCTATCTCTATAGATATCTCTTATAATATTAATTAGTAATTTGGTGAAATTCATTTTTTCCAATACTGAAACAAGATAATAATGAGACACGATATTGTAGGCTCAAAATCCACATGCGGTAGTGCTACAGATTGGTTTAAAGAGATTGTGTGGGAAAATGCATCTTTTAGTACAGATAACCCATCTAATATGCTTCTCCCTGGGACAGCACAAAGCTGGTTATCATGAATTACTGAATGAATGACCTTCTTTACACAATTAGCAATTATTTTTGGTTACAATTTCATAATTACAATTTAACAGAGTAATAGGCCGCCAGTTGCGAATATTCTCCTTATTGCCCTCTTTTGAAAGTAAAATAATGAATCATTTCTTAAAATCAGAAGGAATATGATTACCAGACAAACAATATTTAAAAAGTTCCAAAAGATCAATTTTAATAACTTTCCAGACTCCAACCTGGAGTCTTATTGTGCTCTCCTTGATCAATCACTGTTTTCACTTCAGTTACTGTCACATTTGCAATCAAGTAATTTGCCTTAGCCACCTGTAAACAACCTGGCACTGATGACAAAAACGTATCCAAACACTTATTATCCACAGGGCAGAATAGAATTTGCTTGCAACTTGTAATATATCTGAAGTAGACACTACATGTTCTTCATTCTCCTCTAAAGCATGCAATATCCACTTTTTTATATACACGCTGAAAAAAAATATCTGCAGGATTTCTAATTTTTTTCCATGTCCCTCACATTATGATTCAATATGATAGTTTTACCAATCTTCTTAATCCTGTCTTTTATTTGAGCATATAGGGAGAAGCATATACATTGACAATTTTAAAAATCTCAGAATGAAATCTTACCTTTACAGACAGCGCCCTTCCTGGAACAATATTCACATAATTTAGCACATCAAAGTCATGTGAATTAAACAACACACTAATTTCAACAGACTTGTTCTCATCCCCCCAGACCAAACAGAAGGCCCTTAGGTCCTAATTTTGTGAAGGATTTCAATGTCATCATTAGCAGAAAGAGCAAACTCTTGAAACAATACAATCTGTACCCCTAAGGTAGCTATGTGCACAAATAGAGCAGCCCTATGTGCAGTGCGTATTAAGAGACATTATCTTTAACCCTCCATTCTAATTCCTTAAATTTTACTCCTTTTAATCTCCAGAGCTGATACATCTGAGCTAATATACTAATTATCTGACAAGTCAGACCCAATTTGTATCTGTCCATCACCCAAAGAAAAAGGTGAATAGGGATTATCCACTCTACCGCCAGACTCCGGCACCATGATCCTGTAATCCTTTCCGGACAGCGATTTTTTTTGTTGTTGCTTCAGGCTTCTCCTCTCTCTCCTCATCTCCCAAGTTTTTCTTGGAGTTCTCGCTAGTGTCCAACATAACTGCCAGCAAGGTTTTAACCCCAGAATTATCTGTTCCGGTAGAATCCACCTCGTATGCCTAGATTGACTGCTGTTCCAGCGGGATATCTGAAATAGTAGAAACGGAGGCCTCTTTCTCTACCAACTTGGAGGAACAACCTACGAGATCCCTCCACCTTGCATTGCCGCTGCGGCTTAGGATCAGTTCATGCAACTTGGACAATTCCATTTTGGAGAACTCTCCTTCAGGGTCCTCTAACACTGGGTCAGAACAAAGCACTGTAGGTTTGTTCAAAACTTCACCAACACTCTCCGCACCATCTTCCTTGGATAATACCCCCACAGTATGTACAGCCACTGGAAAGGGGAGAAATGTTTGTATTGCTCTTTTTCATGTAAAGAACAGCAGCCTAAGCATACAACTTTTGTCTTTAAGGGCACTCCTAATCCCAAATGATTCTGATCACTACAAAAATTACATCTTTTGATCAGAAATTTTTTAACAAAGTGATCTAAACTCCCACTGTTTTTGCAGGAATTCTGCCTACACCCAGTAGCCAGATGACCATAATTTAGACATGTTCTACAGAATTGTGGTTGATTTAAAAAATAAACCCTGCCTTTGTCTGATCCAATAAAAAATACTGCTGGTAGTTGACGTAAGCCTCCATAACATGCATCATCCCTTTTAAAATGCACAACATATTGTCTCTTCCTGTTCCAAATATTGACTATTCACCAGCTTTCTGATGAACCTCACATTAGAACAGTATTTTTGAAGGATTGCCAAAACATCTTCACCTTGAACAAATGGGAGATATGCACTGTAAGTAGTACTTCCTTCTCAACAAACAAATATTCAGGCTTAAGACCTTTCAACTTAGCATTGGATGCATGCAATTGACATTTTTGGTGAAAAGTCCTACACAATTCAGTAGACTTGAAAGTAAGGTAAAAAAAAATGAAACATGAGAAATCCTCGGCACACCGGAAGTCCTGCGTTGTAAACTGAAACAGCCCCAAAAGTACCTCAGCAAACAAGAACATTCAGTTACTCTCGCTCTCATTCTTAGCCACAGAAATCCTGATTGTGTCCCGGGGTCGCGCCCCACAGGCCGACCCAAAATCTTGTTGTGCCATCTACACTTATGAGTAAAGGGGGAAAGCCCCCCCCCAGTAGCAGCAGGACCTCAACCCCAAAGGGAAGAGGCCAAGGCTGAGTGGGAAGGTTCCTTCATGAGGAAACGCTCAGTTGCTTGCTCTTGCTACGCTCAGAGGAATGCCCAATGGCCAATAGCAGCAAGGACTCCAACCCGCAGGAAGGAGTTCAAGGCTGATCACCAGGGTCCTCTTCGCTAAGAATCCACGCCGGTCACCAATTCAAGCTTAATGGTTATTATCAGTATGAGGCTGATTCTGATTCGTGCAGAAAATTTTGTAGCACTGAGTTATTCACAACAACCATTTAGTATACGGTGAGCTCAAGAGTAAGTGAAGCTCTCCACCATACATAGTATAGTCAGCAAGTAATACATTTGTAAGTTCACTTGCATGTCTAAAAGTTGGGGATATGCAAATGAGAAGACAATGTATCTCATTCTTTCAACCCCCCCAAAAAAGTATATATATAAATATATATATATATATATATATATATATATATATATATATATATACAGTATATACTTTCATAATATATAATGTATAGTATTGTATTTCTTTTACTTCTGTGGGCAGCACCACACTGTACTAATCCACCTTAAGTGAACCGATAAGACAGGCAGAAAAGACGTCTCCATTCTGATTTGCTAAAGAGCCAAGCCCCTAAGACATAGCAGTGAAGTAGCAAGAGGAAGGTCTGGAAGCAATATAAACATATGCAGCCTTATTAAATTGCTATTCGGCCATTTGAATAGGGCTCTATTTAAGTATATAGCATATTTTTTTTACAGAAGTTTTTAGTAAGTGAAGACCTTGCTTTTGGATAGAAGTTCACTTACTAAAAACTTCTGTAAAAAAATATGTTATGTGCTTATATAGAGCCCTATTCAATTGGGCGAATCAACAATTTAATAAGGCTGATAATCTTCAAAATAAAGTAACTCTGCTAAAAAGTACTTCAGTTTCAAAAATGTAAAAACTATTTCCACATATTTTAATGAGATCTAAAAGATACCGAAAGCCAATTTCTTCGATTGAAGGTTTCATGGCATTTTGCCAGAACAGATACATGTAACATATTTTTACTTTACAGGTTCAATGACACTGTATGAATGATTTTGGGAAAAAAGACATAGACATGGTTGACTACTAGAATATGGTTAAAGGGATATGAAAGTTTAATGGATTAATACTTTTCTGCACTCCTTTTCTGCACTCCCACTAGTTACCTGCTGTTGCTTGCTCAGCCAATCGCCTTGCAGCTTCCTGTCTGTATTTCAGCAGCAATACATAGCACAAATCCGTGATAGACTACATATCCCAGGCTGCTTTGCGGAACAAACAGAAACCCCAGAGTTAATTCAAAAGTTTCAGCTAACCTGATTGGTCAAAAATTACAAGACATTTTGCTGACTTCAATGTAAGTGTTTAAATGTTTATTTTACGATACTAATTCTCTACTAATTCTCCTCTGTCAGATGCATTCACAATCCAGCAAACTTACATAGCTGTTAAAATACATGGCAATGTATTTAACTTTATATTAGAAGCCAATTTTTATTATCCAGCAGTTGAACAACAAAATACAAACTGCAAACACATATAACATTGCAGAAGATGTCACCATGGAATTATTTTTAGTTTTATATTTATTGACATTAGTACAACTCCCTTTCTAGTCTTGACCTATTATACAAATCCCATAATCCAACATGAACACCCAATGAGTATCCAAAGCCATAAATGAAATTTCTAATTTTTATTCCGACTGTATATTTAATGGAACAATTTAGATATAAAAAACCCATAAGCAAACATTTTGTTTGGAACAGTTTGTAATAGGTTATATGATGACTTTGACTCAAGATCACTTGTTTATTATAAGATATTGTTTTACATTAAATTAATGTTTAAATTAAGCATTTTCAAGTTCCCCATTCATCTTGCACCTGGCTTTCAGTGAGGTATATTATAGTGAGCTCAAACAATAACCTATTGCTTTTATTGTCCTGTGCTATTTCCTCTTCTTTCCTTCACCTCCCAGCTAGAGAAATAACAATTCAATTGCTAATGTCTGCGTGGGAGTAGTAACCTTTACTTGTATAGCTGGGTTCTTACATCTGGGTGGGTGGTGAGGAGAGCTCTCTTTGATAGCAAATTGTATTGGCAAATGCAGATGTAGTTACAACATCTGTTGGGTATGAGGATATTAAAGAATAAAATAAAACATTCTTATCTCTACATTATATCTGTAAAGCCACAATATATTATGCAGTATTGACAGAATGATGCCACAAAATACATATTACTGAACTCAATAGCATAGTAATATGCAACATCAAACCACATAGAAAAATATAATGTGTCCAGTATTCTGCTTGTGTGAGTTTCCTGAAGCCCTGGAAATGAACTTTTATACAAACATAGCTTGGACAGAAGATATGAACCAAAAATCCCATCTAGTCTACTCATTCTTAATACATAAAAAGTGTTACTTACTTAGGATGGCCTCATGTTTATCTCTGGGATGCTTTAATTTTTTTTTTAGTTTGTGGTACCTGTTTGGTCTGCTGGAAGGGTGTTTCACTTATCTACTAGCCTTTCTGTAAATTAGGACTTTTATATGAAATTCCTAAATCTTCCACCTTCCAACTTTATATTATGGCCAAGGGCCAATCAGTTATGATTGTAGGGAAAAAATGGGTACCAATAAATCGAAAGAGAATGTAGGCTGTAAAAAAAAAATACAATCAAATTAAGAGGAGAGGTTCAAATGAAACCTGATGGGAAGATACTGAGCAGAGTACTCCATTTACAGCCCACATTGAGGTAAACTCAGACATCCTCTCAGTGGACAAAGCCAGGATTAACTTTGCCCAGATGTTGGACTTTATATAGATACCTCTGCAGATACTCAAGGCAGAAGGCGTGCAACTGGGAGCTCACACATACCACTCCCTGTTCTCTGTATAGGAGAGGAAGACTCATTAAACCAGCAGAGACCCAATGCCTTCCCATCCAGAAGAAACTCCACCAAGCTCCTCTGGTTAAATCCAGAGGTTGGTTTCAGACAGATTAGCCAGTGCTTTCCCAAAGGAAAACATTTTTGCAAGACCATCATTGTCTCAAAATAGTGAGGATATGTTCCTCTACATCCGCATTTGACAGATAGATTCCCAAAAATGTAATGATATCTACCTTGCATGAGATGTTACATTAAACACGAGGCAGCAGACTACATGTAGAGAATCCTCTAAAAAACGTATGCACTGTGAACAATAATTATTTTGGAACACTTTTGGGTCATAAGAAGCAGATCATCCATATTATGCTGAGAAAGCAACCCGTACGCCTGACTCTTTCAGTACCAGCCATGTGAGCCTTTGTAAAGAAAAGTATCCATGGTGAGTGCATATAGCTCTCCAGGCAAAGGGCATCCTTAATGAACCCCTCATCCAAATACCAAGGGTACGATTAGGAGCCAAATTATTTTAAGTTAACATTCTGCAGAGATGTACAGCATTTTCATTTGGATCACAAAATGTGGGCAAAAGCTGTATTTTTGCAGAGTGACTATGAGGTAACAATGGTCCATTCTGTCAAATGCCTTCTCTAGATCCAGTCCCACAGGTGGAGTGCAGTAGATCCTGGACCAGAAAAATGCTTTTAAAGATAGTCTGGTACTGGATAGCATCAAACTGGTTAGGCTGGACCAATTCTGCCGGCACATATTTGAGCCTTAGGGAGATGGATTTGGCTACAATCTTATAGTCTGTGCTGAGTAGTTAGATTAGTTGCCAGATCTAACTCCCTCTGTTTGAGCAGCAAGCTAAATATTGCCCATCAAAGGACAGGCTCATTTTACTGGTCTGTAGTGCTTCCCCACAAACTCTGGAAAAACATTACAGTCAACCCATCCAGTCCTAGAGATTTCTCACAGGACATGAGACAAAGTGAGTCAGAGAGCTGTTGTAATTTTGTTGGCTCATCAAGCCTCTCTCCCAACAAACTGCTTTACGCTGTTCACTCGCACCCTTTGTATATTCCTGAGCCAGGAATCATAGGTGTATCTTGCCTACATCCCACCACAGTTTCAGAGTGGCAAAGTCACTCTTACAAACCCTCCAGTCGATCCAAAACTGTCGGATCAACATTGTTAGCCGCTGGTCTTCCAACAAGGTTTTCTTACATAGTTAAATTGAAAAAAGAATTGAGGTTGAAAAAAGACTTTTAGTCCATCAAGTTCAACCTTTTAAGATATCCTCTGATATGCAATATGCAAATTAGGTGTTGATTGAAGTGACAAAGGCTGGCTCATTGCATTGTTGGTGTGAGCGCCACTGTCAAAGACACACAATTGTGGTATGTGCACGGAACCAGCTCTTGCTCTAGCACATTTTGGTCCAGAGCTTAGAGGGTGCAATTAAAATTATCTAGGAGGGCAATGCATTCATCATCATCAACCATCTCCAGGTATGCCGACAGTCTGGCTAAGAGATTCACTCTCTCAGGCCATTCTGCAAACAGAGTTAATTGTGCATTCTTGCTCTTGGACCCGGAGGCAGTGTAGAATACCTGACATAACAGCTTTCACAAACAGCAGATTTGGGTGAAAAAGACTCTCCATACAATGTCAATGTGAAGTGACTGAAGAACACCCTGACTGTCCACTCCAGTGACATGCATTTCCTTCAGGAATCCCAGAGAGTGCACTCTGGGTGTAAATTTGAGAGTACGTGGAAACTGGATATTAAGCATGCTAATAATTTTATGTTGGGAATTATGAGTTTCTCAGATTGTGCGAGTTCGGATGGGACATGCACATGTTAATGAACATCCAGACATGGAGATGTTCTTGGACCTACTTTTGGCCTTTAGATGCAGCTGGAGAAAATGGATAATAAACTGCTTATTTTTCCACTTCTCCAATGGAGACTTAATTTGTCAAATTCCTGTGTGGGGAGTCTGATGTTCCTCTTGGCCAAGTACTTTTACCACATTCTCCACATCTGCGCCAAGTTTCCTCAGCTTTGTTCTACTGGACCCACTATTCACTTGAATGTTCCTCTATGGCATTAATATGGGTGCCTGCTTCACCCTCCTATCCCGTATGCTACCTCCCCTGTTAATATACACGGGACAATATCAACTACAGGGTTCTGAATGGGATCAAGTATATATCTGCCCCTCCCAGTGTTGACTCAGCCTTGGATGCTGACAAAGCACCAACAATGTCACTATATAGTGTAATGGAGTGGGAGACTCTAATGTCTCTGAAACTCTGCACTTCTGAGGCTGGGGAAAGCGTGAAACTACCTGTGCTTTTACCAAAATAAAAAGTATACAAATAAAAAGAATGAAGCACCAGTGGTGAGTGAAGGTGCAAGGGTAGTGGGAAGGGAAATATATCAGAAGGGAAATGAGCTGTTTTGAGCTCAGCTTCTCTGTTTGGAATGAAAAAGTAATTTATTTGGGAGCCCAGTGTCCTGGCATTAGTGAAGCTGGCTATTGATAAGTCCAGGAAACAGTGTTTTGCTGGAGAGGTCCCCCTGCTGTGTGAGGCCATGTTCCAGAAGCTGGTGAACATCTGTAGCCTTTGAGATTACACCCTGACTTTATCCACTCTCCCAGTGGATGTCTTAGTTACCTCCCAGTGAGATGTAGATGGAGTACTCTGCTTAGTATCCCCCCCCCCCCCTTAGTATTATTTTACTCTCATCCTCTGTATTAACAGTATTCTAGATGATGTCTACATAAATATGCATTTTTTTTTTACTTTTCACTGATCAGGACCAAAATATGTTTAGAGCATCTGACTTTCTGCTGTCCACCTGTGTAATTAATTTACATGGCTTAAGGTTTTAATTAAAGCATCAAACAAAATGATTTACTGTTTTAAACTATACATGAACAATCATACCCACTGTAACATACTACCTACTCATCAGGTCCACAGCACAGGCTGAGATCCCGCTCCATGCTGATGATAGCCAGTAAGCTTGAACCAGCTGTACATGGATAGGATACTCATCCTGTGTTTAATCCAACCTTGGCTTTGCATTAAAGCTGTGCAATACAGCATGCATAAGCTTAAAGGAAGCCATGTTTGATAATGGCTATGGATTGAAGAGCGAGGCATTTGTGGGCACATTTTTTTTTAAAACCCTGCGGGACCAACTACTGCCACTCCTGACCCCCACTCATATAGCAGCCACCCAATATGACCCTGCCGCTGTCCCTGCCTTTGCCTGCCCCCACCACCCGGCACTATATGGCTCACCAGCTTCCAACACAGCCAGTGGAGGGAATCCTGAATGACGTCACATAAGTGTGAATGAGATTTAGTTCCTGATTTGGTAGATGTACTAGAATGCAGTGATACTTAGGATTGTACACATTACATCCAGGGCCATCCAAGACACGCACTTTTTTTTCTATTAAACTTGGTTTAATGATCTCAAATTCAGTGAAGGAATCGCAGAATTTTTAGTAATGATATATTATGAAACATCCTGACAATGGCCCCCATGCTAATCGAGCAGTGTTATTTTTGGTATACCCTATAATCTGCTGCAGGAGATTTTTTCCCCTATGATACACGTTTATGTAAATCTTTTAACTTGCCATATTACACCACTGAGCCCACATCCGTAAATCTTGCCTTGTCCGCAAGAGATTTCAGTGTAGAAGTATGTTTTCACTCAGTATATTACACCAAACCAAGCTTTACGGATGACAAATAGCTCTAGAAACCAATAGAAAATGAGAACGTCCTCGTGACTCCGGCAGGGAACCATTATATAAATATATATATATATATATATATATATATATAATTTTTTATTTAGTTCAATTACATTTGTGACAATTTGGTTTATAGATTTAATATATATGTTTCCACATGGTTTACTGATATGTATTAACACCTTGAGTACTGGGTTGTGTATTAACCTCGGTGTTGCATAATGAGACGGACATACCATATATACTTGAGTATAAGACGACCAGAGTATAAGCCGAGGCACCTATTTTAGCACTAAATACTGGGAAAATTTAGTAACTCGAGTATAAGCCGAGGGTGGGAAATGTGCTGCCCCCTGTGTCCCTCTTGTGCCCTCTGTTTCCCTCTCTTGTGTGCCCTCTGTGCCCCTTTCTTGTGTCCCCCCTCTCCCTCCCCTGTGTCTCTTCCCCTTCTCCCTCCCCTGTGTCTCTCCCCCCTCTCCCTCCTCTGTGTCTCTCTCCCCCTCTCTCCCTCCCCGGTGTCTCTCTCCGCCTCTCCCTCCCCTGTGTCTCTCCCCCCTCTCCCTCCTCTGTGTCTCTTCCGCTCCTCTCCATCCCCTGTGTCTCTTCCTACCTGTCCCTTCCCTGTGTCTCTTCCCCCCTCTCCCTTCCCTGTGTCTCTTTCCCTCCCCCTCCCTTATCACCCTCCTCAACCCTTCTCCTCATGCTCCCTCCTCATCCTACCTCTTCGTCCTCCCTCCTCATCCTCTCTCCTCAACCCCCCTCCTCATCCTCCCTCCTCAACCCTTCTCCTCAGCCCCCCTCCTCATCCTCCCTCCTCATCGCCCCTCCTCAACCCCCCCTCCTCAAACTCCCTCCTCATCCCTCCTCCTCATCCTCTCTCCTCAACCCCCCCTCCTCACCCCCCTCCTCATCCTCCCTCCTTGTCCTCCCTCCTCAAACTCTCTCTTCAACCCCCCTCCTCAACCCCCCTCCTCATCCTCAACCCCTCTTCATTCTCAACCCCTCTCCTCATCCTCCCTCCTCAACCCCCCTCCTCATCCTCAACCCCCTCCTCAACCTCTCTCCTCAACCCCCCTCCTGACCCTCAACCCTCCTCCTCAACCTCCCTCCTCAATCCCTTCCTCATCCTCCCTCCTCATCCCCATCCTCAACCCCCCTCCTCATCCTCAACCTCCTCCTCATCCTCAACCTCCCTACTCAACCTCATCCCCCTCCTCAACCTCTCTCCTCAACCCCCCTCCTCATCCTCAACCCCCCTCCTCAATTTCTCTCCTCATCCTCAACCCCCTTCCTCAACCTCTCTCCTCATCCTCAACCCCCCATCCTCCTCCTCTCTCCTCATCCTCAACCCCCTTCCTCAACCTCTCTCCTCATCCTCAACCCCCATCCTCCTCCTCTCTCCTCAACCCCTCTCCTCAACCTAAACCCCCTCCTCAACCTCAACCCCCCTCCTCAATCTCTCTCCTCAACTTCTTTCCTCATCCTCAACCCCCCTCCTCAACCTCTCTCCTCAGCCTCAACCCCCCACCCTCATCCTCTCTCCTCAACCCCCCTCCTCACTTTACCCCTCTAATTACCTCCCCGTCTCCCTTTCCGCTCACTTACCTTTTATCAGCAGCTGCTCCTCCGCGCTTTTTCCGCCTGCGTCGTAACTTAGGAAATGCTAATAACGTGACCAATCCCCCTCCTCATCCTCCCTCCTCATTCTCGCACCTCATCCTCCCTCCTCAACCTCCCTCCTCAACCTCCCTCCTTATCCTTCCTCCTCATCCCCTCTCCTCATCCTCTCTTCTCAACCCTCCTCCTCAACCCCCCTCCTCATCCTCCCTCCTTGTCCTCACTCCTCAACCTTTCTCCTCAACCCCCCTCCTCAACCCCCCTCCTCATCCCCCTCCTTAACCTCCCTCCTCATCCCTCCTCCTCATCCTCTCTCCTCAACGCCCCTTCTCAACCCCCCTCCTTAACCCCCCTCCTCATCCTCCCTCCTTGTCCTCCCTCCTCAAACTCTCTCTTCAACCCCCCTCCTCAAGCCCCCTCCTCATCCTCAACCCTCTCTTCATCCTCAACCCCTCTCCTCATCCTCCCCCCTCATCCTCCCTCCTCAACCTCTCTCCTCAACCCCCCTCCTCATCCTCAACCCCCTCCTCAACCTCTCTCCTCAACCCCCCTCCTGATCCTCAACCCTCAACCCCCTCCTCATCCTCCCTCCTCATCCCCATCCTCAACCCCCCTCCTCATCCTCAACCTCCTCCTCCTCCTCAACCTCCCTCCTCAACCTCATCCCCCTCCTCAACCTCTCTCCTCAACCCCCCTCCTCATCCTCAACCCCCCTCCTCAACCTCTCTCCTCATCCTCAACCCCCTTCCACAACCTCTCTCCTCATCCTCAACCCCCCATCCTCCTCCTCTCTCGTCAAGCCCCCTCCTCAACCTCAACCCCCTCCTCAACTTCAACTCCCCTCCTCAACCTCTCTCCTAAACTTCTCTCCTCATCCTCAACACCCCCTCTCAACCTCTCTCCTTATCCTCAACCCCCCTCCTAATCCTTAACCCCCCTCCTCACTTTACCCCTCTAATTACCTCCCTGTCTCCCTTTCCGCTCACTTACCTTTTATCAGCAGCTGCTCCTCCGCGCTCCTTCCGGCTGCGTCGTAACTTAGGAAATGCTAATAACGTGACCAATCCCCCTCCTCATCCTCCCTCCTCATTCTCGAACCTCATCCTCCCTCCTCATTCCCCTCCTCAACCTCTCTCCTTATCCTCCCTCCTCATCCCCTCTCCTCATCCTCTCTCCTCAACCCTCCTCCTCAACCCCCCTCCTCATCCTCCCTCCTTGTCCTCCCTCCTCAACCTCTCTCCTCAACCCCCTTCCTCAAACCCCTCCTCATCCCCCCTCCTCATCCCCCCTCCTCAACCTCCCTTCTCATCCCTCCACCTCATCCTCTATCCTCAACCCCCTCCTCAACCTCCCTCCTCAACCCCCTCCTCATCCTCCCTCCTCATCCCCATCCTCAACCCCCTCCTCATCCTCAACCTCCTCCTCATCCTCAACCTCCCTCCTCAACCTCATCCCCCTCCTCAACCTCTCTCCTCAACCCCCCTTCTCATCCTCAACCCCCTTCCTCAACCTCTCTCTTCATCCTCAACCCCCATCCTCCTCTTCTCTCCTCAACCTCAACCCCGTCCTCAACCTCAACACCCCTCCTCAACCTCTCTCCTCAACTTCTCTCCTCATCCTCAACCCCCCTCCTCCACCTCTCTCCTCATCCTCAACCCCCCATCCTCATCCTCTCTCCTAAACCCCCGTCCTCATCCTCAAACCCCCTCCTCACTTTACCCCTCTAATTACCTCCCCGTCTCCCTTTCCGCTCACTTACCTTTTATCAGCAGCTGCTCCTCCGCGCTCCTTCCGGCTGCGTCGGGACTTAGGAAATGCTAATAACGTGAGCAATCCCCCTCCTCATCCTCCCTCCTCATCCTCGCACCTCATCCTCCCTCCTCATCGCCCCTCCTCAACCCCCCCTCCTCAACCTCCCTCCTTGTCCTCCCTCCTCAAACTCTTTCTTCAACCCCCTCCTCAACCCCCCCTCCTCAACCTCCCTCCTCATCCCTCCTCCTCATCCTCTTTCCTCAACCCCCCTCCTCAAGCCCCCTCCTCATCCTCCCTCCTTGTCCTCCCTCCTCAAGCTCTCTCTTCAACCCCCGTTCTTAACTCCCCCTCCTCATCCTCAACCCCTCTTCATCCTCAACCCCTCTCCTCATCCTCCCTCCTCATCCTCCCTCCTCAACCTCTCTCCTCAACGTCCCTACTCATCCTCAACCCCCTAATCAACCTCTCTCCTCAACCTTCCTCCTGATCCTCAACCTCCCTCCTCAACCCCCTCTTAATCCTCCCTCCTCATCCCCATCCTCAACCCCCCCTCCTCATCCTCAACCTCCTCCTCATCCTCAACCTCCCTCCTCAACCTCACCCCCCTCCTCAACCTCTCTCCTCAACCCCCATCCTCATCCTCAACCCCCCTCCTCAACCTCTCTCCTCATCCTCAATCCCCTTCCTCAACCTCTCTCCTCATGTTCAACCCCCCATCCACCTCCTCTCTCCTCAACCCCCCTCCTCAACCTCAACCCCCTCCTCAACCTCAACCCCCCTCCTCAACCTCTCTCCTCATCTTCTCTCCTCATCTTCAACCCCCCTCCTTCAACCTCTCTCCTCATCCTCAACCCCCAGCCTCATCCTCTCTCCTCAACCCCCCTCCTCATCCTCAACCCACCTCCTCACTTTACCCCTCTAATTACTTCCCCGTCTCCCTTTCCGCTCACTTACCTTTTATCAGCAGCTGCTCCTCCGCGCTCCTTCCGGCTGCGTCGTAACTTAGAAAATGCTAATAATGTGACCAATCCCCCTCCTCATCCTCCCTCCTCATTCTCGCACCTCATCCTCCCTCCTCATCCCCCCTCCTCATCCTCTCTCCTTATCCTCCCTCCGCATCCCATCTCCTCATCCTCACTCCTCAACCCTCCTCCTCAACCCCCCTCCTCATCCTCCCTCCTTGTCCTCTCTCCTCAACCCCCCTCCTCACCCCCCTCCTCAACCTCTCTCCTCCTCATCCTCTCTTCTCAACGCCCCTCCTCAACCCACCTCCTCAACCCCTCTCCTCATCCTCCCTCCTTGTCCTCCCTCCTCAAACTCTCTCTTCAACCCCCCTCCTCAACCCCCCTCCTGATCCTCAACCCCCCTCCTCAACCTCCCTCCTCAACCCCCTCCTCATCCTCCCTCCTCATCCCCATCCTCAAACCCCCTTCTCATCCTCAACCTCCTCCTCATCCTCAACCTCCCTCCTCAACCTCATCCCCCTCCTCAACCTCTCTCCTCAACCCCCCTCCCCCTCCTCATCCTCAACCTCCCTCCTCAACCTCATCCCCCTCCTCAACCTCTCTCCTCAACCCCCCTCCCCCTCCTCATCCTCAATCCCCCTCCTCATCCTCCCTCCTCATCGCCCCTCCTCAACCCCCCCTCTTCAACCCCCCTAATCAAACCCCCGCCTCATCCTCCCTCCTTGTCCTCCCTCCTCAAACTCTCTCTTCAACCCCCCTCCTCAACCCCCCTCCTCATCCTCAACCCCTGTTCATCCTCAACCCCTCTCCTCATCCTCCCTCCTCATCCTCCCTCCTCAACCTCTCTCCTCAACCTCCCTCCTCATCCTCAACCCCCTCCTCAACCTCTCTTCTCAACCCCCCTCCTGATCCTCAACCCTCCTCCTCAACCTCCCTCCTCAAGTCCCTCCTCATCCTCCCTCCTCATCCCCATCCTCAACACCCCTCCTCATCCTCAACCTCCTCCTCCTCCTCAACCTCCCTCCTCAACCTCATCCCCTCCTCAACCTCTCTCCTCAACCCCCTCCTCATCCTCAACCCCCCTCCTCAACCTCTCTCCTCATACTCAACCCCCTTCCACAACCTCTCTCCTCATCCTCAACCCCCCATCCTCCTCCTCTCTCCTCAAGCCCCCTCCTCAACCTCAACCCCCTCCTCAACTTCAACCACCCTCCTCAACCACCCTCTTCATCCCCCCTCCTCAACCTCCCTTCTCATCCCTCCACCTCATCCTATATCCTCAACGCCCCTCCTCAACCCCCCTCCTCAACCCCCCTCCTCATCCTCCCTCCTTGTCCTCTCTCCTCAAACTCTCTCTTCAACCCCCCTCCTCATCCTCAACCCCCTCTTCATCCTCAACCCCTCTCCTCATCCTCCCTCCTCATCCTCCCTTCTCAACCTCTCTCCTCAACCCCCTCCTCATCCTCAACCCCCTCCTCAACCTCTCTCCTCAACCCCCCTCCTGATCCTCAACCCCCCTCCTCAACCTCCCTCCTCAACCCCCTCCTCATCCTCCCTCCTCATCCCCATCCTCAACCTCCCTCCTTATTCTCATCCTCCTCCTCATCCTCAACCTCCCTCCTCAACCTCATCCCCCTCCTCAACCTCATCCCCCTCCTCAACCTCGATCCTCAACCCCCCTCCTCATCCTCAACCCCCCTCCTCAACCTCTCTCCTCATCCTCAACCCCCTTCCTCAACCTCCCTCATCATCCTCAACCCCCCATCCTCCTCCTCTCTCCTCAACCCCCCTCTTCAACCTCAACCCCCTCCTCAACCTCAACCCCACCTCCTCAACCTCTCTCCTCAACTTCTTTCATCATCCTCAACCCCCCTCCTCAACCTCTCCTCATCCTCAACCCCCCATCCTCATTCTCTCTCCTCAACCCCCGTCCTCATCCTCAACCCCCCTCCTCACTTTACCCCTCCAATTACCTCCCCGTCTCCCTTTCCGCTCACTTACCTTTTATCAGCAGCTGCTCCTCCGCGCTCCTTCCGGCTGCGTCGGGACTTAGGAAATGCTAATAACGTGACCAATCCCCCTCCTCATCTTCCCTCCTCATCCTTGCACCTCATCCTCCCTCCTCAACCCCCTCCTCAACCTCCCTCCTTATCCTCCCTCCTCATCCCCTCTCCTCATCCTCCTCCTCAACCCCCCTCCTCATCCTCCCTCCTTGTCCTCCCTCCTCAACCTCTCTCCTCAACCCCCTCCTCATCCTCCCTCCTCAACCCCCCTCCTCATCCTCAACACCCCTCCTCATCCTCATCCCCCCTCAACCCCTCCTCATCCTCCCTCCTCATCCTCCTTCCTCATCCTCTCTCCTCAACCCCCCTCCTCAACCCCCTCCTCATCTCCAACCCCCCTCCTCATCCTCAACCTCCCTCCTCATCCCAATCTCCCCTCCTCATCCTTAACCTCCCTCCTCAACCTCTCTCCTCAACCCCCCTCCTCATCTTCTCTCCTCAACCCCCCTCCTCAACCCCCCTCCTCATCCTCATCCTCAACCCCTCCTCATCCTCAACCCCCCTCCTCACTTTACCCCTCTAATTACCTCCCCCTATGAACACACAGCTAATACATGCTGCATTTTTCCCTCACACAGAGCCAGTATGAGGGGCCCACCTCTCCCACAACATCCCCCGGTTCTCACCGTCAGCTCTTTCCTGCCTGCTCTGTTCCTCAGCCTCCTCCTCCACTCCTGTTACAGTAATGGCTCCAAAGTTTAAACAGCGACATCGCCATCTAGCGGCCAGTTGCAGTATTGCTGCCGGCTCATCTGTGCTGTTTTCCATGTTTAAGATGACTCCCCTATTTTAAACTTCGAAATTTTGGCTAAAGATATTGTCTTATACACAGAAAAATGCGGTATGTGTGTGGTAATCTCAGGATTGAATTGTAGCAAGGGGACTGATGGCTCACAAATCTGACTGGGCAGCACCAATCCTTAATATGCCTTCGGGCTGTTGTTATCTTTGTGTCCTGTGTAGGCAGTTTATGCTATATTACACAGGTTCATGAGGGAAAAGCGAAGCGTCAGGTTGATCATGTAACCAATTAGTACCCAATCTCAGTATGCGCATGAAACAAATCAGGAGTCGTCAGGGGCCTCATTGTTATGGGGCTCCAAACAATAGCACCTTTGGTAAACTTCTGTAGAACACACATGTATATGCATCTGTATGACACACATACATATGTGTCTGTATTTTATAGTGTTCTTCCTCAAAACTTCTAATTAACATTGGTAAGTACTTGGGAGGAATTAACATCATAGAACATATAGCTAATTTCAATTTTTTTTTATGCCTACTCAACAGCAAGAACATTTAAAGTCAATTGTAATACCTAAAATGTATGTATTAAACTCACAACCACATGTCTGTCAATTCCTCTGCAAGTCATTTGAACTATGTAATTTATTGAGATTGTGCAGCATTTTTTTTATGGCCCTCATTCAATTGCGATTTGGCCAATTGAATAGTGCTCTAAATAAGCACATAACATAATTTTTTTAAATAAGTTTTTAGTTAGTGAAAACCTTGTTTTTGGATAGATGTTTACTAACTAAAAACTTCTTTCAAAAAATATGTTATGTGCTTATTTAGACCCCTATTCAATTGGCCAAATTGAATGAGGGCCTATGTGTGCCAGCTTTCAAATCAGTTGTGATTTTGTTAATGTTCCTCCTTTGCTAGTGCTTTCTTTGATTGAAATATTGGTACTGATGCCAGTAGTTTATCAGAACAGTTATATGCATGTGTCTTTGGAATTAGCAGTAAACAGCTCTTGTAGCCATATTGAGTGCAAATAAATTGAAGGTTGCTTACTGTTTAGTAAGGCCCTCATTCAATTGCGATTTGGCCTATTGAATAGTGCTCTAAATAAGCACATAACATATTTTTTTCAAATAAGTTTTTAGTTAGTGAAAACCTTGCATTTTGATAGATGTTTACTAACTAAAAACTTCTTTCAAAAAATATGTTATGTGCTTATTTAGACCCCTATTCAATTGGGCAAATTGCAATTGAATGAGGGCCTAAGTAAATAAGGCACAACATGATATAATTACAATGTTATCTAATAAAGATCTTGTATTACTCTTAAGCAATATTACAGCATAGGCCCAACAGCATTTGGACCTACAATTTATGTATACCCACAAATATTGCTGGAGCATAATATTTCTGGACCCCACACAGTTGACTTGGCTACATATTTTGATTATTTCACTTTATTTCCAATTCAGAAACTGAATTTTTGTGTAAATATATCCTTTCCTGTTTACAATAAATATGACAAAATAATTGTGACAACAGCCTATATGGAGGGAAAAGCCTGTAATGAAACACTGTGGTACCTGCTTCTTAAAGGAGCCTAGTACAGTCTTCCCCAAGGGATTCCCTTTCCTGGGGCAGCACAAGATGGGCATGATACTCCTGGGCTTTGCTATTTCCAGCCCAGGGCTACCCCTGTGATACCCTTGGACATTTGGATATTATCTGGAGACCCTCATTACCAGTGTATACCCTGTGTGTCTGTGTGTTCTGGACATTGTATGGCATTTTGTGCTGATTGCATCCATGTTGCATATCCCTGATATGCTGTAGGTGTGCATGTTTTATGCATTGTTTTGTAATTATATACTCTGTTCCAATTATTGTTTTTAGAGGTCTATTGTGAAGATGACACAATGGAGGCATCCAGCGCTGAAGACTTCCTGTTGAGTGATTATTAGAACTGCTTTACCTTTAGTTACTCGGCACCTAGACTAATTGAATTACCAGGAATTTTTTGTTCTCCCATGTTTAAGTTCTTGTGTGTCTCAATAAAGTGCATTACCCCTCTTGAAAATATGGAAGCATTTCAGCTGTATTTCTGAGGGTGGGAAATAGCTTTTTAATCACTTTGCTCCAGACCAGTTACCAAGATATCCTGAATGTACATGCTCCCCAAAGGTGTTGAAGCAAGCCTCCTTCTAGTGGAATCCCAAGCACAGATACACAGAAACCTGCTTAGGAGCAGATCTAACCCACCGATACACAGAAACCCACAGAGGAGAGGACCTAACTGGCTGGATCCATTCATTGCCTGGTCCAGTTGGTACCCCCTTGTGACAATAATCGAGGACAAAGTAGCTGAGTTAAAATAGTTGACAGACAAAACAGCCCAAGAAAAAAAATAACCCAAACAAAATAGTTCTCACTAAAGAATAATCAAGTTAAAATATTAATTACCATGGGTGTCCATAGGGACCTTCATGAAATGGGTTAATTTTATGTGCCATGTAGTTCATAGGGACCTGGCTCACAGGAGGTAATGGGTTTTGATGGTGCAATCCCAGGGAAACTAGGGCTCATAGGGGGTAGAAGATATTGAGGGGGGATTCCCTGGAGATGGAGGCTATGATAGAAGGACCTTTATTTATGTTAGATTTGAGCAATCAAACCACAAATGTGAAACCGTTATGTTTTCATTGTGTGGATTTGAGGCATCCAGGCTTCTGTGAGGCATGTTTGTACCCTAGGATTTTTTCCACACATTTGAGCATTCATAGAGACTTCCAAGTAAACTTCGGCGAGATTGGATATTGTTCTGGGAGATATGTGATCAGGTGCGTAGGTAACTGGAGAGATGAGGGGTGGGACAAATTCCCCCTAGATTATATGAACGGGGAATAGAAAAATAAAAGCAAAATTAAAACTTAATTACGCATTACCAGATTTTGCCACTAGAGCAGTATATCTTTCCCCCCAATATAATTATAATTATATTGAGGGGAGGGTTGATTGTGTTGGGTCAGGGACAACAAGGATTTAAACAAAGACATTTAAACAAAAAGTTTTTGAGGGGCATTGAAGCACTGGGGCACCGGCGGTAGATCTCTTTAAACTTTATCCCCTCCTATGCCCATGTATGTGTTAGCGATTAAATAGTTATGGGACATTCACTTAGGTTTAATATATTAGGAACATTTCGAGCACTTGGATGACATTTCGCTTAGGTTAGATGTACGTGTGTGATGTGATAGCTCGGCAGTGTTTTATGAGTGAATTTCAATTGCTTTTTTTTTACTTACAGGAGCCATTGAATAGCACCCTTGGTTTGGACCATAATCAACTACCATAGCATAACTAATTGTTTCAAATGATACCCAAGGGAAGAAAATGGAGGCAACCTAAATACTAAGATCAGATACTTGACAGTACATGGGCTTCATAGACACTAGCAACACCAAGTTCCTCTTTACAAAAGGATTTTTTATTTGTATTTGTAGTGTAATGTGTTTTACCAGGTTTCTTTGCTAAAATGTGTAATACATTATCAGCTTTTTGGGTAAATTGTTTGCTATTTTACTTTTATAAATTTCAAATGATTAAAAAGTGTATCATATTAAACATGATTTAAATAAATAAATATATTTATAACTTATGTTGTCCTAAAATTACATGTAAGAAGAAAATGAATATGAAACATTGCTTCACATAAAATTATGCACTAAGCACACATTAAAAGAAAATGCTTGCAGACAAAATATTTTCTTCTTATGAAATACAATTTAAAAAAAATTGTTGTAAGAATCACATATTTCAAGGTGTCAAATATTTTATAAAATCCAATTACGTTGTTAGTTTAATTAAACATTTGAGTTCACAGAAACATTAGCTTGTTGTAATATAGCTATAAAAACTATATTTAATTGTTTCTGGGAGCATTGCAATCTTACATATGTGCTAAAATATCTAAACTATTTCCAGCAACAATCAAATCATTAAAGAACAGAGGCAGGAGAGAAGACGAACTTTATGAGAAGAGGCAGTATTTGTGGAGGGGTCATGGGAGAAAGAGAGTATGTGAAATAAAGATGGCAGAATGAAAAATGTAGAGAAGAATTGGAAGAGAAAAGATGGTGATTAGAATGGGTAAATAGCTGAGTGCCAGTTGTTATTAAGAGTAATAGTAAGCAAATATGTAAAGTCCATATGTACACACAAACATACACTCAGTGATCTCACATAATTATTGAAGAGGATTGGACTTCATATTGTTAAAAACAACTTAAATTGTTTGTATTTGTTAACTTGTAAAATTTTCATCAAAAGATGACTCAAATTGTTATCCAGACCAATAGCATGTGACATATTTCTGTTTCTGTATAACGGCTTCTGAGGACCCTTGATTCTAGTTTCTGCTGCTGTATAGCTGCCTACAGCATTAACAGTTTGCTTTCAGAGCTTAACCGTGATTTTGCTATTTTTTTCTCTCATTCCCCTTTCTCTTATGGTTATTAAAAATATAATACCATAACCCATTCCAAGTTCAAACAAATATGTTTCTCTGTGTTATTATTCTGTCTCCTCCTCCCTTGATTCGTTCAAAATATCTCCTTGTTGGAGTCTTCAGCTCCTTTGACTGAATAAAACTAGGCTGTTTTAGGAGACTACAACCTGCATAGATCCCATATTATTACTTAGATCACACATATCATATTGCAGTTAATATACGATTTTATACTATATTTCCTACATTTTGTTGAAGGTTAAAAGTTTTCATTATCATGCCACCTTCTGTGACATTTGTAAAAAAAAAATTTTTTCTTACCACTGATTTGTTTGTTTGCCCAGAGTCTTAATCAAATCTCTCCCAACGTGTAAAACCGTAGCCCTTAAAGGAGCCTGCAAGACCTACAGCTATTAAATTGGCCTCTTAAAGCTACCCGCAAAAGATCTGCGGGTTACAGGTGGAAAAAACCCTACAGGCTGTCGAAATCGGAAATCCGTTCCCACAAAGCCTTTGATCTGTCAAGCCCGTAAATCTTACGTTCGCAAATCGTTATTAAATTGCTACGAATCCCCTAGTGTTCAAATACGTAAACGGCAAATGGAGCCAAAAACCCTACGGGTACTAGAGAGGACCTGCAAGGGGGGTTAAAGTCCTATCCGTTGCACTGTAAATGCAAATATCAACACAATACTGTATTTTAAAGGGAAAGTAATGTTAGATATTAAAATGAATAGCACAAAAGTGTTATAACGATCCCGGCAATCAATGTGTTAATACATATAATAGAACTTGCATGGACTAGAATGTAATATTTATTGATTTATTAATATTGCATTATTTCTTGAATGTGGGTCCGATCATAACTCGTACTTCAAACCCGTAAGGGATTGAAATCTAACCTCCATTTTTCAGTGATGATGATCTCTTTTACCATTGGCTCCGTCTTAACCCGTAACTACGGGTTTGATCAATTAATCATGTTTACGGCTGCAAATGCAACGTGCGCAAAAATGGTTTACGGTTTTGGATGTCGGCCACATCTGTTGCGGGCTTGCCTAATTTTATCTCTCTGTAATTCTGCCAAATTTCAAATTATAGCCCATGGTATACAATCCAATAAAGTATCTTGAATTTATAATGAAAGAAGCCTGTGTTTGTCCTTTGTATTTCTATTAGCTTTCCTCTTTTTTTTCACTTCTTATTTACATTTCCATTCTCTGCAAATAGTTTTATTCAGACCAAACATATTAAGTGTGAGAACAGTTAATATAGACATCTTTATGGCTGCTATTCTACTTAACCAAGATAAGCAAATTGATCTCCAGTTAATTAGTTGTTTTTTAATTTTGTCATATAATTTCGTAAAATTTATTTTAATTAAATCCTTTACATTTTCAGAAAATTCTATTCCCAAATAATTAATTTTATTGGACTCCCAATCAATTTCCCAAGTGTTTTTCAGGGAAACTATTTCATCTTCATCTATATTTCTAGGTAATACTTCCATCTTTGACCAATTTATTTTGTAATAGGAAATTAAACCAAATGTATTTATTAAATCCTGAATCTGTAATAAAGACTCTCTAGGTTCGGCTATAGTTAATATCACATCATCCGCATATAGCATGATTTTGAGCTCAAATCCCCAATTCTAATTCTGTGAATTTTATTATTCATTCTATTGGCTTCTGCCAAAGGTTCCATCATCAAAACTAAAATTAAAGAAGATAATGGACAACCCTGAAGGGTCCTATTGGTAATGAAGAAAGTATTTGTTTTTAGACCAGTTCCAACAACAAAGGCAGTAGGGTATGAGTATAAAGCCCCAATTGATTTCTCTCCAAAATCTTAACAGCCAAATTTTAATAATACTTGTTCCCTAAAATCACAGTTTAGCCTGTCAAAGGCTTTTTCAGCGTCTAATGTAATAACTATAGAAGGTTTATGGTTATCCTTACAAAAAGATATTACATCTATTAATCCCCTTGTATTGTCAGCTCCCTGCCTATCTTGTAAAAAAACAGATTGGTCCATATTTATTAGTTTACCAAGGCAAACATTCAGTTTGTTAGCCAAAATGTTGGCATATCATTTTATATCTGTGTTTATTAGAGTTATCGGTCTATAATTCTTACTCCGCCTTATGTCTTTATTTTGTTTTGGAATATTATTATAACTGCCTCTAACATTTCTTTAGGCACACTACCCTTTTTTTTAATTTCATTAAACACTTCGATTAAATGTTTCATAAGTACCATCTTAAAGGTTTTGTAATAATAGTTTACAAACCCATCTGGACCAGGGGCTGAATTAAACTTTAAATTATCAATTACTTCTTCTATTTCTAATATTTTTATTTCACTATTAAGGTAATCTAAGTCCTCTTTGGTGATTTTGGGAAGCTATAGTCTGTCCAAAAATGTTGTAATATCTTCTATTTTCGGTTTTATAACTGCATCATTACTTTCTAAATTATAAAGATTTTCATAAAAACTAAAAAAAGCCATTTCAATATCACTAGGAGTCCTTCTTTTTATTTTCAATTATTAATACATCTATTCTCTTAATTGGTTTATTATTTTTTAATTTCTGAGCTAATAGTTTCCCTGCTTTGTTATTCAAAAAATATTTTCTCTGTTGATGTTTCCACAGACAATTATCAATATTTTTTTGAACAATTTTATTTATTCCATTTTTTACTTTTCTAATCTCCTTACTCTTATCAGCTGATGGGAATAATTTATTTTGTCTTTCAAGATTTGCTAATTGTGCGTATAAGTCTCGATGTGGAAGACCACTTTGTTTCCTTCTGTATGCACCCCATGAGATTAACACTCCTCTTATGTATGCTTTATGGGCATTCCAAATCGTGACAGGGTTCAGTAACTGAATTCTCATTGACTTCCTCCCGTAATAATATTTGTTTGTCTGATTTATTAAATAATGAAATATTCATTCTATTTCTAGAGTATTTCTTTTAAATCAAATGATCTTTAATCTGAAGTTCTATCATAGCATGATCCGACCATTTAATTATGTTAAACTTAGTAGAATCTACAGCTGCCAATGTTTCCAAAAAAAAGTCTATTCTAGAACAAGACTCATGGCAATAAGAATAAAATGTATTGTCTTTTGCATTGCCTATGTCTTAACTGCCAAACATCCTATAACTCAAATCTCACTAGGGATTCATAGAAAAGTTTAGCTTTCCTTATTGTATTGCCCGTGTAAGTAATTTGATTGTTACTTTTCCTGTCTAGAGATGCATTCAGTACCATGTTAAATTCGCCACATACAATTAGTTTGCCCAGTTTAATATTGTCTATATTACCGCAAATACATTATTTATTTAGATGTTTGCCTTTATCCGTTCCTGAAACTACAATTAAAAAATACCAAACTTTGATCGACTCATTTATATATAATGGGAAAAATCTAGAATTAAATCAAAGACTGTTAGGAAGAGCTTTATAAAGGGAGGTATTGCTTCTCCCTGTGTTGAAGAATATTATGTGGCTGTAACGTTATCTCATTTTATATCCTAGTCTGCTAAAACAAAACAAAATAACTGGATAACAATAGAACAATGTTTAGCTAATGACTTATCATTAAGGGATTGGCTTTGGTATGATACATTTCCCAATAATAAAAACATGTCTATAATAATTAAAACAGGTTTCAAGTTTTGGTTTAAATGGAACAAAAAAATAAACCTTTCGACATTTCCATCTCCGGAAATGTCATTGTCAGGTCTAAGTAATGTTCTTAATTTGTTTTGTCTCCGTAATTGGGGTAATTGGAATATACCGACATTGGAAGATCTGTTCGATAAAGGTGAATTTAAATCTTTTTCTAGGTTATGTGCTGAATTTACTATTCCATCGTCCAAATGGTTGGAATATGAGAGAGTTAAAAACGCTATTTTAAAATCCAAATACTTAATTACCTCAAACAGAGTTTTAACCAATTTCGAAAAATTTGCACTACATAACGACAGGAAAATATAATTTCCAAATGCTATGATATATTAAGAAAACAGGATATGTTTGAAAAATATCCAGGTATGCTTCAATGGGAAAAAGAATGTAATAACCTAATTGACTTGAACAATTGGTCCAGAGCGTTCACGCTTTCACACAAAATTATTAAATATCAAGCAAACCGAGAAGTCAATTTTAAAGTGATGCAGAGGTAGTACTTTGTCCCAGTAAAAATAGCAACAATTAATAATAATCCTAATATGGGGCTTTGTTGGAGGCTTGGTAGTCAGCAGGGGTCACACAAACATATTTGGTGGGACTGCGGATCTCGACCTTTGATTACATTTCTAAAATTTGTGGTAATGGTTTTCTCCATATCAAGGACAATAGGCTTAAAATGGAAGAACAGGCTTTAAGTATACAGGTAGTCTCAGTAGTTAAATGGCTTATTGCCAAACGTTGGAAATCAGAACTTATTCCATCATTGAATGAAGTAATACCAACTCTCAAAAGGAACAGAGAATTAGAAAGTAATCTATATGGAATGGGTATTGTTTTATCTAGGTTTAACAGTTGGTCGATTTGGTACAAATACTTCCATTCATTAACCCAATAGACATAATCCTTTTTAGTTCTTGTGTGATTGTAGTATATTTTGTATTTGTATACTTGTGTTTTGTACAATTTTGTAATATTTGTAATTTGTATAAACTTAAGCAAAAAAAAATAAAAAAATACAAATAAATTAAGTGTGAGAACAGTTGCAAATAAACACTTTATAGAATGTTGGGGGTGCGAATTGTAGCAATAGACATCCATCTCTATAAATGTATGTAGAAGAGAAATAAATAAGTCATACCATCTACCTTGGTCTCCAGGGTCGACACCCAGGTCCCAGGTCTCGCTATAACTCATTTTCTGGAGGACTGGGATTGGAGTATTCTTATCTATACTAATGGAATACTATTAGGAGATCTCAACCAAGGATCCCAGATTTTCAGAAAGGTGGGAATAAAATTAATTGAGATGTGTGTTGGCTATGTGCATTACTTTACTCCAAATGTATTGGACTTTAGGACAGATCCACCAAATGTGTATGAAGGTGCCAAATGTTGAACAACCCCCGAAAGAAATTTTGACTTTCCCAAGGTTTCCACTTACAGAGGCTTACAGAGTGTAGTGTATGTTCTATGCAATATTTTTATAGAGGTTTCCCAGATACTATAATTAAGTGATTCCTGGGAAAGATTAACACAAGCCTCCTCTCATTTATTTAACCTTCATGGCCGGGCACGATCGACTTCCCACCTGCTCATATATGTAAACTTAAATAAATATATTGTAGAGAGAACCTAAAATACCACGTATTAATGGGGCGTCCTTGCCGATACAAGAGAATCAACCCATTTTAGGAATTCCCAAACTCATCACTGTGGTAGCAATGAAATGCTTGACTCTGCAATAATTAAAGTGTTCTCCAAAGGGAAGAACAAAATCATCCCTGAGGTGTTCATTTGAAAGTAAAAGATCATTAGCAATAAGGAACCAAATCTGTCCAAGCCAAGATATTCAACAAGCTTTAGAAACTTCACTAAAGCCTTCCAAATATTGTGGATAAGAGAAGATTGATGTTAAAGGGAGAAGTTAAGCGATGAGTTGATGCTTGGCATTAGCCCATATCCAACAGGATAATGATAATTTGAGTATGTGATTTGGAGGACTAGTTAATAAGGACAAAGGTTTCGATGACCAGATAATTTTATCCCAGGAATGGGGGTGCATTTATTTTCAGTAAAAACCCAAGTGTGTTGGTAATTGACTGAGTGAGCTATGGAACTCATCATGGAATAAACAAGACTTTGAATATCATCTGCAGAAACTACTATTGGCCGTACATTATGGTGGATATTTCTAAATGGGTTTCTGAGTGTCCGAATGCCAGGAAAAAAACACATCAATCAAGCAAGCTGGACAGTACACACCAATGAAGATTCACAATATTTTAAGGGGAAAGCAGAATCCACAGTTTCCAAGAAACTGTTCTGTTGTGCCGCTTTAAAGTATCATTTAAAATTTTGGCATGAGAGGCCACCTTTAGACTTATGCCTGTACATTATTGACTATCCTCGAAGGTTTATTACACCAAATAAACTGAAAAATGTGTCTTTGGAGCTTATCCAGTTTTTTAAAATTAATTGCTACTGCTAAAGATCTAAGTAGATATAGTAGCCTGGGAATGATATTCATCTGTACTGAGTTGATGTGGCCATTTCATGAGATTTGATACTTAGACTATTTGCAAGGGTCGGACATCTCTTTTCTAAATATGAGATGATAATTGGCTCTATAAAGGTCTATAAATTTAGGGGTAATATTTATCCTAATATATTTTATATAGGACTTAGGACATGCAAATCAGTATCTGTTATAGAGTAATTCAATCTCTGACTGAGAAAATACCTAATGCCTAATTTTTCTCAATATTAACTCTAAGGTTTGAGAATTGTCCAAATATATTTAAGGTATTCATCAGGGCTGGGACTGAGTGAGCTGGGTCCGGCAAGGTGCATAATAAGTCATTTGCAAATAAGAAGCATTTAGAGTGCTGAAGCCCTGCTGAATGTTTATATAGTCTTTCTTTATTTCTACCAGGTAACTTTAAGTAGGCTTTGGGTGTATTGTTGATATTTATAAAATGACCCATAAATCCGAAATTAGTCAATACAGCATGTAAGTATTGTCATTCAAAAGTTTTTTCGATATCTAGCTCCAGAATACACATTGGGGGCGTTGGAGTTCTGTGCAATTTGCATGACATTCAAAACTTTCCTGATATTATCTCCTGCCTGCGTAAACAGTATACATCCTACCTGATCTTTATGAATAAGCCTAGGTAGAAATGGGGCTATACTTTATGCCATAATCTTTGCCAAGATCTTTACATCGCCATTCAATAGATAGATCGGTCAGTAATTCTTTACCTCTAAAGGGTCTTGCCCCTCCTTAGGAAAGAATACCAATTGATTAAGTTCAAGAGGAACCAATTGAACCTATAATATTTCATTAAACAAATATGATAAATCTTGGACAAGAAGTTCAGCAAATTTCAACAATCTTTTTTTCATCAGAAATGATTGTAGGTGGACTTAGTAGATTTTTCAATGCTGATAAAAAACCTGTTTTTAGTTTTTTTGCAGCATATCTAGTTTTTGTGATGAGATGCATTATGTTTCAGCATTATTTGTGATTTGTATATTTAAATATCAGCATGCCTAGAAAATGCAAAACTCACCCGACACATTTTGCTATGTATGCAGCTTATTTACAAATAACTTCGGCTGCCCACCAGGTGATCAGTATAAACCATGGGCTCTGCATGTTATTTGCACTGAATGTTCTAGCGGTTTACGTGATTGGCTTCACAGACGGAAGACTTCCGTTTGCAATACCCATGATATGGAGAGAGCCAAAGGATCGTCATAGTGATTGTTACTTTTGCAGCATTAATACAACATTTAAAAAAAAAAAAAATAAACATAAAATTGTTTATCCAAATTTGGATTTGGCCATCAGACTAGTTCCTCATGATGCCTCATTACTAGTGCCAGTGCCTCCAGTGGATGGACTGCAATCTGTGGAAGAGGAAACTGAATTTACACATGTGGCAATAGTAGTGATCAATATCCCGCATATTTTGACTATATGCCTGATGCTGAAACAGAGCCAGAAACGTTTACTCAGAAAGAGCTGAATGATTTGATAAGAGATTTATCCCTCTCAAAAGAAAAAGCAGAGCTTTTGGCATCAAGGCTTAAAGAGAAACACCTGCTAGGAGTAGGCGTGAAAGTATGCCACTACCGTAAACGTAACAATGACTTAGCTAAGTTTTTTTTATTGTTGATGGCCCATTGTGCTATTACCATGATATCAAAGGACTTTTCAAAAATGTATCGCAGTCACATGTAGCATCTGACTGGCGTCAGTTTATTGACTCTTCAAAGTAAAGATTGAAAGCTGTACTGTTGCAAAATGGTAATCAAAAGCCGTGCATTCCCATTGCTCATTCCGTTCATTTAAGTGAGACACATGACAGCATGAAAATACTGCTTGAGGCAGTCAACTACAAAACTCTTCAGTGGAATATCTGTGGTGATCTAAAAGTCCTTGGAATGATGATGGGCATGCAAGCAGGGTTCATAAAATTCTGTTGTTTCTTATGCCTGTTGCGGATCATTACATCACATGTGATTGGCCTCAAAGAAGTGAATATGCGCCAGGAAGGAAATGTGTCCAAAACATTCCTTTGGTTGATCCTCAAAAAAAAATCTTGCCACCTCTTCATTTTAAGCTTGGCTTAATGAAGAATTTTGTGAAAGCAATGGGGAAAGCTAATTCTGTAGGATTTTAGTACTTGGTAAAGAAATTTCCAAAGATCAGGGCAGAAAAGTTGAGGAAAGGAATCTTTGTTGTTCCCCAAATTCAGAAAGTTTTGCAAGACACAAACTTCAAAGTTTCTCTCAACGTTCAAGAAAAAGAAGCTTGGCAGGCTTTCACATGGGTTTGTGAAAACTTTCTGGGCAACCATAAGTCTTCCATGTATGAAGCTGGCATTTAAAAGTAGCTTGACGCATTTGAAAAAATGGGATGTTGTATGTCTCTGAAATTGCATTGTTTACATCCGCACATCAATTTTTTTCCTGATAATCTTGGAGCAGTGAGTGATAAGCAAGGCAAATGATTTGATCAAGAAATTCAACTGATGGAAAATTGCTACCAAGGTTTCTGGAATGAAAGCAGATTACTGTTGGATGCTGTAGCGTGATGAACCAGATAAAGTGTACAAAAGAAAATCATATTCACAATGATTTTGATGTTTCATTTTAAAAGTGGTGGATATAGATTAAATTAAAGTTAAATTATAGTTTCAACAATAAGATGGATGCACTTTAGTATGACTCTTTTCACTGTACATTTCTGAAATATACATAAAATCTATCAAACCCAAAGTATGGTCATATTTCACAAACCATATGTGAATAGATATTTGGAATCAGAATGAAAAATTGATCTAGAAAAAAAAATGTTTATGAGAGAAAAACGTTTTATTTTGTTGACCTGTGGTTTTTAAAATACAGATTGGTGAAACCCTCTGGCCTTGATTACTTCCTCGATAGTATCTCTAACTTAGGTCAAGATCACAGCATTCTAAAAAGGAGTGCAAAATACATTTGTTATTTTGAGCAGAGGAGGAGTTATAAATTCTGATAGTAATTCAGAAAACTTTCCTGGATTTTAGTTTGACTAGTAGAGATTAAACTCTTCTGATTTAGTTTCTTCAACTCTACAAGTTATTTATGTAACTCTTCTTCTCTAAACCTCTGTTTTCTTTTATAAAATGCAAGTCGTTTAATATAGGCACCACTTATGAAAGCTTTATGAGCTGCCTATAACCAGCCATTCCCAGTTTCTTGCTAAAGGTTCGCTTTGAAAAAGAGATTAAGATATTAAGCAATTTGCTCATGGAAAGTTAAATTGGTCAAGAGCATCTCATTGATCTTCTATGAAGAAGGAGGCTTTTAGTTTGGCTGTAAATCAAGATCTATTGTAACAAGTAAAGAGTGATCTGACCATTGACACAAATGGATTTCGGCTAATCTGGTATAGTCAAATAAAGAAGAGTCAATCAAAAAAGTATCTGTCCTCGAATAAGTTCCATGGGTAAGGGAGTAAAAAGTATATTCCCTATCTCTGGGGTAAAGCCCGCTTCAAGTGTCCACCAAATACAGTCTAGTTAGTATGGATTCAGTCTGCCTCACCTTGTTAGAGAAGCTGCCTCTGTCCAATTCTTTAGGTCTGTCTAACTCAAGCTTTAAAGAAGGTTTAAGGTCTCCCCCCTGTTAAGTCTTACGATTCCAGATATTTTAATACTTTTATCAAAGCCTTATAAGGATTGGTCGTGGGAGAATATAATGAAACTATAACTAACATCCAAAACCAAAACTATATTGGTAAAATTACATTTAATAGACCACTACATTCTTAACAGTTGTAGTGAATGTTAAACTTTTTCATCCTTCAGTTTTCTTTTATATGTCTTCCATTAGTTTAAACATACCAGTACTATTCATTTCCTATTAAATTATATGTAATCTTTTGTACAAATATCTTATGAACACCGGTCTATCAATAACATACTGGGGCAGACACACAGTACAGAAAAAAAAGCCAAGATTGACAGATGGAATCTGAAATGTACATACAGTAAATGCAACAGTCCAAGAGAATGCATTTACATTTAGATTATATAGCAATTTAGTCATTTTCTACAGATATTTTATTTGTATTTTTATGAAAATAGAAATAGTCAGAGACAATTTGAGACAGATATAGTGCAAACTTTTGCATTCAATAGTATTCATAAATCTTTTGAAAATGGCAGTAATGATGACCAGCATTTACATGTTCTACTTAGGGTCTACTTAGGAACCAGGCATAACAGAGACTCCTAATTTACAGACTTCAAATACGTTCTTTGTATTTAAAGTAAATATTTGGTTCTTTTGGGCTTACAGTTGAAGCTGGAGGAGAAATCCTAGAAGGGAGAGTATATAAGAGAAGCTCTTCAAGAATTGTAGTCCAATTAAGATAACAGTATTACATATTTGTTTACAAATCAAAGTATTTATATATCAAAGTATTTGAGGTCTATAAAAAAAATTGTAGTTAGACTCCAGAAATTTGCATTAAGCAACTAAACACTACCAGTAAAATACTTTTGACTGTATATTCATGATTAATAGAATAGTAGAATATATACTATCCAAATAAAGAACGGCATCATACAAAAATTCAAGTCAATTAAAAGGCCACTTGTAACAGTCCATCTTTCATAACTTTTAAATACTAAGGCTCAATATAAACAATTTCAGTTTATTGTGTTTAAAAAAAAAGTATAATCACATATATAGTTGTCAGCAATACGGGTTGTTGCTAACGCTTGCGAAGTGAGGGTTACAGTTGCTGGCAAGGAGCGCCAAAGGCGTTCCTTGCGCTGGTGGAGATGAACGCCGTAGGCCCCCTGCGACCCCCTACGACTGCCGGATGGTGGAGGCTCAACAGCGCCTCACAACCACTGAAAAAAGACCACACAAGCGGGACTTTAAAAAATAAAAAAAACACGCAATGACTAACTACGGACTTACACAAAAAAATACGAGCCTCAGGACTTAGAAAATAAAACATTGCAGACTTACACAAAAACAATTACGACCCGCGGGACTTATAAAAAATCAAATCGGGACTCGCAAAAATAAGACTTTAACGGATAACCCGCGCACAGCGGCAAAGATTAAACAACACAAAAATACACACAAAAATGAAGTAAAAACCTTACTCACAGCAAGGGGGGACACCCAGGACATCTGCAACACTGCTTAAACCTCTATTTCAGTCAAATTTACAAAGTTTACACATTCAAAAATCCCCTAAACGAGAGAAAAAATGGCAGCCGAAAAAACGAAAACGAGGCTACACGACCCTTAAAACCGCTAAATACCGCAAAGCAAATACAGCTTTTACAAAAACCTGTACGACCTTGCAACATACACCATTAGCAAGGACGCTACATCATACAAACTTGCCTACCACATACACATTCGCCGCCATTTTACAATGCTAACTTTCAGAATATGGAAATACCCAGCTACACAAACGGCTTCCACTGGCGCACGCAGCCTATTTACACTACACACTGCACAAATTGCTGACACTTACACCTCAGCTCAACAACACTGCAAATCTACATTGTATGCTGCAGGAACATCAAACAGATTGTTAGCTCTTTAGCACATTCCTGCATATATTAACTACAAAGAGGTAAAGTATATTAATTTATGATTTAATTAATTAATTAGCATTAAAAAAAAATAACACCACACTACCGCAAACAACCACAAACACCTTCACCACGACACCCACAAAGAGCACCAACGCTCCTCATAGGACACAAACTACACCCGGGGAGAGCCTTGCAATAAGCCACTAAACTAGATCACTGCAGACCTTACAATAAGCGCAAAAGCGCCTATGATAACAACTAATACACCAACCCAGAAGCTCGCAAGCTCGTGGTTTGCAGTGATTGCAAACCACGCAATGAGCACCAAAGGCGCTCAGTGCCAGCCTTGCATTGAGTGCACAAGGATGTCAGACCACCAAAACACTTACTCTCTGTGGCAAACAGCATTACCTGCCTTAAAATTTTATTTCCGTCATTTTTTGACGGGCAAGTCGCTAGTAATTTATAAACTGTAGCAGAGTATGGAGTACGTTTGTCTGCCGATGGTTCATTATTGGCAGATTGTACGGAAATGTGCTTTACATTCTGCCACGGCTATCAGGAGGAATTCATCAGTGGAATAGATGTCGAGAGAACCATGCATCACAGTAAGAAGTAAATCACATTGTGGCTTCTTGATCTGACAATGTTAAGGATACAGTGTACTGTATTACTGAAACACAGTGCAAGTTCCTTACATTTGGACAAACCCCATTAAAGAACAGTTGATTTGGACACAATTAACATACAGACTAATTGCAGATCCCAAGAAAACTCATGAAAACAAACTAAAGACTTATACCACAATCTTGCCAGTACATGGACTGAACAGATTGTTAGCTCTTCAGGCTATTGATTGCTGGATAGATTAATTCAAAATAGGTAAAGTATATTAATTTATTAAGTAACTAATTAATTTATTATTATTTAAAAAAATATATAGATATATATATCTGTCTTTGTGATGAGCGCCGAAGGTGCTCAGGGGAGCAAAAGTACACAAGAGGAGAGGCTCGCAATGAGCGCCGAAGGTCCTCAGAGTACAAAAAGGTTTACATTGTGTGGCAAACAGCATTGCCATGGCTTCACAAGTCGCTAGTATATATATATATATATATATATATATATATATATATATATATATATATATAAGCTCAACATGTCAGATATAGTATTATAATCCTTTATTAGAAAAAAATATATATATAGAAAAATATATTAATAAGAATACAGGTATAACAGGATCTGATACAATGAAATAACTTAATTAAGTTAACAAAAATGGTATACACCTAAATTGAGCTCAGGAACTAACATGTAAAAGTGTGTTTAATACTGAAGAAGTCACATGAGTAGTGACGAAATGCGTCTATCACAATATTGAATCATATATAATCTTTGGATCAATTACGCATATAGAGTTTTAATTATTCTTGTTATTGTATCAGATCCTGTTATACTTGTATTTTTATTCATATATTTTTCTATATATTTATTTTTTTAATCAAAGGAATATAATACTACTAGAGACTTGCCCGTCAAAAATGTTAGGGCAATAAAATTGTAAGGCAGGTAATTCTGTTTGCCACAGAAAGTAAGTGTTTTGGTCGTGTGAGTACCTTGGGCCTCTCGGTTGGTGTATTTTTTATCAGAGCCGCTTTTGCGCTCATTGTAAGGTCTGCACTGATCTCCTTTTGGTGCTCATTGCGAGCCTCTCCCCTGGTGTACTTTATGGCCTCTGAGCACCGATGGTGCTCCTTGTGAAGCGCACGGTGAAGGCCTTTGTCGTTTATTGCGATCTTGTGGTGTGTTTTTTTTTTTCTCTATATGTATTTTTTAATGATAATTAATTAATTATTACAATTGTAAATTAATATACTTTATGTAATTGTAATTAATATATGCAGCAAGCAATGTGCTGAAGAGCTAACAATCTGTTTAGATGTTCCTGCAGCATACAATGTAGATTTGCACTGTTGTTGGGATGAGTTGTGTCAGGAATGTGTGAAGTGTGTAGTGTAAATAGGCTGCGTGCACGAGGGCAAACCGTTTGTTTAGCTGTAAAATGGCGGCGATTGTGTATGTGGTACGCGGGTGTGGATGATTAAGCGTCCTTGCTAATAGTGTATTTTGTAGCTCGTACGAGTTTGTGTAAAAGTCTTATGTTTTTTTGTATGCTAATTAAATTATAAATTATTAAATAAATATCTTTACCTATTTTTAAGTAATATATGCAGGAAGCATTGTGTTGAAGAACTGACAAACTTTTTTGATGTTGTGGAGCTGATGTGTAAGTGTCAGCAATGTGTGCAGTGTGTAGTGTAAATAGGCTGCGTGCACGAGGAAAAGCCATTAGGGTAGCTGTGTACTTCCGCATTGTGTAGTAGTTAGTGTTGTAAAATGGCGGGAAATGTGTGTGGTACTGTGGATGATGTAGTGTCCTTGGTAAGAGTGTATCTTGTAGCTCGTACAGGTTTTTTGAAAAGCCGTATGTGCTTGGTGGTGTTTTGCGACTTTAGGGTCCTGTAGCCTCGTTTTCGTTTTTTTCGGCGGCCATTTTTTCTCTCGCTTAGGGGATTTTTGTGTCTAAACTCAGGAATTTGGACTTAAATCGAGGTGTAACTTCACTTGTAGAGGTCCTGGGTGCCACCCCCTTGCTTTGGGTAAGCTTTTTATGTATTTTTTGTGTGTATTTATTGTGTTTATATTAATGTTTTCAGGTGCGCGCGGTTCGGACGTTAAGGTCATATTTTTGCAAGGTTGAAATGTTTTTTTTTTTCAAGTCCCGCGTCTCATATTTTTTTATGCTAAGTCCGTAAATTTGCCGTTCTTATTCCGTTCGTATTTTTTTGTGTAAGTCCGTATATAGTGATTGGGTGTTAGATGTATTTTGGTAAAGCGCCGCTTGTGTGGGTTTTTGTAACCGTGTGTCAGGCGCCGTAGAGCCTCCACCTCCGCAAATGCTACTCGAGCCCGCAAGTGTTAGCAACAACCTCGCATGCTCACAACTATTATATGTGATATATATATATATATATATATATATATATACATATATATATATATATATATATATATATATATATATATATACAGTAGACTCTCAGTTATCCGGCACCCATGGGGATTGGTAGATGCCAGACAAATGTAGTTTCCGGTTGCTTGAGAGCTACTTTTACAAGATGCCTAGATTAGCTGCACAGTAACGGCTGTTCTAGTAGCAGCAGCTTTGACTACTCACTTACACACGGGTATGTTCGGCTGGAGGGTGCGGTGCTGAACCCGAGAATGTAACGACAACATTGCTCTGGCTCAGTCCCTCATGCCTGTCTGCTTCCATGTAAAGCTGAATTGCAGAGACGTACAGTGGATGACATCAAGGTGCCTGTAAACACTTTGTGGCATCACAACCTGGCTTCTGGCATTTGTTGAGCCCTGTAGATTTGTAATTTTATTACAATGTTTTTGTTCTGGTTGCTTGAGTTTTGGTTAACTGAGAGTCTACTGCATATGTTAGTCCTTTAAGGTATGAACTAACATATATTCCTGCCGTTAAAAGGGTGAAGAGGGAAATACAGGAAGGATATATAGTAATGTATTGATTTAGCATATGTTTTGGAACATAAGGAAAGACTGGACCTGATTCACAGTATGCTCTTATGACAAATTAAACTCGGTAAATAGTTTGTGCACACATTATGCACACAGAGGACTGAACTTAGTGCATAGTGATTTGGCTGTTCACAGTAATTAGACACACCCAAAGAGTGCTGTGCATATATGCCTGGAAACTATGATGGAAAGAAGCTGCACAACAAATGAGGAGTATCTGCATACAAGTGAAATTCTCAGTGGCTTCATAAGTTGTCTGTAGCACATAGCTGAAGCCCCTGCCTAATTTTTTGCTTACCCTGCTGCTGGGAAAGTGGGAATAAAATGACTTGGAACATGTCTTAATCAAGTGACTGTCTCCTGAAGACAGACATGTCCAGTCAACCATTGAAAGGAAGCATAATTCAAGGGAGCAACAGGCAACAGGCTTCACTAGATTACCAATATGATACCCAAAGTTGCTTTTAAATATGCATTGAATTATTTATATAAATTAAATTGTTCAGATATGTATATGTGTAATATATATTACTGGGACAGAATAAAGCAATTGGTAATGAGAGTTGTAACTGACAGAAATGATGCATATTTCTTCATGGAACCACTGAGACCAAAATACAATTTTTTTTTTGTTTCTTGAAGTCTAGGTCCTTGCTTCAGTGAAGGTATGTTCTGATGCTCTACAACTGAAATCATACTCAATGTGCTGGGTCCATTTGTTCATATCTTCGGGCCAATGTCTAGGGAGTCCTGAAATTGTAAGGATGATCCTGTCCTCCATCCTAAAATGGCTCCTACATTTTCCTCCAGGTGAAACCCTTGGATAATTACCTTGGAATTCCTCATCTAAAAGAAGTCATTGGCCAAAAGGTCAACATCTTACATTTTATGAAAGGTGAGAGTAAATGCAAAATCATGGTGGCCAAATCTAAATTAAATTTGTGCTACGTCCAAAGATATATTTCCAATAAATGCTGAGCACTGTGGTGCTTTCGACTAACCACTTTGGTAATTTGTGTCTTAAGGAGACTCATGCTGCTAGTATCCCCTTAACATAAGTGTTTGGGGTGTACAACAAAGTGTGCCGCAGCCTGGACGCAGGGGCAAGTTGCCTTTTTACCAACCATATCATATTTTGGGACAGGCCCATGATAATTTTATAAACACATTATCAGCCTTATTCAATTGCAATTTGGCCAATTGAATAGGGCTTTATATAAGCACATAGCATATTTTTTACAGAAGTTTTCAGTTAGTGAACTTCTATCCAAAAGCAAGGTCTTCACTAACTAAAAAAAAATATGCTATGTGCTTATATAGAGCCCTATTCAATTGGCCGAATCGCAATTTAATAAGGCTGTATGTATTGAGTGGAATAAATAAGTTAATATTTTATGTAATGATGACACAAGTTACACAATTAGATTTGTTGCTATCATTGCACAATACTGAGACTCCAGTAAATCTGGCAAATTGACAGTTGGCAAGAAATTGTGAAAAATGCATTCTATTGAAATTACCTGTAATTGAGTTTTATGATCTTACTTGTGGTAAACAAAACCATTTTGCATGCAATAAGAGAATCTGGCTCTTCCACCTTTTTATAAGCCCTTCCTTATATATATTTACATATATATATATATATATATATATATATATATATATATATATAGTTGTGCACAAATGTATGCTGTTAGTAAGGCTAAAAGCTACCCATAGCTAACCAAACCCAGGCCTTGATTACATTGCATTTCGAACACCAACAGCAGCACTAAGACCCTTAGCAAGCACTCACATATGCAAAATACAAGGGAAAAAACACTAGAAAAAAGCATTTTGCATGATCATACAAGTTAAATTACACATCTTAAAGTACAAAGTAGGTGGAATCTTCAATAAACTTTCATAAACATCAAAGAACAATCATCTTACAGTGTCAATAGAGAAACCCTGCACATCCTAACACTTATATGCAACTAATGCTAACACTAACATGCCCAATACACAGAGCCAGGGGTTAAGACCTACCTAGCATACAAATAATTTAACAATCCTCTCAACAATACATCTGTCAGGATATGCAATGTATATTCCAAGACATATAATACTATGTCATAATTGTTACATATAGAGCCTCATTCAATTGAGCAATTGTAAGTTACAGTACCCCATAATGGAGTCGGTAGTTATTTTACTATTCAATGTGCGTCTTTTTGCGAGCCACAAATGGTCTACGGGTTACGGGTTTGAAATCCTTGCAGTTGTTACAACTGTAACTTGCACCCATCTAAGCCATTGATCTCTTACGTCCGCAAGAGTTACAATCGCTAAAATCGCAAATCGCTATACAATTGCTACAATTCCTCAAGACCGCAAATGTTTTCACACCCGTAAACAGCAAATGTAGAAGATAATCCTATGAGTACTAGAGAGGACCCGCAAAGGGGTTATAGACATATCCGTAGCACTATAAAAGCAAATAAAAAATCAATATTGCACTGTAAATGATGGGAAAAGCGATGAAAGACATTAGAATTAATTGCACAGCAGTCCCAAGCTCACAAATCGTCAATAAAAAATAATTGTATTTTATGTTTCATTTTGGGGTTATATCGATCTCTGGAATCAATGAGTTAATACATATCAGGCCACCCACATGGACTAGAACAGTATCAGCATTCATTTTTATTATTTTGTGTTTTGCGGTTTTGCAAGTCTGATCTCACATCGGACCTCCAAGCGCTAATTGATTGACATGTAACCAACATCTTAGACTGACGTAATGATGACGGCCTTACGGACTTTGCTGCCACTTTGTAGCCCTTGCTTCCTTACATTCTTCCCTGTTATACATCCCCAGCATGCTTAACTGCTCCACAATGCAACCTCTTGGAGCCTCTGTAGAAATCCTCTAATTTAACAGTTTAAGACCAATGGCGGAAGTGCGCAGCCAAGAAGGCATAGGGAGGCTAGGTGGTGCAGGTTGGCCCAGGGGGGCTATAAGGGGGGGAGGCACAGGGAACCCTTACAATACAAAATACAAATAAATTACAAAAAAGGAAATTACACAGCACTGGGGGCTCTAGAGGAGGGCACTGGTGTACTGCAGTTTCTTCTCATTCTTTCCCTTTCCTATGTCCCATCCTCCAGTTACAATACACATATAGAAAAGCATAATTGTATATGTGTTGTTATAGCCAGTACATATACTGTGTGTAAGCCAAAATGTGCCATGTATATGACTAGAATTGTCACTAAACACAAAGCCATTTATGTGCCTGTGCACGCACTATTGTATAGCACTGCACTGGCAACGTCAGACTCAGACAGCTTCCTGCTCTGGGACTTGTAGATCTATGAAGAAATACAACACTTTTACATTCTCTACATCATGAAACAGTTGTGGTTACAGCTCAAGCAAAAATATATGTATTTAATGCAGTGAAACAAAGAAGAGCAAGGAATGAGGAAGTTGTGAGGCTAAGGAGGATCCTTCAACATATTTCATTAATCACTAACGTTTAAAGAAAAGTAATAATAAGGATGACACACAAGAAATATTTAGTGTTTTTTAAAGAACTAAACTAAGCAATGTTTCATCATTGAAATAAATCAAAGACAAACATTGAAAAATACAATAATACAGCTGTACTTGGGGGGGAATTTTACTCGGCAATGTTACAAATGAAAAATGGAGTTAAAGCATAAACATCACATATGTGGAAGGATCAGCTTTTCTTCAGATTAATGAGTTCTAATGATACTAATGACAAATGTAAGTGGCTTCACCTGGATGAAACCCTACATCATGTATGTCAGTCATTTTTTATTTTTTACTTTTCTTCTCATGCATTGTAAAACAGTTTTTATACTATTCTTTTTCTTTAATAAATATGATATAGGTTTACTTTTGCAGGGCAGCATATTATTATTTAAACACAGAATAATATTTGAAGCTTCTATTTTTTAAATGATATACTAATACATTCACAAGGCATGTAAATGTCAATAGAATGAAATACTATAGTTTTTAGATAAATCCCATAAGCCTAAAGTGCTGTGATTATTTCCACCTCCCAGCACAAATACTTCCCAACATCTTAATTCAACAAAGAGGGTCACAAATAATGAATAAAGCTCTATATACTAGCAAATTAACAGCATTGAGTATTGTGTCAGAATACTATATATATATATATATATATATATATATATATATATATATATATATATATATATATATATACATTTCAGTTATACAGAATAATGCGTCCCTAAGATCTGAAAAGTTAATTTACTTTACAATTGCTTGCGAAAAAAATTTTGGGGTAATATACTGAATGAATTGTATGTGTTTATGTCACTAGGTGTCACTGCATACAATAAATGTACTGCTGTCTATGGGCCTCATTCAAATGCGATTTGGCTAATTGAATAGGGCTATATATAAGCAAATAGCATATTTTCGATTACAGAAGTTTTTAGTTTGTGAACTTCTATCCAAAGGCAAGGACTTCACTAACTAAAAACTTCTGTAAAAAAAAATATGCTGTGTGCTTATATAGAGCCCTATTCAATTGGCCAAATCGTATTTGAATGAGGCCCCTTGGCTGCAATGTTACTTTTTGGTCAGCATAAGATATACATACACAATAATACTATAGATGCTCATATATATAAATGTAATACACAGTTAATTTATAACTATTGGACATGATCTTTGATTCTATGACTTCATTTCATTAGATGACAACAAATATATACAATATACAAAAAATATTTTTTTTTTACTTTTATATAATTACATTATTTTGATTTAATATAACATGAGAATTGTCCAAAAGGGTACTTAGAGACAATGGCTCACAATAACTTTAATGACCACTGAAGTATCATATTTATAGTATGCTTGAATAATGTATGAAGAATATGACTTGACATTGGGCAACATGTTTTCAGAAGGTTTAAAATAAAAAATTAATTGGTAAATATTTTATTCACAATTTATTTTATTCCTGATTTTACATACTTTTAAGTGTTTTATTAAAAAATGTCAAAACATGACCACAGTGGTCCTTTAACTACATCTTAAACTTCTACAATCTATGTTATCTCGTAAAAGATTATGAGCCTCAAACTCTTTTATATTATCCAGAAATATCACATATCAGGATGCTATATTGGTTCTATGAATCAAACAGACATTAATTAGATAATTGATAATATATTTGAAGCTGCTAATTATATCATTTATAATACATTTGCAAGCCATTACTGCACTTATACCTAATTTAATATAGTGAAGCCTCTGATGCACAGATCAATATGCAATGTTTAATGTATCAGTAGAAATAAAAAAAAACATAAAACACAATAAGCCATAAGGTTCTCTGAGGCTGCCATGGCAGTTTTGTATGGAAAAGTGAATACTGGTAATTCCCACACAGTATAGAGAACTGAGATGGTGTAGGGTGACCACTTGTGGATGGGGCACACAGAGCAGATGGGGCATTATGTTGAGGGTTAAAAAGAATAGTGGATATGGTGGAATGATACAGCCATTGTTCAAAAGTATGTTAAAATTGTTCAAAAGTATGGTAACATTAATCAGAATAGTGTTACAGTATTAAATGAAATGACATATACAGTATTTAGAATTCAGTGTACAGTTGTACTATTACAGATGTTGAGCTATTTTTGAACCTAACATATTTACAAATATAAAAATTTAGGGTATTTCCATAATAAATTAAGGGTAAACATTTTATTCCCTTCATGTCCTTTGGAAGACATGTAGCTTGGGCAGTTCCTCATGGATCTTCTAACTAAAAGCACTCTGTAATGCATTTGCCCTAGGGAATTAGCAAAAACATAATTGAACTAGTGTACTAAGATCCGTGCTTTAACGATACTGCATCCTTACTCTCCAGCTGATGCACATGAAATCTGCCTCCCTTGCTAATTGTTCTTTATAGTGATAATCCCATGTTGGTTTCTTAGCCAATCAGAAATTGTGTCTCCTGATATTTTTTTCTTCATTATCTCTTTTGAAATGCTGATTAGTCAACATGGAATTGATATCGTAACATGAGAACCTACAGGGATAGTATGAAGCATTTGGAAATTATGTCCTTATGGGGCAGCTTTATAGCAAGCTTGCAATAGGCTTTTCTATCTCAAGGTCACTAGGACCAGAGGCAGGCAAGTATTTATTAAGCTGTACAAGGTAAGTCAATAAAAATGATTAAGCCACTTCTTGTATATATATATATACTATATATTCTGAAATTACATTGAAATAGTGGACCTTGGGCCTCATTCAATTGAGAAATTATAGCTTGTGGGAGCCCGTAATGTAGCCCGTAAACTAATTTGCTATTCAAGTGGCGTCTTTTTGCGATCCGCAAACGATCTGTGTGTTAAGTGCTGAAAATCCCTGTAGTTGTTACAACCGTAACTTACAACCCATCTAAGCCTTTGATCTTTCAAAACCGCAAAGGCTATTAGACTGGCTAAAATAGAAAATTATAAATTAGTTGCAAAAGAGAGTAAGACTAACCCTAAAATATTTTGTAAGTATATAAATGGGAAGGCCAGGAAGGAAGCTATAGGAACATTACAATGTGACACAGGCCATCTGACAATTAGTGACCAGGAAAAGGCAGCTGAGCTAAATAGGTTCTTTTCTTTGGTATACAGTATACAACAGATGTACCCGTGGTTAGGACACTGCAACATAATGGGGCTAAACTACCATCACTAAATAATTGATTAACGCAGGAAAAAATCAAAAAGAGGTTGGAAAAAATACATGTTAATAAAGCCCCAGGTCCTGATGGAATACTTCCACAGGTACTGAGGGAACTGGGTTCTGTGATAGCCAAACCATTATATTTAATTTTTCAAGATTCACTCAACACAGTGTCTCTACCAGATGACTGGAGAAAAGCAGAGGTGATACCTATATATAAGAAGGGAGCAAGAGAAAATCTGGGGAATTTTAGACCCGTAAGCCTCACTTCTGTAGTGGGAAAGCTTTTAGAAGGGTTAATAAGGGATAATTTACAATTATATGTCTATTCAAACAGGAAACAAGTAGGAGCCAACATGGATTTATGAAGGATAGGTGATGTCAAACAAACCTAATTAGTTTCTATGAGGTGATTAGAAGAAACTTGGATCAAGGCAACTCAGTGGATGTAGTCTTTTTAGATTTTGCAAAGGATTTTGATATAGTGCCACATGGCAGACTATTGTGCAAACTAAGGGATACAGAAATTGCAGTAAATATATGCACATGGATTGAGAGCTGGCTAAAAGACAGGAAGCAAAGGGTTGTTGTAAATGGAACATACTCAGATTGGACTAATGTGGTAAGTGGGGTTCCTCAGGGCTCAGCATTAGGTCCTCTCCTTTTTTTTTTTTTTTTCATAAAGTTTTTATTAAGAATAATCAAGAAAAAACTTGTACAAAGATAAGCACATACTATAAAACATAATTCCACATGTCAAGAAAGGATAATTGCTATCCTAAGCAACTGCTTCTCTTTGTTGAATTAGGTCCTCTCCTTTTTAACATATTTATTAACGACTTAGAAGTAGGACTGGAAAGTATTGTCTGCATTTTTGCTGATGACACAAAGTTGTGCAAGGTAATTAAATCAGAAAATTATGTACTTTCCCTCCAAAGGGATTTGCATAAATTAAATAAATGGGCAATTAAGTGGCAGGTGAGACTTAATACGAATAAATGTAAGGTTCTGCATCTGGGAAGGAAAAATAACCATGCAATTTTTTATTTATAATGAAACAAATCTAGCGGTATCAGATATTGAAATGGATTTGGGAGTGATTGTGGACAACAGTGCTCAATGCCAAGAAGCATCTGCAAGGGCAAGTAAAATATTAGCATGTATTAAGATGGGTATAGAAGCAAGGGAAGCAAATATAAGTCTACCACTATACAAATCCCTAGTATGCCCTCATTTGGAATATGGAGTACAATTGTGGGCACCACTTCATAAAAAGGCCATTTTAGAGCTGGAAAATGTACAGAGGACAACAAAACTAATAAGGGGAATATAGGGGCTAAATTAAGAAGAAACGCCAGCCAAATTAAACTTTCTTTTTCTCTAGAAAAAGAGGCATCTAAGAGGGGATATGATTACCCTATATAAATACATTCAGGGTCAGTATAAAGGTTTCTCAAGGGAGCTTTTTGTGCCAAGAGGTTTTCACTTGACACGAGGACATCATTTGAGGTTAGAAGTAAAAAGATTCCACCTTAAAGAAAGAAAAGGGTTCTTCACAGTAAGTGTAGTTAATCTGTGGAATTCTCTACCAAGGGAGGTGGTGTCAGTGGATTCAATAGATAACTTTAAAAAGGGATTCATTATATTTTTTTTTTCCAGGGAGAAATCCGTTTACCAGTATCTGGGGTCAGGAAAGAATTATTATGTTTTTCCCTTTTGAGACAATTGGCAAAGTTTTACTTGGGTTTTTTTCTGTTTGCCTTTCTCTGGATCAATTAACAACTAATCTGCATATTGCAGTTCAGAGAAGATCTTATAAGGTTGAACTTGATGGGCTGAAAGTCTTTTTTCAACTTAATTTACTATGTAACTCTGTAAGAGTTACAATCGCAAATCACTATTCAAATGCTACAATACCTCAAGCCCACAAATATTTTCACAAACGTAAATATTAAATGTAGAAGAAAATCCTACGGGTAGCAGATAGGACTCGCAAGGGGGTTTAACCCCTGTGCGTAGCACTGTAAATGCAATTTAAAACTCAATACTGCCCTCTAAAATACGGGGAAAGCGAAGAGAGACATTAGAATTAATTGCCAACAGCCTCAAACTTGCAAATCTGCAATCAAAAATTATTTTTTGTTATGTGTCATTTTGGTGTTATATTAATCTCGGGAATCAAAGAGTTAATACATATCAGGCCACCCACATGGACTAGAACATTTCCTTCATTTTTATTATTTTGTACATTGCAGGATTGAGAGTCTGATCGCATTATTGAACCCCTAAACACTAATTGATTGACATGTAACCTCCATGTTTTACTGACCTAATGATGTTGGCTGTTTCTAAATTGGTAGTTACGGTCTTGCTTAATTGATCACGTTCAGGCTCTGAAATGCTACATACAATTGCATAGTTTATTTGTTAAATTGAATCGCTCTCTAATTGTAGCAAATTTCAAGCTCGCAGACATACGGCCTGTAGGACGCAATATGCAGGCTTGCGTTTGAATAAGGCCCCATGAGGATGAGAGTTCAACAAACTGGGTTTATAATTTAAATTAATTTTAATGGTTTGACTTTTTTTTTTTTTTCTGGTTCAGTGGTGAGGGGATTACAAACTCCCTTTATGGCGTAGTGTCATTTTGGTGGTGCATTTAGTAGCTAAAAATATTTGATTTATTAGGAGTTGTGTTTCTTTTTATATATTTGATATAGGTAATCCTAATAATGCCACTTCTGTTTTTTTAGGGATAGGGTATCATGTGAGTATTTCTAATATTTAATATGTTTCTTCACATAGTTGTGATATTTTAGGACATTTATATTAAGTGAAGAATTATTTAAATTTCTAATGATTTTATCCCATTTGTTTTTACATTAAGATATATATTAAGTTCCTTATCTCAAGATGTCTTATATGGTAATTTAGTATCTGTATTTTGGTTGATCAAATAATTAAAAATAATAGAGATGGGTTTTTTTACCATTAGAATTACTGTATATACTCGAGTATAAGCCGAGGGTGGGAAATGTGCTGCCCCCTGTGTCCCTCTTGTGGCCTCTGTGTCCCCCTCTCTCTCCGTGTCTCTTCTCCCCTCTCCCTTCCCTGTGTCTCTTCTCCCCTCTCCCTTCCCTGTGTCTCTTCCAACCTCTCCCCTCCCTGTGTCTCTTCCCCCCTCCCTTATAACCCTCCTCAACCCCACTCCTCAACCTCCCTCCTCATCCTCAACCTCCCTCCTCATCCTCAACCCCCCTCCTCATCCTCAACCTCCCTCCTCATCCTCAACCCCCTCCTCAACCTCCCTCCTCAACCTCAACCCCCCTCCTCAACCTCCCTCCTCATCCTCAACTTCCCTCCTCATCCTCAACCTTCCTCCTCAACCTCCCTCCTCATCCTCAACCCCCTCCTCAACCCCCTCCTAAACGCCCCCATCCTCAACCCCCTCCTCAACCTTCCTCCTCAACCCCCATACTCAACCCCCTCCTCAACCCCCCATCCTCATCCTCAACCCCCATCCTCAACCTCTCTCCTCAACCCCCCATCCTCAACCCCCCATCCTCAATCCCCCTCCTCAACCCCCCCATCCTCATCCTCTCTCCTCAACCCCCCATCCTTAACCCCCCATCCTCAACCCCCCTCCTCAACCCCTCCTCCTCATCCTCACCCGGTATATGCTAATGACGCGGCTCGCATGTGACGTCACATGCGCGCCGGGTCAAGACGCGGAGGCCGGAGCACAAGCAGGTAAGTGAGGGGAGAGGGGGGAGGTATTTAGGGCGGTTTAGGTGGAGGAGGGGGTTTGAGGGGGGTTTATGCTGAGGAGGGGGGTTTTGGTTGAGGAGGGAAAGAGACACGGGGGGGTAGAGAGACACACAGGGGGGTAGAGAGACAAACGGGGGGGTTAGAGACACACGGGGGGGTTAGAGAGACACGGGGGGGAGAGTGACTCGAGTATAAGCCGATGGGGCCCTTTTCTGCCTTAAAAAAAGGGCTGAAAAGCTCGGCTTATACTCGAGTATATACGGTATATATATATATATATATCAGTTTTCAAATGGTGTTTTAACGGCTAAAGATTTTTTTTAAATAATGCAATCTATAGTTTTATTTATTGTATCTAAATTAAACCATTTTTTTTTGTTGAGATTTAAACTTTTCTTTGCGATCTGGAGACCATGTAGACATTTTTTGTAAGGATATCTACTAATATTAATACATTTTGTTGGATCCAGTAATTCATTTGACAAGATTTATTTCTTCTAGATTCCTTATGGAATAACCATAATGGAGTAAGCCAAGAACCTTCCATTAATAAATTTGTTATTTTGTTAATTGTTTCCATAAAACTAAAGAGTGTGATATACATTGTGGGGGATTTTTAATATTGATTTTGAATGTCAAAATGTCCCACAACACTTGTATCAAAATATTTAGTTCAATTTCATATTTTTAAAATTAGAAAGTGTAGTAAACGATTAGCGCATTAAAGTCTATATCATAAAAATTGTATAAGGTATCATTTAATTTTTTAGTCATAACATACTTTCTGATGTCATGTTAATGAATACTACATTCCGATGTGTTTTCTTTTAAACAAAGAATACGTATTAAGTTTGGTCATTGTATCCACTAAAAGACATGCCATTGCTTTTTGAGCGGAAGCTTTTGATATGTAAAATACTAAACTGCATATATAGACTATTGTGCACTGCTCACTTGGAAAAAGGTTGCGCTTCAAGAGTTTTTGTGGCATTGAACTCACAGTTAATTAGTTTTAGTAAGTGTGTTGAATGAAACATTATATACCTGCATAGTTTCTTTCAGATGCATCATTTTTTATCCGCATCACAGTACTGCGTTGTACTGGCGAAGCACTGTGTTTTTCTTTGATGTCAAGGATGGTACCTGCATGAGATTTCAGGGTAGATTTAAATCCATACTGTCAATTGGCATTACTTAAATACCACAACATTTTTATTCAGTTGTATAAATCTGGAAAACTGTGGAAAACATCCTCTTGAAAGAAGTGAAAAAAAGAATTATTTACTCTTACCCTCCTTTGAAACCCACTCTCTGGGTGAATTCGTCAGTGTTATGTTCTCTTCTACTCATTTTGCTCTGTGGAATTCTTTAAGACAAAAAGACACTTGGGACTTGCCAAGGCATCAGCTTAGGAAATGTTTTATTGTTTGTATTGATTTTGATAGATTTTAAAGTTTTTTCACTGTATGGAAAATGTGTATAATTCAAAACAGAAAAGTGCTGTACGAGTCATGCATCAGTCTGTCCTCATTCATCTCTAAGAATAATTTACCAAGGGCCATATTCTCCTGGGTTCTGGGGATTGTGGGTCTGCTGGCAGTTCCAGCTGGCGGAGTAAAAGGGGAAACCCTAACTAGCAATTCTACAATGCTAGTCTGGGGATCAGCAGTGGGACTTACACTTCACCATCTAGGAAACCAGTGATAGGTTTAATCTACAGAAGGAGCCATCAGAGAAAGAGCTGATTTCTTTAGTGGGAGAGTCAAACTGCTCTCATTCAAGGATCTTTTGGCTGCATGGAAATGATGTTTAGGTACTCTAGTGGAAGAGCTGTGTGTTTCAGAGAGCAAGATAAAGGCACTGCTGGCAAGGAGGAAAATTATTCTGTGAGAGGCTGAACGAGTCATTGTTGGACTTGTTCAGAGAGGAAGCTAAGCTGAACCAGCGCTATATCTTCATTTTTTCTAAAAGGAAAACTCCAAATGGGGACATAGAGTAGCATGGCTGGCTTTTGGAGTCTATATGCCATAATCCATATTTTGCAAGTCGAATTACTGACCCATGATGAACTCTTTTGGATTGGCACTGCTAAGGTATTGGAGAATAGGATGGATTTGCTGCCTTTGATATTGTAAAGAAAATGGTGGGTCCGGAGGTCCTTTACAAAGTCAATTGTGCAGACCTTGTTTAGCAGTACAGAAATAACCAGCCTTTGGTCTCAGAGGTATCCCTACTTCCTTATCCTCCTGGACAGTGGAAAACCGAATTCACTAGCTTCGGTAGTAGCTCTGAGAGTGCTGACTTGCCCCAGTAGCAGTGTAACCCACTGGGAGGGCGGGTGACAATGCCAGTACTCAATGGCAGATTGAGGGAGGGAGAAGTTTGTGGGGACATCTCTGAAACATCAGGATATTGTTTAGGTGGATAATTCATTCATCCCCCTCCCCCCATACAGTTACTATACTAGACATAATGCAAACATTCATGTTGTACCACACACACCTACACTTATATAATTTATTGATTTATGCTTATATTTATTTCATAAATTACAGGAGGGTAGAGGAAGGGAGGAGGAAAGTGAGGTGAGAGAGGAGAGGTGGAGAAAGAGGGGAACACCGGAGGAGGAGAGTGAGGAGAGGTAGAGGTATGGAGAGTGAAAGAGTCAGGGACAGGGAGGGAGGGTACAGGTGGAAGAGAGCAGGGGGGGAGCAATATGCCCCCAGATGTAGTCACACAAGGAGTAGGGTCAGAGGGTCAGGGACTTGATCCCGGGGGGGGGGGGTAGTGGGGGTAAGGGACCAGCCCAGGGAAAGAACAGGGAGGCCAGGAACCCCAGGCATAGTTGGAAGGGCAAGAGGCTGTGGCAAAGTACAGGGCCACCAATTAAAGCCTAGAGGAGACGGACATCCTCCTCAGGGAAATCCGTGCCCCCTATAGAATCATACAGAAGACAGAAACCTGGAGTGAAATAGCATCAGCTGCATTAGAGGTTGCAAACAGGGATGTAAAGTCTGTCAAACACAGGTATGATGACAGCCGGCTGAAGGTAAAGAGGAAGATGGCAGAGGAAGCAAGAGCTGCACGGGCAAACGGTGGTGGGCCACCAGCCAACATCACATACTGTGTATGAGAGAGTGTATGACTGAAGATATATGGGGCATTAATAACCATGTAAATCCTGGTAGCAAACACATCCTCATAATTTGTATCTATCATCACCTCTAGCCCCAATGCCGTCACCTCAGGCCCCAATGCCCTCAAAGGCCCCAATGCTATGCATTATTCTTATGATGCTGTCTAACTTTTAAGCCTTTAGGTGTAAAGTGTTAATACACCTGACAGGTACAATTTGTGATACTGTGGAGTTTCAACATTTCCCTGAAGGCCTGATAGGAATATGACAGGTGATAATGTGAATACATTGATGGCAAAACACTTAATGGGAGGTCATCAAATTATATTGGGTATACATCTTGGCACATGGCCACCAGCAATGGCGTGGGACTTCAGAGGATAGCCATAGCGGAGATTGTCCCTGATGTAGGTGAGTTGGCTGTTGCTCCACGTGCCTCTGCACAGCCTCCATGTGTGTTTGTGGCTCTTCCTGATGGGTTAGAGTAGATTAGCATGGTATATTTTCTCCGGGTCCCCTTCTGACTTGCTGCCTTGTGGTGGTGAAGGGGCTTGTGTACTTCAATGAAGCTGTGAGCTATACCATGTAGGGTCACTCTAGGTAAGCATGTCATCGCAGAGAGGTTAGACAAATCACAGTCCACTGGAGAAGGAACTGGCAACCCAATCCAGTATCTTTGGCATGCAAACCTTGTGAAACAGCACAGGCAGAGACCAAGCTAAATGTTCTGCAGTCCATAGGGTCACAGAGAGTCGGACACAACTGAAGGACTGAACAAAAAATATAAAACAAATGCTCCCCTGGTACTTGATATTTGTGATGTTGCTGTGTAATCTGGCCACTATTTATTTTCCCAATGTAGTGGTGATGAACGAGATGTATATGCAATTATATTTATATTCCAGGGTACACATTAGAGCCTCTGTGAGTGAGAAAGGGTTAATATGACAAGCAGTTTCATGTTTTGGTGTTGCTATTTAATCAGGTAGTGTGTAAAATGTTTAGCTCCATTTGCCGTTCACGGCTTTGAACGCCAGTGCATCTTTGGGGATTCGTAGCAATTTAATAGCAATTTGCGATTGTAAGCTTTAGGGTCTTGACAGATCAAAGCCTTAGGTGAGATGGAGTTCCGATTTTGACAGCCCATGGGGTTTTTCCAACTGTAACCCCGCAGATTGTTTGTGGGTAGCTGAAAGAGACCAATTTAATAGCCGTAAGTCTTGCGGGCTCCATCACGGGCTATGAATTCAGAACAATGGACTAAATTTGCTTTGAAATGTTAGTGCCAGTCTTGTGAGGGTTAAATTCTGGAAGTACAGTAAGTTTGTGGTCACTGGACTGTTATACAGAGGGCAAAGTCAGCAGAAAGTTTTCATTAGAATTCAAGTAAACTTTTACATTTATCTAGTTCATGTATTGGTATGCTCATTTATCTACAGGTTGTTTTTCCCTGGTGCCAATCTAAAAGATAATTGGTTAAGTTAAGGACAAACCTCATGCATGACTTCTGATTGACAGAACACTTTCTTTTTATAGGACTGTAATTGCCACAAATAATACTGTAATTAGTAGCAATGAATTCAGAGAGGGCACTTAAAGTCCGTCGGGAGATCCTATGTTGTCTGTTTTGACTGTTCAGTTTTCCAGCTTTCATTACCTCTCCAAACTCTTCGAGAGTGCGACGGCCCATTTGCTTCTCCTTGTAAAACACATTTGTTTATATATATATATATATATATATATATATATATATGTATATTGATCCTCTTCTTATTCAGTTTTCCACCACTTATGAACACACAGTGGATACACAACCTACTAAAACAGATAACTAGTGTAATCCCTCTAGGCATGCAGTCACCTGAGAGTTTGAAGGTTTGGTTAGCAGAATCATCAGGTTTCAAGCAGGAAATTTAGTCTGTCACCTACTATAGTTCACATGTCTAGTATGGTGGCTGGCCATCTAGACTACTCATTATTCGGGAGTAGAAGCTGAAATGGCATTTTTGTATTATGGAAAGTATCAGGTCAACTGTGAGACCCTAGGAACACACAAAGGATAAGTACACAGTGCCTCTTTGGAGCTCTGACTCACAAGCTGGGAAGAAGCATTGGAAAGCGCATTTGAAAATATAAAGCAAGATATGGAACTCAATAACATAATCATTTATTATTATTATTATATCATTAATTTAACAATAATAATCAATATATTCAGATTTATTGGGAATTAACATGATTAATACTAGAATGGCCATCTCCAGATCATCTGCCTTATTAAATTGCGATTTGGCCAAGTTAAATCTTAGCACTTTGGCAATGAGCCGTTAAACCGTAGTGTTGCGTAGTGCGTACGACATAGCGATGAGCGCCGCAGGCGCTCATCGCCCGGCGAGCCGTTAAACCGTACCACTTTGCCGATCGTACGACTTTGCCATCGCCTGGCGAGCCTCGCATAGCGAGGCGAGCCATTAAATCGTAGCACTTTGGCAATGAGCACCGCAGGCACTCATTGCAGGCGAGCCTCGCATAGCGAGGCGAGCCGTTAAACCGTAGCACTTAGAAAAAAAATACGAGGTGAAAAAAATTACGAGATAAGCGGCGGTACAAAAACAGTAAAAAAAACACTAAATACACAAAGGTCACTTACAGCATGGGGAACCAGGCAGGACGTGTGGAAGTGAGTTGGAACTGCAATTTAAATCGATTTAGCCGAGTTACAAAGATCAAAAATCGGTGAGAAAAAAATGACCACCGAAAAAATGAAAACGAGGCTATACTACTACGAACTGCGTAAAACACAGCCACAGACGTATGTGTTCGAAAAACAACGAGATAAAGGATGCGGATTAACCGCACAATGAGTAAAAAGACAGTAGCGAGTATATTTTATGAAACGATATTACCGATTTAAGCATTAACACAGATTTCCCGCCTTTGTCTCGTGCCACATAGGATTTCCCGCCGAAAACAACGCATTTGGCTCGCGCAACTGCGGATTTCCCACCTAAAACAATGCATTTGTCTCGCGCACAAAGCCTATATATAGGGCACATTTCACACATGACTGACACTTTCTCCTCAGGTGATGACAGTCTGACTGGATGTTTTCTGATGCCGGGAAATCGCAAGAGATTGTTAGCTCTTCAGTATACTGCTTCAGCATTATTACATTAAAAAAGATAAATATATTATTTATAATTATTAATTAATAAATTGGTACTTACTTAATAAATAAGAGATAAGAAATGTAATTAATAGAAAAATAATATTGTGCTTATTATTTATAATTATTAATTAATAAATTGGTACTTAATTAATAAATAATATATAAGAAATGTAATTAATATAAAAATAATATTGTGCTTACCTGTGTGAAACAATTGTTAATAACATTCATGTACATTAATTAATTAATTAATTATTAATATCAAAATTAAGAATGTCAATACAAAAAAAACATATTTATTCATTAATTATTAATGTACATTAATTTAACAATTATTTTGTTATATGTCGTGATTACCTGTGTGAAACAATTGTTAATAACATTCATAATGTACATTAATTAATTAGGAAGACATTGATTCATTAATTATTAATGTACATTAATTTAAGAACTATTTTGTGATATGTCGTGATTACCTGTGGGTAAGAATTGTAAATAACATTCATAATGTATCATTACTAATCATTAATATTAAAAAAGGTTAACGTTTAAGAATGTGCATAAAAAAAGGAGCACGTTGATTAATTAATTATTAATGTATGTACATTATTTAAATAATTCAGTTCTCATATATTTTGTATAAAATAAAGCAAATAAATAATTTTAAGCCTATATACTTATGCTTACATGTTGATGTTAGATTTAGTCACATTACTTTAATATTAATGAACATTAATTGATTCTTTGTTCATTAGTAATGTACATTATTTTAAGAATTCAGTTGTAACATACTCATTTTAAAATACCACAAAAAAATAAATAAAGGGAACATGCTTATGTGTTGACGTTATATTTAGTCAGACATTAATTTAAGATTAATACAGATTCATTGATTCTTATTTAAAGACTAACAGTAATATTGAGTGTATGTTTATAATCTATGCTTACATATGTGTGTTCATGCTGATTGATTGATATATTTATTTCATGTTTTTAATATATGCAAAAAAAATGTATGTTAAGCCTCATTGATTAATACAGATGAAGTAACATATTATACATTAATTTTACTATTTTGTATAATTGCAGTGAACTCTACGTGAATGACCAGAGATATTGACTTTTGCACACATTGAACATCATAAGGATAATTTGGACAGGTACAGAATTTTAATTATATTACTACGGCAAAATATTAAAAAATATGAGGTTTTTAATGTAGCCAAATATATGTCTGTTGATGTTCATTTAATGATATTGATGAAGCAAAAGTTTAAAAAGATTATCTATTTGATTTTACAGTTTATTCGGATCTAAAAGGGAATAAACAGACAGTGTGACGTTTGCAGCCTTTGAACAACATCAACATCATCCTCACAGGTATAAAATTTTATTTTGTAGTGACGCATAGAAAAAGGCTATGTATTAGATATTTGGTGAAAATTGAAATTTATTGAAAATGGATAGTACTTATTGAGTCATTAATTTATGATATTTAGTCAAAACTTTAAAAAAGTTGAAAAGACAATACTAATTAATAATAATATTTAAAGAAAATAAGAAGCTTACAACACTTGCAAAAAAAAAAAAGGATGGTATGCTGTGAATTCAATCAAGAAGGAATGTCATTCAAGGATTAATAATATAAAGATAGATATGTGCAGCTATTTCCGATTTCATATATGTCAATAAAATACTTTGAAAAATGGTTTCAATTCTTTCAGACTAAAGTGCAACAATTGAAAAAGTTTTATTAGTTTATTCATCTACTTTAATCTAAAAGTACAAAAAGGAAAAAAAATGTATATAAAACAAAGAACAAACAATAATTACATCTCTATTTAAAATTACAGATTAAAATGGAGAAGACAAAATTGAACGCAAAAGAAGATTGGCAAGGAAAAGGAAGCAAAGGTGGAGAGATGCTCAGAAACCAGAAACTTCACAACGCTTGCGAGAAGAAGATCGACAGAGACTTTTAAATAAAAGAAAGATGAGTAAGAAAGCTGCAAGTGAGTGTGTTGGGGCTTCCAAGAAACGTAAAAGTAAACAAAAACATCTCTGTGAACCATTGTCCAATGATTCTAATTTGCAGAATGATTTAAATGTAGACACACAAGAAAAAAATGTACATATAGAATGTGGGTCTGATATTTATGTTGAAGAAATGCATGATAATGTGTTTACTACTGCAGTACAAGTAGATACTCATTATTGTGGGTTACTTAATGTGGTTTGTCAGTTTTGTGGGGCCTATCATTTTATAAAGGAAAGACCTACTGACGGAAATTTCATTAGTTGCTGTCAGAAAGGAAAGGTGAAACTTCCACTAAGACACCCATTTCCATATTATTTAGAATGCATTATGAGTGATCCAACATTTCCAAATTATAATAATTTCAAACAAAACATAAGGTCTTATAACAGTGCAATTTCATTTGCTTCAATGGGTGCAACATTAGCAGAAAATGTACCAGGACATGGTCCTTATTGTTTCAGAGTTCAAGGTCAAATATACCACAGAACTTCACATTTACACCCACAAGAAGGACATCAAAGGAAATTTGCACAGTTATATGTCTTAGATACGATGGAAGCTGTGGAACAAAGAATGACACTTCCAGAAAATAGACAGTGTTTGCGCATAGTCTTTGAACAGCTTGAAAAAATTATGGAAAAAAACCCATATAGTCAAGCATACAAACAATTAGCACAGCTTGAAAAAGAACAACAGGAACATGCTGAAAGACATCAATTGCCTACACCAAGAGTCAATATGGTGTTAAAAAGAGATCGCAACACTGATCAAAGAGGATATAATTTACGACTGTAAATGAGGTTGCCATGGTGTTTAAAAATGAAGATGGTGAACCACCTTTTCAGCGGGATATTAGAATATATCCACGCAATGAAGAACAACCATTTATCAACATCAATATATTAAGCTGTAATTTAGATCCAATGACATATCCCATTTTCTTTCCAAATGGGGAACCAGGATGGGAACCAAAATTACAATTGGAAAGTTATCCCAATACTAAACTTCGTATTAGATCTAATATTTCCATGCTGGAATATAAAGTGGCACAAACTGCTATCCGTGATTGTTTTAATCCAATTTTACATGGAGGAAAACTCACTCAACAATGGATTATTGATTCATATTTACAAGTTGAAGCCAATAATCTAAATTTTATTAAATATCAACAAAATAAATTACGAGTAGAACAGTATTGTGGATTAATGGATTATGTGGCAGATTTAGCTTCCAACAGAGACATTCCAGCTGGAAGAGCAATTATTTTGCCATCCTCTTTCCAAGGATCTCCACGCAATATGCGAGAAAGGTATAATGATGCCATGGCTATTGTTACAAAATTTGGAAAACCAGATTTATTTATTACATTCACGTGTAATCCACAATGGCCAGAGAGTTAAAGGAAAATTTGAATCTGGGACAAACTACTTCTGACCAACCAGATTTAGTGGCAAGAGTATTTAAAATCAAACTCAATTCATTAATTCATGATATCACTAAAGCACACTTATTTGGACAATGTGTGGCTTTCGTTTACACCATTGAATTTCAAAAAAGAGGATTGCCACATGCTCACATACTTTTAATACTGCAGGAAAAAGACAAGTTGAACACTGCAGAGAGAGTGGATTCAGTAATTTCTGCACAATTGCCAGACCAAGAAAAATATACAAAACTTTGGGAGATTGTTACACATAGAATGATTCATGGCCCATGTGGAGAGATGAATCCGAATTCACCATGTATGAAAAATAAAAAATGTACTAAAGAATTTCCAAAACAATTTCAAATGCAAACTTATGCAAATTGTGATGGATATCCTTTGTATAAAAGAACACAAGGACAAACAGCTATTATCCGGGGCCAAAAGGTTGATAATAGATTTGTTGTTCCATACAATCCACATTTACTCATTAAGTACAATGCACACATCAATGTGGAAGCTTGCACTTCGATTAAATCAATTAAGTATGTGTATAAATATATATACAAAGGATATGATGCAGCTACTGTTGTTGTACAAGGTGCTGGAAATGAAAACGAAAATCCAATTTTACATGATGAACTATCAAATTATTTAGATGCTCGGTATGTGAGTGCTCCTGAAGCAATGTGGCGCCTTTTTAGAAATTTGAGATGCATGATCGGTCACATGCTATCTATCGTTTAGCTGTACATTTGCCTCAAAGTCAGTTGGTTTGCTTTACTCAAGGAAATGAAAGAACTGCATTATATCAAAGTGAAGACAGAGATACTACGCTTACTGCGTGGTTTAAATTAAACTGTCAGGATACGCAGGCCAGACAATTTTTATACATAGAGATACCATATCACTATGTATTTGTAAATGGTCTATGGCGACAACGAAGAAGAGATACACATAAAATCATACCACGCATTTATACCGTCAGTCCAAGGGACATTGAACGTTTCAGCTTAAGATTACTTCTGCTACATGTTCCCGGTGCACAGAGTTTTGAGCATTTACGTACGGTGAATGACATAGTTTATGAGACATTCCTATTAGCTGCAAGACATCAAAATTTCATAGCTGATGATACAGAATGGGAGAGGTGTCTGTAAGAAGCAGCACTATGTCAAATGCCTAAGCAAATGAGACAACAATTTGCATTCATTTGTATATTTTGCAATGTACCTGATGCTTTCACTTTGTGGGAAACATTTAAATTAAACATGTAAGAAGATTTCTTAAAACGTTACAGAGAACCAATAGCTCTGTTAAAAACATTGATGGAAATCCGAGAAATATTGTTGGCTCATGGATTAAATTGTGCAAGTTTTAATTTACCAGATCCAGGACCTTTAGATGACATCAATTTTGATGATTATGACACTGAGCTTCAACAACAAAAAACCCAAGAAAAACTGGCAACTTTAAATAATTTACAGTTAGAAGCATTTCATGCCATCACAAATGCTACAGATGATGAAATGGTCAAAGACCGGTATTTCTATCTAGACGGACCAGGTGGATCAGGAAAAACTTATCTGTACAATTGTTTGATGAGTTATATTCGATCACAGGGTCAGATAGCTATGCCATTTGCAACAACTGGAATTGCTGCACTTTTGTTTGATGGTGGATTTAAGCTGCCAGTTCCCATTTTGGAAACATCAGTGTCAGATATTCGACTCAATTCCATACAAGCAAAAAAATTCAAACTAACTAAACTAATTATCATAGACGAGGCAACAATGATGTCATGTCATGCACTTCAATGTATTGACAGATTCTTAAAAGAAGTGATGGATAATAAGTTGCCATTTGGTGGAAAGGTGATGCTGTTAGGTGGCGATTTTAGGCAAACATTACCTGTTGTGCCACACGAAAATAGAACAGAGATCATTGAAACATGTATCAAGACCAGTAAACTGTGGCAAATATTTACACATCTCAAATTAGAATTAAATATGAGATCTGAAGGCCAAAATGAATTCAATGACTGGCTCATTAAAATCGGAGATGGAAAACATCCAGAAATACAGCATTTACCAAATGATACCATTTAAATTCCATCAGAAATGGTTTGCAATGAATCACTCATATCAGCCATATTTCTAAACACTCTTAATAATGAGGATTACACAGACATTGCAAACAAAGTAATATTAACATCAAAAAATATCGATGCCTTGAATGTAAATAACGAAATTTTAAAATACATCAATGCAACACAAAATAATTATTACAGTGCAGATTCTATTTTGTCAGATGATAAAGACAGTGAATCGAATTTTAGTATCGAATTTATTAATTCGTTAACACCATCTGGAATGCCCCCACATATTTTACAATTGAAAAAAGGCGCAATTGTTATGTTATATCGAAATATGAATCCCAAAAAAGGACTTTGTAATGGGACCCGATTAATTGTGCATGAGTTAAAAGATCATTTTATACATGCAGAAATTATAACTGGTACCCATAAAGGTGAACGAGTTTTTATACCAAGAATTGATTTAGCTCCAAGTGAGAGTGGTTTGCCATTTGTCCTTCAACAGAGACAATTTCCAGTTATCATGGCATTTGCTATGACCATCAATAAATCCCAAGGACAAACTTTTAAGTCAGTTGGGATTTTTTTAAAAGAACCAGTTTTTGCACATGGACAACTCTATGTGGCTTTTTCAAGGTGCACTAATCCAAAAGAAATTAAAGTGCATGTTGAAGAAAACGAAACTCAAGGTCATTTATTGGACAATGGATGTGTTTACACCAAACACATTGTCTACTATGAGGTGTTGGAAAGATAGAGGACAATGGTTTCATTTTAATGCCAACATTTTATGGGACTCAATATGATTGCACAAAAACAACATTTCACGTAAAACATCCAAAGAATGGACAAAAAAACATAGAGAACAGTGGTTTGACTTCCAGTACAAAATGTAAGTACTCTGGGACTCTTTAAATACGGGAACACTATTTCACTTATGAAAATCTATGTGATATTTGCAGAATGGACAAACTGCAAAAAATACAAAAACAAAAAACAACTGTAAAATATCCTTAAACAGATTGGAATGGATTATAAGTTTTAGATTTACATGATTGGCCCCACAAAACAATTAACTGACTTTTTCAGGTGTACAAGAGTTAAATGTTATTGTTTGATGTTAAAATTTCAGATGTTAAATATGTGTTTTTAGAATTTTGAAAAAAGTTTGGTACATATATATGTGCTATAGTCAAATATGTATTGTTAGTATAAAGTTTAACTATTTTAAGAATAACTGGAAATGTATTATTTAAAGACAAACTATTGATTCAGGGAGAAATCCGATCGCCAGTTAATGGGGTCAGGAAGGAATTAATTTTTTTCCCTCTTTGATACAATTGGACAAGTTTCAATAGAGGGTTTTTATTGTTTGCCTTCCTCTGGATTCAATGCTAATTTAGTTTAACAAGAGTTTAAAAAATATGTTACAAATGATAAAAAGCATGTTATTGTTAAAACTATTTACTTACTCTAAGTTAATATAGTCTGCAGTTACTCAGTGATAAATATGTATTGAAAAGTGTTAGTATTGTTAACAAAATGGTGAACAAATGTTTCATATACAAGTTGCATGTTACAAAGTTTAATGTTTATGAAATATAAGTTGAAAATTAAAAAAAAAAAAAGTTAAAAAAATTAATGTGTTTTTATTTTTAGAAAAAAAAAAGGGACAAATGTAGGTGACTCATTTTGTGTTGCAAACGAATTTCACAACATTTAATTTTTATTGACCGTCATTTTTTGACGGGCAAGTCGCTAGTCATTATTATATTGTGCATGAATTATACTATTTAAAATAGAGGTCTCCTAAATTTGTTTTAGTTTTATACAGGATAATATAAGGATAATAGTATGAATAGTTAGCACACTGATAATCCTCATTTACAATATTCTAAATATCACATATATAGTTGTGAGCATGCGGCCCTCGCGAAAAATCGTCCACAACCCGCGGACATGAAAAAATGAAACAACACATACATAAAAAACTTACCTACAGCAAGAGGGAGCATCCAGGACCTCCAAAACTGAAGTTACACCTCAATTTAACTCAAAATAAAAGAGTTTAGAACCTAATAAATTCTCTAAGCGAGAGAAAAAATGGCCGCCGAAACAAACGAAAACGAGGCTACAGCAGTCTAAAGACGCAAAACACCACCAAACACCTTCAGAATTGCTGAAAACCACATACGAGTTTCGAAAACAAGGACGCAACCAGCACAACCCCAAAAACATTACAAACACAATAAATACAACAAACATATAAAAAGCTTACCCACAGCAAGGTGGTGCACCCAGGACCTCTGCAAGTAAAGTTACACCGCGATTTAAGTCCAAATTTCGGAGTTTAAACATCCGAAAATCACCTAAGCAAAAAAAATTGGCCGCCGAACAAAACAAAAACGAGGCTACAGGACTCTAAACACGCAAAACACCACCACAAACACGCAAAACACAAAAACGAGGCTACAGGACTCTAAACACGCAAAACACCACCACAAACACGCAAAACACCACAAAACAGCTACGGATATTCCACCACAGCCGCATACCACACTGATAGGATCAGATTAGTGAGTAATCATGTATTCTGATGTGTGTATAATATTATATCTAGGTACCAAGATATAATGAAAGAAAATAATGCACAGAAGTCAGAGTGCCATCAGAATAATCTCTGAGTTTTATTTGGACGGTCTGTCCCTTATATAGCACACGTCACAGCTTATTAGCATAGTTGGAAATAGGGTTAAATACATATTTGCAAGCAAGTGTCTTTTTATGTTTAACTCAGCAAAACCTTATCTAAACTCCCGGCTTGCTTCAGATACGTTGTCTCAGTAGTATCTGAAGCAAAAAACAGGACACAGGAAACAGATGTTTTAAAGAACATTAACGTAAACATTCTACAGATGACGCACTTAAACATTCTAGTAAGATACAAGATAAGAAACATGCTGACATACTTTTTATAACAGCATGTCCAGAGCTATCCGGTTCTGCCAAGCCATCAGGCTAGTTCTATCCAGTTGCTCTGCCAAGCCTTGAACTGCATCTCTGGTATAATTTACGAATCTCTGTTGATTATAGTAGATATAGTTGATCCAATCTACATTCTTATTTATAGTCACAGAGATTGGTAAATTATACCAGAGATGCAGTTCAAGGCTTGGCAGAGCAACTGGATAGAACTAGCCTGATGGCTTGGCAGAACCGGATAGCTCTGGACATGCTGTTGGCGAAAGAAGGAGGGGTATGTAAAATGTTTGGGACTGCCTGTTGCACTTTCATACCCAACAACACAGCTCCAGACGGATCTGTGACCAAAGCACTGGAAGGCCTCACTGCCCTGTCAAATGAACTAGTAGAAAATTCCGGTATTAATGATCCTCTGTCTAAATGGCTCCAAGACACCTTTGGTAAATGGGCAGCTTACATCAGAGGGATATTGATCACTGTTGGCACAGTCCTAACACTGATCATTTTGTTAGGATGCTGTGTGATACCATGCATCCGTGGATTGGTGAATAAGGTTGTTGACCAAGCAGTAACTCAACAATACCTAATAGAGACGATACCCCTCACTCAAGGAGAATCTGATTCTTGTCTTGATCATGACATTGATGATGTATAAAAACATTCTAGTAAGATACAAGATAAGAAACATGCTGACATACTTTTTATAATCATGATATTCTTAGCTAATTAATTTCTAAATGAAGAAATTAAAATACCTAACACACACATTAGCCGCCATTCTAGAACAATAACTTATACAATGCGGAAGTACACAGCTACGCTAACGGATTTGCCTCGCGCACGCACACTATTACACTCCACACATTCAGCACGCTTACACAGCAGCTCCACAGCACTAATGCTGCAGCAACATCAAAAGAGATTGCCAGCTCTTCAACACAATGCTTCCTGCATATATTACTTGAAAATAGGTAAAGTATATTAATTTCTAAATGTATTATTTATTTGATTATTATACACCAAACAGCATTAGCTCACTTACAATTTAATTGCCATAATTTTTTGACGGGCAATATTCTAGTAACAACATATTTTCCATAATTTAAGGACTATTCATTATAATGCTAGTCCTGTGTGTAAGGACACTGTTCTATTGCATTTCCCATGGTTTTCAAAAGGTCCTCCCATGACCCATATAACACTATACTGACAAAAATATATTAAGTAGATCTGTGTAATGTACTTTGACCAGGGCCATAGCCAACCTTCTAGAAGATATTTCACCAAGACTAACATAGTACATTTTCAGAGAACAACAGACTGTCTTAAGTTGCCAGTGCAGTGCTAATGTCTACATTCAGTGACATTTCCATGTGGAAGTATATCTGACATTCTCTGAAACAATGCGTATATATAAGTAGGGAAGATGATCTGGTTTATGAGAAATTATGGGTAATAAGGTAGAAAATGAGTGAAGATCAAGAGAATTTCTACATGTCTTTATCTCCTTTCCAATTAACTATACTACTAGTTTTTTGACAAAACCCTGTGTAATATTTGCATTTTACAGAGACATCAGTATTTATTTACTTGAATATGTACAGTATAATCTCTCACAATTAGACATTTTATTATTTGCTGTTTTAATAAAGCTTTGATATATTTTCCCTTATTATTTTGTAAAGAGCTTTAATCATTGGATTTATCGCCCCTGTATAGTAATACAATTACCCACCAGTGGCCAATTTTGCCTGGAGGCTTTAATAATGGGCTCCCATGGGATCATGATAACACTTCTGTTGTGGTCCTTTTGTGTACCAATTTCCCACTGCCCTGAATTTCAAAGAACTTGGAAGTATTCAATCTTCGCTAATTAGCCTTATTGTGTACAGGAGAGACTTGTATACTAATTGTTCTGTGGTTCTTGGATATGGGAGTTCCAACATGTCCATTTAAAATGGACTCCCAGGCACAAATCCAGTATGTGGCTTCCTTTGGACTAAAACAATGTGTCACAACCACTGCTTTAATTAGGCTTGCCCAGAACCTGGTTCTGACCCATGATAGTCCTGAGATTGAACCAAAACGGTATTGGACCATAAGGAGGACCACAGGACACAGGAACCCCTAGCCAGAATATCAGGCTGTAACTCTTCCTTAAACAGGTGTAGCAGTATTAATCCCAATTATCAGGATTATTCCTTCCCTCAATATTGAGCAAATGCATCATTCTTTTTTGATCACACTGAGCACACTTTATCAGTCACAAATCCAACATTATTATCCATATCAGTCAACCATCCCCATCAGGTCACACCCCTTAGCAAACCTTCCCTTCGACAATACCCAAGCCTTGTTCTCCTAGCCACAAGGACCACCTGTCAATCAAGTCACTCCAGACACAACCCCCCAGGTACCTTGGAGCAATAACAGTAATTAACCAATTACTCCTTTGTTCTGTGAGACAGGACTAGCTGGCTAATTAAGGAAGGAGACAGTGTGGCTAGGGCCTTTGTGACTATCTATCCTGGTCCCAAATTGAGATGAAAGCACACTCGTGGTCAGAGATGACAAGCCGATGTGACAAGTTCCCAAAATAGCAACAACCATATGTCACAAGGTACCCCAGAGCTCGGACCCTTTCCCTGAGGATGTGGGCTGTAGGCTCTGTTGGGACTTCCTAATCAGTAGTTGGCGGCTTAGAAAACACAGGGCCGAACCAGAATTCTGGGGAACCCGTACTGGATGTAACACACACACAAAGTCATTCTCAGTACTAATTCCGTTTATTGCCACGTCATTGCATAGGTTATATACTTGCAAAAGAAGGCGGATATTAGAGGCGATTTTCAGTTCATTGTTAGTCAGTTGCAAGGACAGATAATCAGGTGTTTTTCTGTTTCTTAGAACAACTAGAAATGTTTTGTGTTTTAGTAAGGTCGCAAAACATCTCAAGGATAGGAACATGATATTATGGTTAGGCTATATGTCAGCAAAATATGTTAACCCCTTCATCAGCAGAATATGTGAACCCCTTCAGGCTCTATTGTATTCGTCTGGGAGAACGAAACACCTGAATACCAAACACACTATATCCACTGACTGTACATTCGGAGTTCCCCATTAGTAGAAACAATACCACACGGTTACAGTTACAATACATTTTATGAATTCACACATGCCAGCAGGGCAGCCCTAACTTATACATGCCAGCATGGCAACCTTAACCCATACATCCAGGGGTACCACAATTATGACCACTCTGCTCAAATGGAGATAAGAGTCCATATATTCATTGGAGGTGCAATGTTTGCCCTGAAAGGGAATACTTGTGCCACGCACTGCATGCCCTCCCCGGCACTGGTTGGTTAAGTCAATCCAGAGACCCCAGTGGCCCCTGGACATGACACAATGTTTTACTGTTCTTTCATAGTACAGTAAATGTGTTTCATCCAATAATGAAAACTTCTGAGATTCTAAAAGAGTATCCTTCATCTATAATGATCATTTTCCAAGTATTTCAGGCCTGCTACAAAGGGTCTCTAATCCCTGTATCCTAAAGTACTGTATTCTGCCTACAACTCCATGATGTTAGCTTTCAGAGTTCCTGAGAGAAAACATCAAAAGCATAATTGACCATTGACCAACTATGATGTCATTATACTGGTATAATCTTCATAACTGATAATGTATGCTTGTGTGCATACAGTGCAATAGTACATGTGAATGCATTTTTATGTATGATGGGTTTGTGTGTTTATGTATTAGAATTTGGATGAATTTATATTTATATAGATGTTTGTGTATGCATATATTTGAGGTTCATACAAAGTTGAAAGAATACACAATTTTAGTTTTTGGGGGAAAATCTGATTTTTTTATTTTTTTATTACAAATACAAAAGACAGTATTTACAAGATATTTCAATATACACCAACGGAATAGCCATCTTAATATATACATCAAACAAACCACATTAAAACAAAAGTCAACAAAACATAAGAACATTACATTAAGATGAATCTGGTAGGGGAAAGGAGGCTTGTGAGTTCAATCAGATTTAGATACTGTATATATTGGTCCCATATAGACCATTTTAATTTAGTTTTATTGTTTACGTCACTATTTAAATTCAAATAATCTCAGTTTTTCAGTTTCGACTGATTATTTATCTTATTTATCTCGTTCCAAACCAGAAAAGTGTTTCTCTTGCAATTTAATGAAAACATTTAGCTACTAACAAAATGTGAGTTACAATAACTTTTACTTTAAAATTTAATTATAAGGAAACATGTTTAAAAAATATACGTTCCGGTTTCAATTCTAAATCCAAATCAATAAATCAATAGTAAATCCAATGGCTTTATCTCATTTACTAGAACTTTGCAATAATGACTTTAGCCCAAAATATGCACAAATTGAAAGAATCTTATCTAGTAACCTGAAAGTTGAATATTTGGTACGGTTCTAGATAGAAAGTTATTACTAGTGTAGTAAAGAAGAACCATATATCAAAAGATAAAAGGTTGACTTATAATACATTAAATCATGTGTTGTCTAATTCTGATTTCAAGTGAATACAAGAGACCTTACTAGCTTTGAAAAGTTATGTGTTGTGAACATTAAAAAATATACTATTTCAAATTGCTTCAAACTTATTGAGTAGCGGTTTACTTACTTTTGTTGCCAACGGTTTAAACATTAATGGCTGTGTGTTAAGTTATTTTGAGGGGACAGCAAATTTACACTGTTATACAGGCTGTACACTTACTACTTTACATTGTAGCAGAGTATCATTTCTTCATTGTTGTCACATGAAAAGATATAATAAAATATTTACAAAAATGTGAGGGGTGTACTCACTTTTGTAAGATACTGTATATACACAATGCATTTAAGCTCCCCGGGGCCTCTTGGCACACCATTTCCCCTTTCCCCCTTGTTCTCGTCTCCACTTCTACACCTCCTCATCTCCCATTTCCCCCTTTTCCTTAACTCCCCTACCCCATTTCCCCCTTCTCCTCATCTCTTGTTCCCCATCTCTCATTTACCCCCTTCTCCTTATCTCCCTTTCTCCTTATCTCCCCCTACCCCATCTTCCATTCTCCTCATCTCCCCTTCCTCATCTCCCATTTCTCCCCTTCTCATTATCTCCCCCTACCCCATCCCCTCTTCTCTCCATCTCTCATCTCCCTTATCTTCATCTCCCCCTATCCCATGTCCCCTTTCTTCTCATCTCCCCTTCTCCTCATCTCCCCCTACCCCATTTCCCCATCTCCCCTTCCTCATCTCCTCATCTCTCATTTCCCCCTTCTCCTCATCTCCCCTTCCCCTTCTCCTAATCTCCCCCTAACACATCTCCCCTTCCCCATCTCCTTATCTCCAATTTCCCCCTTCTCCTTATCTCCCCCTACTGCATTTCCCCTTCCCCATCTCCTCATGTCCCATTTCCCTCCTTCTTATTATCTCCCCCTACCCCGTCTCCTCTTCCCCATTTCCTCATGTTCCATCCCCCTTCTCCTTATCTCCCCTACCCCATCTCTCCTTCCACATCTCCTCATCTCCCCCTCCTCATTTCCTCATCTCCCATTCTCCTTATCTCCCCTAACCCCATCTACCCTTCCCCATCTCCCCCCTTCTGCTTGTCTCCCCCTACTCCATCTCTCCTTCTCCTCATCTCTCCTTCACCATCTCCTCATCTGTTATTCCCCCCTTATGCTGATCTATCTCCCCCTTCTCCTTATTTCCCCATAACCCATCTCCCCTTCTCCTCATCTCCCATTCACCCCTTCTCCTTATCTCCCCCTACCCCATGTCTCATTCTCCTCATCTCTCATTTCCCCCTTCTCCTCTTCTCAGCCTTCCCCATCTCCCCTTCTCCTCATCTCCCCATCTCCTCATCTCCTAATTCCCCATCTCCTTTTCTCATTTTACCCCATTTCACAATCTTCCCTTTCCTATCTCTTCATCTCCAATTTTCCCCTTCTCCTTATTTCCCCCTACACCATCTCCTCATCTCCCCTTCCCCATCTCCCATTCCCTCCTTCTCCTCATCTCCCTCTACCCCATCCCCACCTTCTCCTCATGTCCTATTCCCCCTTCTCCTTATCAGCTCTACCCCATCTCCTCTTCCCCATTTCCTCATGTTCAATCCCCCTTCTCCTTATCTCCCCTACCCCATCTCTCCTTCCACATCTCCTCATCTCCCCCTCCTCATTTCCTCATCTCCCATTTCCCCCATTCTCCTTATCTCCCCTTACCCCATCTACCCTTCCCCATCTCCCCCCTTCTGCTTATCTCCCCCTACTCCATCTCTCCTCCTCATCTCTCCTTCTTCATCTCCTCATCTGTCATTCCCCCTTTATACTGATCTATTTCCCCCTTCTCCTTATTTCCCCCTAACCCATCTCCCCTTCTCCTCATCTCCCATTCACCCCTTCTCCTTATCTCCCCCTGCCCCATGTCCCATTCTCCTCATCTCTCATTTCCCCTTCTCCTCTTCTCAGCCTCCCCCATCTCCCCTTCTCCTCATCTCCTAATTCCCCCATCTCCTTTTCTCCTCTTACCCCATCTCCCAATCTCCCCCTCCCTATCTCATCTTCTCCAATTTTCCCCTTCTCCTTATTTTCCCCTACACCATCTCCTCATCTCCCCTTCCCCATCACCTCATCTCCCATTCCCTCCTTCTCCTCATCTCCCTCTACCCCATCCCCACTTTCTCCTCATCTCCTATTCCCCCTTTTCCTTATCACCTCTACCCCATCTCCTCCTTCTCCCCTTCCTCATATAACCTCTTCTTTTCATCTGCCCTTTCTCTTACTGTATGATGCTGACAGGTGATCAGAGGCTGTGCAGCCTTCCCCTGCTGGTGCATCATTAGGCTGGGGTATGACAAAGGATATCCTGCCCCAACCTAATGATGCACCGGCAGGGGAAGGCTACACAGCCTCTGATCACCTGTTAGCAACATACAGTAAAAGAAATGGCAGATGGAGGGAAGGAGAGATGAGGAGAAGGGTGAAAGGGAAGTTGGGAAAGAGGAGAAAGGTAAGGGGTAATGGCGTAGACAGCACTGACCCCCTCCCCCGGACCAGGGGCCTCGGTGCAATGCACCATCTGCACCGGCTGTAGATCTGCCCCTGAAACTTTGCACTTTTTAGTGGCAAGTATTTATTTAGGTTTTTTACTTCATGAGTGCATATTTATATAATGTAGGTAAAAGTATCAAATAAAGCTGAGTTAAAGTACAGTATTGTAGCAGTCCACGAACACAGCAAGCTCTATTTCTCTAAATGGATTTGCTTTCCTCTGTTTCAGAGTTAACTGAATATTTTCAGCATTGTGAGATTAAATGTTTCATTTGTATACAGATTTCAAGTTTAAACTGATCTAAAGAGTTATTCCTATTACGCAATAAACGGTTCATCATCCAGCGTGTTATACATTGACTCACAATCACATAAAAACGAAAACATAAAATATAACAATAAGAAGTAACAGAAAAATCAGTTAACAAATAAATAAACAGAACCCTGTAATTTGTCACTCATTTAATATAATATTATAAACAGTTTCTGCAAGCATACCTGATTAACAATCATAAATATTCAAGTATATTGTATTCTGGCCTGAACAATATCTGTCAGAATAACAGCAAGTTATGGTTGGAATACATATACATTTTTGTCATTGTCTCATCACTTCCTTCCCCCTCTCCCCTTTTTCATTTCCCTCTGTCATGACTACTGACCCCCTCCCCTTTCGCTCCCTCTACTTTTTTTTACTTTATTTTATAAAAAAAAGTACACTGAATTATAATTTATGCTTAATTATGTATTTGACATGTACCTTGTATTGAAAAGTTTAAAAAATAAAGTTTAAAAAATAAATAAATCAGAACTAGCATCACCATTATCGTGACACATCACATATATAATTGTGCATCTGTGGGTCTGTTCGTAACGTTTGCGATCTTGGTAACGCTTGCGGTCCTCGCGCCAAAGGTGCTCAGAGGGCCCATAGCCTCACATTGGCCCTCATTCAATTGCAGTTTGGCCAATTGAATAGGGCTCTAAATAAGCACATAACATATATTTTTTAAAGAAGTTTTTAGTTAGTAAGTATCTATCCAAAAGCAAGATTTTCACTAACTAAAAACTTCTTTAAAATAAATATGCTATGTACTTATTTAGAGCCCTATTCAATTGGCCAAATCGCAATTGAATGAGGCCCATTGTGTGGCAAACAGCATTGCCAGGCTTACAATTTTACTCCCGTCATTTTTGACAGGCAATTTCCTAGTTTCATATATTTTCTTAATATAATAACATATATGCATTTTCCTAAATTTGAAGTTATTACATTGGCTGCTTCATAATGTTACATAGTCTAGATTTATCATTGATCAAAAGTATGATGATTTCATAATGGATCTATACTCAAAGTTGGACAGATCAAATGAAAATCCTACAATGTATTATTGCAGATATTTAGCAACTAAGTTGAGTGAATAGACATTAACTACCAGCTCTGCTTTCATGTAAGTCATTTACTTCACATGTAAACCTTGCAGAATCAACTATAAATGTGCTGATATTTTTATGTTGTCTCCTAAATAAGGGTATTATTTAATACCTATAAAGGCCTGGCTATGATGAATGGAATTCAATGAGCAATATCAACACAGGATATGGACTGAATCATGGACATTGTTTCAACTTGTGCTGCAGATAATTTCTCATTGCGTGGCTGGATTAGAGGCAGAACATTGCATGCAACCCTGAGAATGTACACCTAGCAAAACAACAGTACATCAGCCCACTAGACCATACAGTCCCCATGCAAAACCTAACTATGTGGTTAACTAGGTATTTTTAAAGGGTTACTGTTTGAAAACATTAGGGAAGGGAGGAGAGCAAAACATGACCCACTGATGTACTAAAAAAAACTTTATTTCAAGCAAGGTAAAAAGCTGCTTAGAAAATGAATATGAAAATTATTATTATTATTATCTTTTATTTGTAACATGCCAACATATTCCATAGCACTGTACAGGGGAAAAGAGCAGGGAAAATACAATATTAACAACTTCCGACACTGGGGAGCTACAGTTCATTGAGGGAACCATGAATGCCAACATGTTCTGTGACATACTGAAGCAGAGCATGATCCCCTCCCTTCAAACACTGGGCCGCAGGGCAGTATGCCAACATGAAAATTACCCCAAATACACCTCCAAGACAACCACTGCCTTGCTAAAGAAGCTGAAGGTAAATTTGATGAGCTGGCCAAGCATGTCTCCAGACCTAAACCTTATTGAGCATCTGAGGGGCATCCTCAAACGGAAGGTGCAAGGTCTCTAACATCCACCAGCTCCGTGATGTCATCATGGAGGAGTGGAAGAGGACTCAAGTGGCAACCTGTGAAGCTCTGGTGAACTCCATGCCCATGAGGGTTAAGGCAGTGCTGGAAAATAATGGTGGCCACACAAAATATTGATGCTTTGGGCCCAATTTGGACATTTCCACTTAGGGCTGTACTCACTTTTGTTGCCAAAGGTTTAGACATTAATGGCTGTGTTTTGAGTTATTTTGAGGGGACAGCAAATTTACACTGTTATACAGGCTGCACACTTACTACTATATATTGTAGCAGAGTGTCATTTTTTCAGTGTTGTCACATGAAAAGATATAATAAAATATTTTAAAAAATGTGAGGTACTGTATTTATATATATATATATATATATATATATATATATACAAATACACATATGTACATATACCTATACTACCTCTAGATAACAACCATACCGCTCTACATCCACCCCCACACAGCACCCACTCCTCTTAGCATCCATCTCTACATAAAACCCAATCCTTGTCAGAAGACATCCACTGGAGGGCCTTACCCTGAATAAAAAAATGAAATGCAATTAAAAAAACACAGCACTGGGTCCCCCCAGAGGAGGGTATTGGTGGCTGGCAACACCTCTGAAGCTATTCCATACCACTGCAGTGGCAAATTGAGGTAGTCTGCCGCCAGCTGACAATGTGCTGCTTAAAGCCTGGGCCTTGTGTGCCTTGGCAGAAAGATACTAGTGATGAATGGTTGAGAATGGAGAGTGGTGGTTATTATTATTAATTAACTTATTCCTTCACATAGAGTACCTCGAGATTTTAACCCTTCACTGATGACTACTTGGGATTCCCAGTGGATTCTGGGAGCTATGTTTTTGTTTTGTTTCACAGAACATGACTACAACCATCTCCCTCCCTTGCAGACACTTTGTGTGTAGAAGAGTAACACAGTTAAGGCAACCAAATGGAAGATTTAATCTACTTCATGCCAGAAATTGGTGTAATTGTGTAAATAGCAGAAGCATCCTTGTATTATTTTGAGACAATTGTAATTGCCAGAAGAAGACATCCTCTCATGACAGCTACCTATTATGTCTTGTTTAAAAGTTTACCATGATCAGTTAACAGTTGGTTTTACAAATAAAAGCTTTTTAGCTACAGCACTACTATTGAATAAATTGAAGCAGATTATTAAACATGTGGGGTTTATTTTAATAAAAAATTGGCTATAACAGGACACTGAAGATAAGCAATGTAATCAGATTAATACATACTTATAAATTGCAAATAATGGAATCCTCTTGATTTACATAACATGATAACAAATATTGAAGTGAAAATATATAAATGTCAAACTGAATATCTATCCTATTGCAAAGAATACATAAAGCAGTGACAGCATCTACAGATAATACAGTCTCACCATCTGCAAATTCAGAACATAGCCTTGTTTTGTCCATAATTAAATGAAGTCTCATTCTGTATATTATTATAAAAGTGGATGTGAAATGAGGATTTCCTGTTGAAGTAATTTCTGAACAAAACATAGTTTGCACTTAAACTGATGTAATGGTTAAGAGTGACTGATTGAATTTAGTTCTGGCAGTGAGATGGTGTGAGCATACTCAGTGGAGATTGGTGATTGCTGTTGGATTTATTTCAGGCAGTCTGAGCTACAGTAAAGTGAAGGTACTGGCTCTTGTTTCATAATGTTACCAGATCCAGATGCCGTTGTTTTTGGAAATTAAACACCTTTTTAATCAGCTTAATATTTAGCTTATTCATTCTCTTTTTTCCGCTTCACTTCATGCTTGTTGCCACACCTATTCCCATGGAAGCATTTATTATCCAATAAAAAAAAATCTTTATTCTTTTTAAATAACATTATAAAATAGTTTATCCCCAATTTATGTTGTAGAGTAAAATATGTAAATTAAATCTTTAAAGTGTATTAAATATTTTTAGAATGAATGTTACCTTTCAAAGAAAAATCTTACGTTTAGCACATCTCCTCATCTAGCAACAGTCATCTTCTTGTCATTTCTGAAATGATACTGTCATACATATTTTATTCAATAGACATGAAATCACTTTTTTTTTTGTTGCAACAGAAAGAAGATATTTGAAATGGAAATGTATGAATGTGTTTTCTTTTTTTAAAGGAACGAACTGCCATTGTGGATAAATTAAGATTGATAAAGAAAAGAAATCCCTGATGTTTTGCTCTGTTTTGAAATGGAGATGATCCATATACTTATGTAAGAATTCCAACTGGTACACACATATACAGTTTTATTTTTTGCTATAAAACCTTAAAATCTTGAATGATTTTGCTCCAGTTCTGTGACTGCTTTCATTCAGAGTTTACAATCACTAGTTGGTGGGTACTGGACAACATATAAGCTTTGAAATTACAAGGCAGTTTCGAACATCTGGGCCCCTATTCAGTTAAGAAATTGTTGGTTACTGGAGCCCGTAATATAGCCCATAAACTTATTTGCCATTCAATTGGCGCCTTTTAGCTACCTGCAAACGATTTGCGGGTTACAGACTGAAAATCCCTGCCGTTGTTAAAATCGTTACTCTAACCCAGCTAAGCCTTTGAACTTTTAAGCCCGTAAATGTTACAATCGCAAATTGCTATTCAATTGCTACTATTCCTCAAGTCTGCAATTGTTTTCACACCTGTAAATGGCAAATGTAGAAAAAAATTAAACACCTGTTCGTAGCACTGTACATGCAAATAAAAAATCAATACTGCACTTTAAAAGACAAGGAAAGCTATGAAAGACATTATAACTAATTGCACAACAGTCTCAAGCTCGCAAATCTGCAATCAAAAATAATTTTAAAAAATTACGTTTTATTTCTGTGACATATCAATCTTGGGAATCAAGGAGTTAATACATGGCCACCCACATGGGTGGCAGGCCACCCACATGGTCTTGAACAGTATGGTCATTCATTTTTATTGCGAGTCCGATTGCATATGAGACTTTTAAAAGCTAATTGATTGATGTTTAACCTCCATTTTCTTATGATGTCATGATGACGTTCTCATTTACTATTGGCTGTTTCTAAATAAAATAGTTAAGGCCTTGCTTAATTGATCATGATCATGCACTGAAATACTACTTACGGGTGCATGGTTTACGGTTTAGGGTTTCAGACAGGTAGTTGTGTGCTTGTTCAATTGAATCGCTTTGCAACTGTTGCAATTTTCAAATGCAATTGAATAGGGGCCCTGATATATGCAAACAGCCAAATATGGACTGTTGACCTGCAGTTTCTTATGTTAACCAAAGGTGCTACAGGTGTCTACATTTGTACCTGTTCCCCCCCAATCAGCATGTTGTATTTGGGGACCAATTTTAACCTATTATTCACCTTCCTCAGTCAATATGAGAGCACTGATGTCAGCCACAAAGAGACTCTTATATGAAAATACATAGCACCTTCTAACATTGTGCTAAACTACACATACCAGGCTGCTTTACAGCACAGACAGGATCCCCAGAGTTTGAGTTGAGCCTTTGCTTCTTCCTGATTGGCCAAAAGGAATTCTGAATTTGGATTTTTTTGCTAATTTAGCCTGGGTTTGAAGGGGTGTTTACTCTAATTTTTAACTGGCAGAAATTACAAGACATTTTGCTAATTTCAAGTTAAGTTTTTGAAGGTCTATCTTTATGTAATTTTTTCATGCAAAAAAAAAACGTTTGTATACACTACTGATTCTCCTCTATCAGATGCACTAATAATTCAGGAAACTTAGTAATACCTTTAATTTCTTAACAGACAAATATAAGTGTAACATTTAAGAGAACACCAAAGTAATTAGGTGAACATTGAATATCAGAAAAAAGTTTTGTAAAGTTAGAAGTTACAAATAAAATGGAATACAGTAAAATTGTAATTTAATCAGTTAACAATTAAAGAAATACAAAATCTGTTAACCACAAAAGGGTGTTCTTTTTGTTTTCTATCCCACAAAATATATATATTGGTACATTGGACTCTTTGTACTCATTGTTAATTAGTTGCAGAAGGGACAACAAAAGGGGAAAATGACGAGTACCAAACTTTCATAAGGAGTAATGTAATTGCTCTTAGCAAGCTAGATAAGTACCAAAGAAGAGTTGAGTGCCAAAGCATTTTTTGCTCATCAAGACTCGTTGAATACCGAAATTGCCGAGTTTTGAGGTAGTCGAGATCCAAGAGCCCACTGTATATGCAAATAGACCTCAAAACACTACAGGGAATTGTTTGCTCAGTCCACAACATAAGCAAGTAAGTTTTCAATATTATAGCATTTACCTATAAAATAGTATTTTAACTTTTCCAGTCTCTTGTAAACTCCTATTTATTGAATCTATCCACTGAACCAAAATTATTTATCAATAAAATGTCCATTTCATCTATAATGTTATATTGATTCCATATAGGTTATCAAATTCAAAATATTGATTTGTTCTCTGCTATCATCCACCCAATAATGCAGGAGCAAAGCATTCACATAATAAGATTTTTGCTTTAATATGGGTTTTGAGGGTAAAAAGAATACCACACCCATCTATTATTTACATTATATGGTTGTCCAGCGGTCTTGCTATTGCCATTGTTAATATACACAATCACTTATAGTATGCCTTTTTAACCTTTGAGGGGTTAAATCATTTTTCTTTGTACAAATTCAATTTCTAGTAGTCCATTTACCAAAAATACTTGGCACACAATATGGGACACAGGTCACACACATATTAATTGTAATCCAGTATAAGAGTTTGTACCAGAGTGCCCTCCAGCATACAGAACCAGATATACACAACATATTTATAAATACATTCTAATTTAGACATATACAAGCAAACGGGGAGTAACTATTTGTGATTGGTGGAAACCAACCTTGTGACGATGAGGAAGAAATAGTTTATCAGATAGAGAGAGAGAAGTTGCACGGTCTTTACTGTCTCTTGCTGGTCTTTTTGTCTCTTCCTGGTCTTACCTTCTTCTGTACTATTTGCTGTCTAGTCTTTTCTGGCTTAAAGGACAGTCCTGTTCTGGGAACAAACCTAACTGTCATCCTTGGGCATAAACCTAGGAACCCTTCATATCTTTCCTAAGATATATTACTATATCTGTTTATATCAAAATTACTATATCTGTTTATATCAAAATTATATTCTATAGCCACAACTCTTTCTAACAAACCAACAATAAAAAGGGATTACTACAGACTATTTTAAAAAGGGATCCTGAAAATAAGACAGGTGTTATCCTGAAATTCTATACATGGTACAGTTCCTTGCAAAAGTATTCACCCTTGACTTTTTACCTATTTTGTTACATTACAGCCTTAAGTTCAATGTTTTGTTAATCTGTGATGGATCAGAACACAATAGTCTAAGTTGGTGAAGTGAAATGAGAAAAATATATGCATAAAACTATTTCTTAGAAATAGACAACAGAAAATTGGCATGTGCGTATGTATTCACCCCCTTTGTTATGAAGCCCATAAAAAGCTCTGGTGCAAACAATTACCTTCAGAAGTCACATAATTACTGAAATTATATCCACCTGCGTGCAATCTAAGTGTCCCCTGATCTGTCATTACATATACACACCTTTTTTGAAAGGCCCCGAAGGCAGCAACACCTAAGCAAGAGGCACCACTAACCAAACACAGCCATGAACACCAAGGAACTCTCCAAACAAGTAAGGGACAATGTTGTTGAGAAGTACAAGTCAGGGTTAGGTTATAAAAACATATTCAAATCTTTGATGATCCCCAGGAGCACCATCAAATCTATCTTAACCAAATGGAAAGAACATGGCACAACAGCAAACCTGCCAAGAGATGGCCGCCCACCAAAACTCACGGACCGGGCAAGGAGGGCATTCATCAGAGAAGCAGGAAGAAGACCTAAGGTAACCCTGGAGGAGCTGCAGAGTTCCACAGCAGAGACTGGAGTATCTGTACATAGAACGACAATAAGCCGAACGCACCACAGAGTTGGGCTTTATGGCAGAGTGGCCAGAAGAAAGCCATTACTTTCAGCAAAAAACAAAATGGCACATTTTGAGTATACAAAAAGACATGTGGGAGACTTTAACTTTTCAGCCATCAAAGAAAAAGCTATGTCTGGCGCAAACCCAACACATCACATCACCCAAAGAACATCATCCAACACCATCCAACAGCAGCCAGGACTGGGAAACTGGTCAGAGTTGAAGGAAAGATGGATGGTGCAAAATAAAGGGATATGCTTGAGCGAAACCTGTACCACTCTGTGCGTGATTTGAGACTAGGACGGAGGTTCACCTTCCAGCAGGACAATGACCCCAAACACAATACTAAAGCAACACTTGAGTGGTTTAAGGGGAAACATGTAAATGTATTGGAATTGCCTAGTTAAAGCCCAGACACTAACCCAATAGAAAATCTGGGTTCAGACTTAGATTGCTGTTCACAAGCACAAACCATTCAACTTGAAGGAGCTGGAGCAGTTTTGCAAAGAGGAATGGGCAGAAATCCCAGTGGTAAGATGAGGCAAGCTCATAGAGACTTATCCAAAGCGACTTGGAGCTGGTTTTGCGGCAAAAGGTGGCTCTACAAAGTATTGACTTTAGTGGGGTGAATAGTTATGCACATTGACTTTTTCTATTATTTTTTCCTATTTGTTGTTTGCTTCGCAATAAAAAAAAACATATTCAAAACAATGCATGTTAATTCCAGGTTGTTAGGCAACAAAACCCGAAAAATGCCAAGGGGGTGGGGGGAATAGTTTTGCAAGGCACTGTATGTATAACTGGTTTAACTTTCTATTTTGTAACTGGTTTAACTTTCTAATTTGTAGTAGAGTTAAAATTAGCCCAATATAACACAATCCTTCTGTTATCATTTTGGGAGTGGTTGCAGAACCAAGACTTAGTAGCACCTGCATTCCGGACTGTAGATGTTAATCAATATATTTCAATCTGTGCCCATATTTCCTAAAACTTTATTCATTTATTGACTTTATTGACTTTATTCAATAATGTAACCATTTAACTCTGTTACAAAACGAACTATTAAAAACACTTATACAGCAAACCATTCTTAGCAGTACTCAGCATATATAGTCTTGTATCACACAATCAACAAAACTGTCTTACATCATTATTGATTGAGTTGACCGATTTGATAAATTAAATTAAATGTAATCAATTTTGATGTAAGACCAGTAACCAAATAATAGCTTGCCAATACCTAAATACAAAGGTTATCTAGCTTGCAATCGCACATACAATATAACCAACTTTGATACATATTGCTTCAATATATATTTCTATATTCCAACTGCCATATAGATTGTTATACCATATTTAGCTATTTACTGCTTTCATAGAGTAACAGGTTATATTGCTAATTATTAATATCTTATACACTGTAACAAATAGTCAGCTGATTGTTTATACACTCTGCATATCATTTCTGTATTGCACTCACTAAATATAAACAGACTGTTAACCAAACTTTATAAGATTAGATACACTGTTTATATACTCCTATATTGAATTTAGATTGTATTAAAAAAAAATGTTAATCCACTTTTGATAAGCTTATATACACTGCTTGTTGATTTCTGTATTGATCTGACCAAATATAAAGTGTGTTAAGACTAATTGTTATCCAATCATCCAAAAGAGATTGTAATAGACATCAGATAGAGTGTATATTGGGATCTAACTAAATATCAAAGCTTACACGTGTAAACACTTATAATTGTTAGTCCTTGATATTTACTGTTATACCAATATAAGCTATTTCTGCACACAGCGTATACTTGTCAATAAATTGATCCTCGCACTCAATTAATCTATACACTGTAATGTTTTAAGAAACTATATTAATCTATACACCGTAATATTTATGTCATATCAATTGCATGACAGCTTTTTTGCAGTTACAAGTTCCTTTGACCTGCAAAAGGTGATGAAAGGGCTAATGGGACACCTGTGGCTATTAGAGAAGTCAAATAATAAAACCAGCATATAGTTCCTTCTACCACACAGATGGGGACTCCAAAAATAGATTCAATGAACCAAGACATTATAGGAGTGTTGGAGACATCATTCTTCGGCCATGGGTATACCCAGTTGATATATAATAATGTCACATTACATTTCACACAATATCAGTATTGTAATCTTTGCCAACTGGATATGCTCTTCTTCTTCCCCACCATAAGAGTACTTACTCTAGTGATCTAGGGTCTATCAGAATAGTTAAGTAGAATTTGCTAAGAGAAAAAACTTTAATAAACTTTTACCATATATTTAAACAATCAGTTATATACAGTATCACTGATCCCACATGCTGTATAAGTTCTCTCCAGCTCCTAAATTATTATTTTTGGATGGAGTGGACCTGCCCAGGGTGTTGTGCCAAAACACACATTAATAGCATGAAGCAGTGTGACCTGAGCTGGTAGCCATATATAAACACACTTTCTAGTCACCTGCCATTATCATACTATGTGCAATTTAGATTTTGATATGCAATTTAGATAGCCCACTCTCCTAATTGGCTCCACTCCAGACACAATACTTAATTCAGGAGGTGGAGAGATCTAAAACTTATATAGCCTAAAGCATAGTTTAAAATAGTAATTGTTTAAATGCAAAGTAAACATTTAATAAAGATTTTATTTCTTATCAAGCTCTAAATTATGATTCTTTATAGAGCCCTTTATAAGAACACCAAAGTGGCCATTCAATGGCCATAGATGAGGGGGAAGTTCTTTATAGGTAATTTTAGCCTAAAATGCCCAACTTTCAAACTCAAAATGTTTAGTAACAACCAGTTGCAATTATATTTATTTTTATTTGTGCAATAGCTGGGAACTTTGCTAAGTCACTTCAAGATGTAAAGCCATGTACGATATTAAAATATCTGTAAACAAATATTTCCAAATGAAATCATGTACAGCAGTCTATTTACAGTAACATGAACACCAAACAATATAGACAAAGATCCCTATCCGTACCCTTTTAAATTATTGTGTCATATGATCAATTTCATCCTCAAAGAAGAGGTCTTTGAACATTGCATTGTACATTCAATACATAACCAGTTCATAGTCAAAAAAATATTCTTTTATATCAAAAGAGAAATAAATCCCTACAGAATACATCATCACATGAGACACAGAGAAAGAATAAAGGTAACTTCTATTTTTGCCCTGTCTCACTGAAACTGAATATGGTATTATCGCCACGATTAATAACTACATTATGTTTAATAATCTATTGACAAAGACCCATTACAATAAATGTTTGTTTCTTTTTCACAATCCCTGGCCTCCAGCTCCCTGAGGAAGGAAAATGATCCCATAGCTTGACTTTCACACTGTAGTTTGTTAATACCAGAATTTCATGCATGAAATTGAATAGCTCTCAGATCATAAACTACCAAGGAATGTACAGTGAAGTTACTTTGTCCTTTTCTGTAAATCACACCCAAACCAGACCTGACAGTTCAAAGGTATTGGCTTCTATGTGAAGTTGATTTCGGACCAGTATTCTAAATAAAAATAAAAAACAATAATTTGTTCCACTAAAGTCGGGCTTGAAACGTTAACTAGTATTTATGGAATTTAAATGGGGCGTTTTGGAAGGTAAATCTTTCTTAGTTAATATATATTCTCATCATCAGATCCTAGTTTTAATTACCGTAATATAGATATTAATCAATGATTGATGAATGATACATTAAATGTTTTTCCCATGGTTTATCATAGAATAAATAAGCCACTGAAGTCACACATTTGCATTCACTTAAAAGAGCAGGTTTTTGAAATTACAAATCTTTTCTGTGTGTGTGGAAAGTTCTGTAAGTGTTAAAAACAATATTTTAATCCTTATAAAAACTATTCTTATCTGAAAAAAAAAAATAGAACCACCTCCTAAACCATTTTTAGCTATAATATATTTAGCCACTAGAGGGAGTAGCTATTTTTTCCCCATAACTTTGATCCAAAAGCAGTTTGTAAAGAGATGAAATAAAAATGTTTAACTCATGCAACATTATGTTTTCATGTAAACATATGTTTTTCTAATGTACAATACCTTTTCATTTTAAATGCATGAGAGCAAAGTTGTGACTTCAACATACCTTTAAGTTCTATTGTTTAAAATATTACATGAATATGAACAGCCTCTAATATATAATGCTACTCCGTGTTAAGGATTCAGATCACATTGAAGTATATTATTATACACAATAAATACAGGGGGATAATCTTTAAGGCATCACAATGGATCATGATGGATCTAGGTAGACTGCACCCCATCCCATCATAAACATGATGTAAGCCATGTTTCTTGGTAGCCTCTTGTTATATAAGAAGCAATCTCCATTGGGGTATTTTTTATTGTGATGTATGCAAAATGCTAACCTGCATCACAGTATACACTATAGCATTTCTCTCCTCTCAACCCACCCTGATACAGTAATCCAAGTGTATTATTTCAGATACTCATAAAAGTGACAAATATGTTTAGTATTGTATTATAGAGTGAGACTGTTATATAGAGGTAAATCTGGCCTTAAATAATAGCTCAGGATCTCAAAGCTATTACTTATAGACTTTGCAGTGTCAGTTACTGAACTAAACATATTTTTCGCATCCTCCAAGCAGAAGAAACATGTGAGTGAAGCAGACATCAATATTGTATTGATATAATGTCAGTATGATTGGTGATAAATATTGGATGATATTTTCAAGTGAGGTAAGCATGCTATTATTATTTTTAGAAAAGTTCATTCACATCTATATTATGCTGACATTTGCGCTTTACGTTGTCTTGACATTTCCTTATTTGATATACTAGATGTAATTACCATAGCATTAACGTGTTTATTTGAATCAATGTTATTAAACATGCCAATAATTTAATTTTAATTATCTGAAAATGTGCAGCTTTGTAGTGTCCATGCACTCACATAATTACAAAAAATATATATAATTTGTTAATCAATTTATTTGCATAACATTATCAATGTATATTAAATACCGCATTTGACAGCAAAAACCACTTTGCTCATCTGCTGTAAAACTGTGAACTTTATTATTGCCAAATCGCACACATTTATCACATACTAGAATATTGCCCGTAAAAAAATGACGGAAATGAAATTGTAAGTTAGCTAATGGTGTTTGGTGTATTTAATGTGGCTGATGTAGCGTCGTTCGTTTTCTATGTCGTGCGAGTTTTTCGTAATATCCGTAGATGTTTGGTGGGCTTTTTCGGAATATCCGTAGCTGTTTGGTGGTGTTTTGCGTGTTTATGGTGGTGTTTTGCATGCTTAGGGACCTTTAGCCTCGTTTTCGTTTTGTTCGGCGGCCATTTTTTCTCTCGCATAGGTGATTTTGGGTCTCTAAATTCCGAAATTTGTGCTTAAATGGAGGTGTAATTTCACTTGCAGAGGTCCTTGCTGTGAGTAACCTTTTTATGTGTTTGTTGCTTGTATTTATTGATTTTGTAATGTTTTTGGGGTTGCGCGGGTTGCGTCCTTGTTTTTTAATCTCGTAGGTGTTTTTCGGCATATACGTAGGTGTTTGGTGGTGTCTTTAGACTGCTGTAGCCTCGTTTTCATTTTTTCGGTGGCCATTTTTTCTCTTGCTTAGAAAATTTTTTAGTGTCTAAACTCTTTTAATTTGACTTAAATTGAGGTGTAACTTTAGTTTTCAAGGTCCTGGATGCTCCCTCTTCCTGTAAGTAAGCTTTTTATGTATTTGTGTGTACTTGTTGTATTTTTCATGTTTTGATGTGCGCGTGTTGCGGACGATTTTTGTGAGGTCGTAATGGGTCGTAAAGTGTCTCGTATTTTCTTTGCGTTACGGCGTAAATTTTGTGAGGGTCACAGTTGCTGGCAAGGAGCGTCAAAGGCGCTGCCTCTAATTTTTCCCCATCTGTGGGCCAGGAACTTTGCCATTATCTTCATCTTTTTAATTTTGAGCAGCAGACCAACTTTCACACACTCTATTTCACCCTCATCAATAGGTCCTTTAGTTCCACCTCACTTTCAGCCATCAGAGTAATATCATCCTTGCATCTAGGGTTGTTGATATTTCTCCCAGCAATATTGATTTTGGTTTTCAATTTGGACAGTCCAGCCTTACACATGATGTATTCCTAATATACATTAAATAGGTGTCAACATAAAACATTCCTTTCCCATCTTGAACCATTCGATTGTTCTATGTTCGTTTCTGACCATGGCTTCTTGGTCCATACTGATCCTCAGGAGGTGGATGAGATGGTCAGGTAGCCGCATCGTTTTAATAACTTGACACATTTTGTTGTAATCCACACAGTCAAAGACATTAGAATAATCTATGAAGCAGAGGTAAATGTTTTTCTGCATATTTGCAATTTGATCTCTCCTGCCACTGCCTCTGCAAAACCTGGCCTGCACATCGAGTAGTTCTCAGTCCATATAGTTTTGGAGTTGAGCTTCTAAAATCTTTAGCATTACCTTGCTGGCATATGAAATTAGTGCATTTTTTCGATAATTGTAGCAATCTTTGACACTACTTTTTCTGAGATTTGGTTGTAGAGTGACCTTTTCCAGTTCATTGGCCACAGTTGAGTTTTCCAAATGTGTTGGCATAAGGCAAACACTTTCACAGCATCATCTTGTAGGATTATGAACAGTTCATCTCAGATTCCATCAACTCCTGCAGCCTTTTTATCAGCAAGGCTTTCTAGAGAACATCTCCCTGCACTCCCCAAGAGGTCTGGCTCCAGCTCATTGGACACACTATTGAGGTTATAAAAGCTATTAAGATCCTTTATATATAGATATTCTTTATATTCCTATCACCCTCTTCTTTATCTGATTTGTTTCTGTTAAGTCCCTAACATTTTTGTCTTTTATCACACCCAACTTTGCCATAAAAGGTTCTTTGAGATCTACAAATTTCTTGAAAAGATCTCTTAACTTTCCCATTTGTTATTTTCTTTCATCTCTTTACAGTTTTTATTATAGAACTAGTAACTTGCACATCATCAATGTCTCATCTGAGCGCTCCCTGTACTCTTTCTCTGTGCCCTTTGTCTCTGCCCTCTCACTCTATGACCTCTCTGTGCCCTCTGTCTCTCTCTGTGCCCTCTCTGTGCCCTCTGTCTCTGTCCCCTCTCTCTCTCTCTCTGTGCCCTCTGTCTTTGTTCTGGATCTCAATCTCTCTGTATACTCTCTGTCTCTCTCTGTTCCATCTTTCTCTCTTTGTGCCCTCTCTATGCTCTGCTCTCAGTCTGTACCAGCACCTAGATTGAGTACACCAGCCATTTGGCAGAGCTGGCATGCCCACTGAGGCACAGGGAGTCAAAGAGAAGCAGCTTTGCTTTGGTGGAAAACTTACACTTATTTTTTGTCATTTTAAGCTGCATACTGTTTTTAATAGTATATACCCAACAAACAAACATATGTGCTTTACTTGAAAAAGTGGTATACGGTGGTCCTTTAAAGAAACTATGAGGAATAATGTGAATAATAATAATATTTATCGTCATAATGCATATGTTGCCTTTTGAGGTAATTTGCGTTATAGGGGGGTTGTAAGAATTCTGGTGTAATTATTCCAAAGCCTGGGTGAAGATACATGTCTTCTGTCTCTTTTTAAAAATAAGTTTTATGAATGTTGTTGTTGCTCCTAAACCTGAGATAGGTGAAAAAAGAATAATCTGGAGTTGGTTAGAATATTTTCATCTAAAAATCTCAGTACATAAGTTGATAGCATTTTCTTCATGTAACTGTGACCTTGATCATGCTGAGCTTTCTATGTCAGAAGACAAAGCTTGAAACTAAACAGCTTTCAATGTTAAAGAAATGAAAGTCTACCTTTTTCAATTATATTTGTATGTCTTTAAATATAGTATGATTGCCTTATATGTACAGGTAGCGAAAAGTTTAAAAGAAAATATTTTTAAGGAACCGGCAAAAGTGAATTCCATACTTGCTTTTCACCATTAGGGGGAGTAACATTAGCTTAAATACATTTCTCCTCTATTAGAGTACTTGCATGGGTTGCCATTTAAAGGCAGGGGTTGATATTACTGGGTACAATAGAAGGAGGTGCTTCCATACTCTGAGGGAAAGTCAAAATAAATGATCCTCTGTCACTTTATGAAAAGACCTCTAACATGTCACTTTCTCTGACCCCTTCTGTCCATTTCTTTCTTATTCATGTCATGCTATCATACAATGTATAATGCAGGATTAAACACAGATGGCACAGGAGGTCCCCATATCTTCACCCTGGGTCAGTCCCCTGTGCTAAAAAATATAAAATGATATCAATGCTTTAATCCATTAAGACACCATAAAATCTTTTAGGATAAGATACAAACATAAAATCATCATTGATCAATTTCTTAATGACCACTACTATCAGTGTGCTTATATTTTGTGGATCCAATGTGCTAAGGGAGATATACATTAGTAGGTTACTCATGTATTTCCTTTGTTTATTAACGTGCTCTGTTTTCCTTTGCTTATTATTTTTTTATTGTTCTGATCATATACAATAAATAAAATAAAAAAATTTGATGGGTAAAAAAATAATCGTGAATGCTATGTCTTTGTTTTAAACTTCAGTATTAAAATGTTATTTCTAGTGATAAATAAAAAAGGCCCCATTGGATTAATCAGAGTTCTTTTATCATATTCTGCCAACAACAATAAAATATATCATGCGTATATCAGTAGCCATTAAAAGAACATGACTAGGTGAAAAGACAAAAGGGAAACAATGTCAATTAAGAAGAAATTCATGTAGATTGTGTGCAGTGCTTCTGCTTGGTATTCATCACTGTCAAGTCTCTTTATAAAACAGTGAGTGAAGGCTTTATATTAGGTCTCATTATCAGCTCAATGGTAAAAGGCAGACCATGCAAATGATGTCTTGCGCCACAGATATGTTGTTAAAACACTGCAATTTGTCAGCATTTAGATTAACAAATGAGGCACACACTGTGTGTGAAATGACCCTCTGATGCAATGCTATGATTTAATTGTTAATGTTGTGCTTAAAATCAATGCAAAATCAAAACATAGTACTTACTTTTTATGTTAAAAAAGCTTTTGTACAAATTCTGGTTTGTTCACCTAAATTACATTTGGAGAAAATGCACATTTTTCCTCAAATTAATAATAAATTAAGATATTTTACAAAATATAAAACACGGTGAATATAACACTTACCTGACTTATGCAAAATAAGTAAAAATACAAGTAATTTCTTCTATACAAAATATTAGTCTTATACTGAGCTATTACAGTATTTATTTAAATCATACACAAAAAAACTCCTGACAATAACTTTTGTGTATTAAAAGAAATGTGTCTCTTATATGCAGCAATTACAATATTAATTTAGTTTCATGTGGATTGAACAGCTCTAACTAAACAACTTTTTAGTATGGTTTATGAATTATTAAGTAGCTAACTATGAACAGCAGGAATTGATAGTTTGAAAATGTTTTGTAATTATAAAAATATATGTAAAACATTTCAAACATTTTATATTGCATTATTCATTAAAATTGTGTGCTAGTTGTTCTTTTCTATACATATAAAATTTTCTGCTTCAATTTGCTCTTTATCATAAGCACACTTTATAAGTGCCATTTGGTCTATTCTCTAGTTTCTTAAAGGGGTTTTAATGACCCTCTATTGACTAAGTGCTATAGAAATCAACTTGAATCAATTGTAATAGTTTGTGAAAAGAAGGATTACGGTACAATGAGACACAATCACCACCAGGAGCAAGTCTGGCAAACAGCAGACTTTGCACAAAATATACCCAGCTGTTGATAGGGCCTAACTCTTTCACGGTTTTCCAATTTTGGAGGAAACCTTGGTGGCATGAGATTGCCATCAATCTCAATTTCTTACAAAAGTCTAATTTGCAGGTCTTTTCTTCTCCCACATCACACTAAATGTTTTGTTCATTGAAAGAGAATTATATCGGCTTAATTAAGTCTGGTCACTTATTCATTGGTGGGTGATGGTCAATGGAAGTTGCAGATGTGCTATGAAATGATGGGGTGATACTGTTGAGAAACATACAAATCATGAGTTTAACCCTATTATATGTGCCTGACAAAGTTATTTAGGATTCCATTGTTCTGTTCAATGCCATCGCAGCACACCAGATGGTTACAATGCAAAACCGTCTTCCTAGGCCATAAGATTTTGGGATTCTTTTGTTTCCTGGACTATCCATTGAATAATATGCTTCTCATTGGGATTTAATTGAAAGGCTTGAGTCCATGAACAGGTTTAGGGCATTGTTGGGCAAAGGAAAAATGGGAACCCATGAATGAAAATCAGAGACTGCAGCCTGCTCCTTTAATAGGGCTTAAAAGAGTCACCTCAGAGATCATTTAGTCTGACATTGTTACCCCATATGAAATAGTTTTAATCAGACCGGCTGCTCTGCCTTCTGTCAAGGCTTTTCCAGCTAAGTGAGCAGTTTTTCATTTTATTCACTGAGCTGCCCTCAATAAAAGTAATTGTTTCTCATAATCATCACTGAAGCATTGAGTGGAAACAAAAAACAACTAGGTTGTGAATATATGGCTGGACATTAACTTGGAGCACCCAACTCTATCATCTGTTCATTATACTATGAATTGTAAGTGTGCACTAAAGGGTGAAAAACAAAGATGGATACTATCCAAAGGAGCAACAAAGCTTTAAATGATTAAGGTTTTATTTACTTGTATAGGGGATTGAAAATGGCCTTTGGGGTGATGTAGAACAATCAACAATCTGTTCCTAAATGGCTAGTCCAGTGCATTTTTGCCATATGGTACCACTTTATCATATCTATTATCGGTTTGGCTAAGGTATTTAAATAATAGTTAAAGAAAAACCCAGATGGGTTACATTTCAATTTTATGTCACATGCATTGCTATTTTGTTAGTTTCAGTGACAGTATGCAGAACATTTTTAATATTAAATATATCAGGGGAATGTTTGCTAGATTAAAATGCATTCTAAATGCAAATTAATGGGGTCAATTTCGAGCCAGTGAAATTCAAGTAAAACACTGATAAATGCTAAATTAGTCTCTACAGAAGAACAAATTAAGTTAGGCATTGCAAATCAAGAATAATGTGCCGATATGCTAGGCCTTATACACTAGTCGTCATGGTTACAAATGTTTATATAACAGAAAGATGGTATTGAGAGTAATGTATTTCCTTCTTATGACAAAACACAGCTCTGGGGGTGTCTGCTTGAAATCAAATCTTGTGGTTTTGGAGGTTGGCAACCACATCCTACTTTGGGGTTAGCCAAATAAAACTATATTTTGGTTTTAGTGTTGCTAGCTTTGAGGAAATGATGGTTATGATATTTGGGCCAAAGTTTATGTTTACTTAAACTGTAGCAACTATGAAGAGATCTATTTTTTGAGTTAAGCTATTGAAATAGTGAAAAGTTGCTTTCCTACGAAAAGTGGAAAATAAGAGGTTGCAAACTATTTCATCATTTAGCCGGCTCATGTAATATCTGTCTCTTGACTCTGTTTTATGTTCAGAATAGCCTTATGTCTATTGGAGACCCTGGGAGGTTTCAGATATCATCACGTGCATTTATTTGGCACTATTCTTTTTAACTAAATGGCTGCCATATGGGCAATACTACTTAATATTATGTGGCAAAAAAAAAAAAAAACTAAAACATTCTCAACTCCAATTACACAAATCTTGTTTGAAAGACTGAACACAGTGACATCACAATGTGATATTGTTTCATTTTGTATGTCACTATATGAAGACATTTCAAGATAAAACAATCAAATATGTTTATTCTTGTTAACTGCTAGCAGATATTTGATTCGTTATTTTAAAATAAAATATATAAAAACATCCATGACTGCAGATTGTTGAAGATATAGTTAGCAATTTGTTTCTGTATATTATTAGCTGTGAAATGTTTGTAGAGATCTATTTAAAAACTTTAACCAGTTGGTGTAGTTTTGTTGTAAACTCATATGTTTTAAATGTTTGAGAAGTAAGTAGTGCTAGGAAGGTACAGAAAAGACTTACATTGTACAAAATCTATAATACTCAATTATTAAAGGAAACCTCACTATTATAACGCCTGATAAAGCAATATTTCAAACTTGTACAGATTTGTGGAGTGAATTCTATCTATCTATCTATCTATCTATCTATCTATCTATCTATCTATCTATCTATCTATCTATCTATCTATCTATGTGTCTATTTGCCTGACTGTCTATATGTGTGTATATATTTCTGTGTATCTATCTGTTGGTGTATCTGTCTCTTTACCTTCCTATCTGTACATGTGTTTCTTCATCTGGTTGGTTGATTGCGTGCCTGTATCTCTTGAAGGGAAATGTGCAACATTATGGTAATGTGAGGGGAAAAACAGTTTACAGAAAGGCTTGATAAGTTGAATGGCATTCCAGTAGATCATTTATCAACTTTTTTAGGTAAACAGAATGTTCAGACTAGATCGGCTATTAGTTCTTATTTGGCCAAAATATGTTTTATATCCATCACTCAGGTGAGGACAACAATGTTAAATAATGTAGATTGTATTGCATGAGTTCACTTAGTCAGGCACAGCCCCTTGTAAATCACTTGTGCTATACAAAAACATTAAATATTCTGTAGTATATTTGTGTGACATCACCCAAGTACATAATTTAAAGTTGCTCATCCTCAGTTTAAAGTCTCTGACACTTTTTGAAATATTTATACATCAGCATCTTACATAAAATAATAAAAATAACAATAATAAGCTATGTGTATATTGTTGTTGTTTAGTTGTCCAGTCTCTTCTGAAAGTACGTGAGCCTATGGAATGCAGGAAACCTGGCACATCTCTCAGCCACTGAACCTGAGTTCCCTTAAACTTGTGTTCAATGCTGCAATGACCTCATCTATCCATCTCCACCTCTGTCATCCACTTCTTCGTATGTCTTCAATCTTTCCCAGCATCAGAGACTTCTCTAGAGAATCCTGCCTTCTCAAGATATTGCCAAAATAATTGAGCTTCAGCTTCATGATCAAAATTTACAGTGAACAGTTCGGCTTAATTTACTGTAGTATTGCTTAACTGGATCTTCTTGCCACTTTTGAGATTTCCAAATTTGTCGGCATATTGAAAGCAACACTTTCACAGCGTCATCTAGTAGGATTAGAAATAGTTCAGCTGAGATTCCATCAACTCCTGCAGCCCTGTTATTAGCAAGGCTTCCTAGTGCCCATCTTGCTTCCCTCTCCAATATGTCTGGCTCCCGCTCATTGGGCAAACTATTGAGGTTATCGATGCTGTTAAGATCCTTACTGTATAGATCTTTAGTGTATTCCTGACACTACTTCTTTATCTGATCTTTCTCTGTTATGTCCATACCATTTTATGTTTTTTATCACTCCCACTTTTATATGAAAGGTTCCCTTGAGATCCTAATTTTCCTGAAAAGATCTCTATTGTCTTTCCCATTTTGTTAAATAAATATTTTTAAGGCAAAACAGGGTTGACAAATCCTACAAGATTTACAAGATTTAAATCACAATGTCAAGCAAAAGAAAGAAAACATCAAAAAGGTATAAAGTTCCAAATTCACTTTTTCAAGATGAGTTTTATTTTGCAGTTGCTTTGTATGAAACAAGATTAAATGGCTATTTTGAAATAGTATGTTGGAAAACTTGTCTGACTTGCAGCATAATTAGACAGGAATACCGTCATAAAATGGAACCATATTCAAAAAATATGATTTTCTCTAAAAATGTTCTTAGGTTCATAATTTAGACAGCTGCTATTGTTGTTAGTTTGTTATATACTTTAGAAATGTGCAGTTTTGCCCGAAGTCCTTTAAGGGTGATTGAGAGTACAATGTATTCTAATGACTTGCTTTGAACAAATCAATTAAAGTCATTGTGGAACAATGGGGAAGCAATTGGCTCAAATGAATGGTGATTTACCCAGTACCTTTAACTTGATGAAAGTAACTATGGTTACATGAAAATATTGCAGGAGATTAGTCAGCATGCAGTAAAGTCATGTATAGCAACAGACGTCATATACTGTGTAGAATGGCATTGCATTTCTCTGCATGTAAAAAAGTAAAAAGAAATGTACAATATTTTCCAATTTTGTTTCACACAAGGGACAATAAAAACATTGTTTTTGACTCACTGAATGGAAATTATAGAGCTGGGATATTTTCTCTATATGAATGCTACAGACGTGGTAAAACACACTGAAGTACAGAATGGAAAGGCGTTGTCAAAAGGGCAATTATAAATGTTTCTGGTCGGGGCAGGAAGAAGAAAACAAAAGAACTGAACACAGATAAATTTGCAGATGTTATAGAAAGAAATAAGAATAGATTAGTAGACAAGAGAAGAGTCTTTATGCAAAGGAAGGAAATAATTTCATTAAAGCAATGTGTAACTCTCTATATACCAATCTTTTCCTACAAGCTTTTACATGTAATAACACCAGTGTTGGTGGGAGCCCAAGTCCCTAAGGCAACACATACTAGTACATCACAGGAACAGTAGAAAAACAAAATGCCACACACTTAGTTCTGGTAATGCATTGAATCAGATTTAATAGTAAATAAGGACCAAAAGTTCCATCTAGTCTGTCCATTCTTTCTACTAAAAAGCTTGGCTTAAGTAATCCTCCACATAGCCTTATGTTTATCTCAACATTGTGGTCATATCTTTAAAATATACTATTTTGAAGAACTACACTTCTGCAATATGTTTTTAAAAAGAAAAAAATTATACAGGATCTAAATTATTATTTTTTATAAGCAGTTATGCTACTGAGGGTGGCAGTTACACATGCCAGTGCTTTCTGCAGCACTAAAGGGAAGCTAATTAGTTTAAAAGGATACACCCACCTGAGGAAATGGCAGGCAGCAGCAGGGAATAAAGCAAAATTGGGCAAGCAGGTAAAAATGTATTGCATATAAAAGTTGCAATACATAAGTTGTGTTTGTTTATATTTTGCTACCTAAAAACATTCTGCTATATGTTTAGTTATTTAAAAAAAACGATACAGAAAACATTTGACCACAGTGGATACTTAAATGTACGTTGATCTATGTCATGTCATTGACCCATTGTTATAGATAAAGCAAGCTATAAGCATGACTATATAGCATTTGAGCTTCAAATAACTTTTATCAGGCCATCCTTAAGTACAGAAACATGGGTTTGTTGGTAGATTGGAAGCAATAGGTCAATTTTATCTACCTAAAATATCATTAGGATAACATTGTGAATGCTTGATTTTCATTTGGCTGCTAACACTTTCATTTGAAGTCTGTTCAACTTTTCTACTACCCTTTCTATAAAGTAGTCCATGTACACATACTTATACTGTACATCTTCTACCATTTAACTTTGGATTTTCAGCTCTTCTATTCATATTTTTTCCTTCCATCATTTTATTAAAACCTTCAATATACAGCAATGTTGTTACCATGCCATGCTTGTATAATCTAAACTATACATATTAACATCATAAAATATTTTACCATTTTACTCTACCAGCTTTGAGTTGTTTCCATATGAACAGAATATCCATTTAATTGCATACAATATGCGATCAGTTGTACTCATTTATTGGAGTAGAGACCTACATGGCAATAATGATTTAAATAAATTTGTAACTGGCTTGTACATTTACTTAAAAAAATGTGTCTACTATTCTGCATCTGTTGAGATTTTTAAGGGTACTATCACATCAAAACAAATAAATCGCATATAAAACTATAAATACGTTGGACTACATGTTTTTTGTAAATTAATTAACTATACAAAAATTGTCTCTGTGTGGATCAGTAAACTGATTTGTGAGTGTGCTTATTGTATTTCTTCTATGGCAAAAATGTCTTCCCCCTATATTATCATGTAGTAGGTTTCCTCCCCTATAACAAATTATGGTAGTGAGCAATACATTGCAGTTCTATAGATATGCAATGGTATATATCTCAAAAGTAAGATATTCTATTTAGGAAAAAAAAATAGCTAGTACAGTTTATAATACAGTACTGATAGAAACAACTTTGTTACTAAGCAGTTGAAAGATTTCTGTCTTTCCTAACAAAAGGAAAGGCTACATCTTCCAAACTTCCCAAAACTGTGTAAATCCAAATTAGAGATACTCTTGCTACATGCAATAATCACATATATAGTTGTGAGCATGTGAGCCCGCTCGAGCCGTTGCTAACGCGCTCCTTGCCAGCAACTGCGACCCTTGCAAACTTGCCGCCCGGCCTGGCAGAAGTCCCCACACAGACTCTCCCCAGTTCTCCGTGCCCCGGGTTCCCTGTGCTCCTGCCCTCCCTCTCTAGACTTGGGCCGCCCCTCAGCTCTATAAGCTATGAGCGGCTGGCGGTGATGCAGTGGCCGGGCCGGCTGTACTTTCAGCGGCTGCTCTGCCTGATGGGCCGGAGGCCTGAGCTACTGTGCGGGGCCATAGCGCTGAGCTGCGCCCTCATCGTGGCACTGAGGGTCAGCTGCAGGTACCAGCCTGGGGCGGACATGGAGGAGTGCGGCACTGACAGGGATAATGAGATTATATATATAAAGATGTACTGTGTATATATATATATATATATATATATATATATATATTATCTCAATGACTGTGTGTGTACAGATATACAGTCAGTGCATACACCTATATGTGCATGTATAACATATATTACGCAGTACATTATAGTCAGTCATTGTAAATGTGCCTCATCTCCATCTTATTATGTGTGTGTGTATATATAGTGTGTGTGTTTGTGTATATAGTGTGTGTGTGTGTATATAGTGTGTGTGTGTGTATAATGTGTGTGTGTACAGATATACAGTCAGCGCATACACCTATATGTGCATGTATAACATATATTACACGGTACATTACAGTCAGTCATTGTATATGTGCCTCATCTCCATCTTATTGTGTGTGTGTGTGTATATATATAGTGTGTGTGTGTATACATAGTGTGTGTGTATATAGTGTGTGTGTATATATATAATGTGTGTGTATATTGTGTGTGTATATATATAATGTGTGTGTATATTGTGTGTGTGTATATAATGTGTGTGTATATTGTGTGTGTGTATATTGTGTGTGTGTGTATATATATAATGTGTGTGTATATTGTGTGTGTGTATATATAATGTGTGTGTGTATATAATGTGTGTGTGTATATATAATGTGTGTGTTTGTGTATCACATATATAGTTGTGAGCAAGCCGTTGCTCACGCTTGCGGCGCTCCTTGCCAGCAACTGCGACCCTCGCAAACTTTACGTCGCAACGCAAACAACATACGAGACACGTTAACACACGGACTTGCAAAAATCGTCCGCAACCCGCGAACATGAAAAAATGAAAAACACAATAAGTACACACAACACATACATAAAAAGCTTACCTACAGCAAGAGGGAGCATCCAGGACCTCAAAAAATGAAGTTACACCTTCATTTCACTCAAAATAAAAGATTTTAGACACTAAAAAATTCTCTAAGCAAGAGGAAAAATGGCCGCCGAACAAAACGAAAACGAGACTACAGCACTCTAAACACGCAAAACACCACAAGAAACACGCAAAACACCACAAAACACCTACGGATATTCCGCTACATACGTATACCACACATTATCCGCCATTTTAGAACAATGCAGAAGTACACAACTATACTAACGGTTTTGGTTCGCGCACGCACACTATTACACTGCACACATTCATCACGCTTACATAGCAGCTCCACACCACTAATGCTGCAGCAACATCAAAACAGATTGCCAGCTCTTCAACACAATGCTTCTTGCATATATTACTTCAAAATAGGTAAAGTATATTACTTTATTAATCTATTAGTTATTTTATTATTATACACCAAATAGCATTAGCTCACTTACAATTTCATTGCCGTCATTTTTTGACGGGCAATTCGCTAGTATTATATATTAGCATGGAAAAACCATGGGTAACTACTTAGAAAGATTGAAGCACAATTACGTGATACAATTAAAGCTTTGTCTGATAATTGTGTTTTTGTGAACATTCTCATCATCTTCATAAGCACAAAATGTATATATTATATATTGTATTCAATATTGGGTAGTGATCACAATATGTCAATTGTTAATAATGTCATTTGTTCTTTTAGTAAAAAAAATATGTTGAGTTAGAATCGGGACTGGATTTACCAAAAGACCAACTAGGCTGTGGCCTAGGGTGGCAGGAGATAAAAGGACAATGGCAAACATGACAATTCCTAATATCCATGTTTCATCTACATTTCTAGTGTTACTTTATTTCCCCTCTACCTCCTTACTTTATTTCCCCACTGGCTCTTTTCACTCATTTCCTGTCTTTAGTCCCCTATTCCTTTTTTTTTTTTTTTTCTACTGCCTGTTGTCTCATTGTTCCGTTTTCCCTATTTTAACCTACAGATAAGTGAATTTTTACTTATTTATTACTCAATTAATGAAACATTGTAATTTGATAACATTTCATCTTTGTGAAGTATGTAAAAAGGCTATGGCCCGATTCAATTGCAAGCCCACAATTGGCGCGATGTAGGCCATATGTCTGCTGAAGTGTTGCAGGCTCCCGTTCGTCTCTGATTCTGGTGCTATTCAATTGCTCAAGCCAGCAAGTAGGTGTTTAACCCCCTTGCGGGTCCTCTCTAGCACTCGTAGGATTTTCTCCTTCATTTGCCATTTACGGTGTGAAAACATTTGCAGGCTTAGGGAATTGGAGCAATTGAAGAGTGATTTGCAATTTTAGCGATCGTAACTCTTGCGAAAGTGAAAGATCAAAGGCTTCGGGAGGCTGTGGATTACAGGGTTTAACAATCGCAATTTCTACAAGGCTATAACTCATAACTTGTTTGGAGCCTGCAAAAAGACGCCCATTGAATAGCAAATTAACTTGCAACCTCACTTACGGGCTTCAGTAACTTGCAAAAGCTCAATTGAATCAGGCTGTATGTAAGCAAATGAGCACAAAGGCAATTTTAGAGTCCTGAGGATTCCATCATGAACTATTAGTTGGCCTGGAGCCTGAAGGGAAACATTACCATAGTGGAGTTTGTTCTTAATTTAGTAAAATTCTATTGTGGCAGTTTTTCAGCAGAATAGAATAGAGATCTTATCTGAATAAATTCAAGATTGCCCCCATTACTTCCAGGTGCAAATATCTACACCCATTAAAGCAAAATGAAATGGTATAATTGAAAATTAAATTCTATATCTATTTATTTTAAACTTAATATTTGCATATTATCAAAAACACATAGCTCTTTGAAAGGCTCAGTTTTTAATAGCTTTTTAATTCAAACTTACAATGACTTGCATATATTGACATATTTTGTCATATATATTTAACAATATTATTAGGCAAGCCACTGTATGCCAATAAGAATTATTCCTAAACTACATTGTTATTATATTTTTGTAAATGCAGTAAATTCCACATATCTAACTAAAACTCCTCCACAGTGCCATATGAATGCTTACCTCCCTCCTGCCCCTCTATTAAAGTGACAGTCCCCATTTTTCAGTGGAAATCTCCTCATCCCTCTTAGCATCACAACTGCCCATGCAGTCCCGAACATGCTCTACTTTATCCAAATTGCAGTCTTTTTTTCAGACAGAAGCCCGGAGTGTCAGTTCTACAGAATATATGTCTGTATAAAGCATTTTGTGCCTATTTAGTGAGTGTATCTGTATAAATTCATACAGAATGGTGGTAAAACTACTTAATAGTGCATAATTGTTCAAGAATATGAATGTCCCTTTTTAGTCATTTATGAGGTGTACAATGCGACCATTTAACTTCCATGGAAAAAACAGTGACATTTTCCTCTGCTGATGTGGAAGGTGGCAGCCACAGGCAGCTTCAGCAACTTGCTGTTTGTCTTTAGGCTGCCCGCAGCTGCTTTCCAGCCAGGGATAGCTGTAGTTTTCTTCCCACGACCATCCCCAGCTGTGGGAAATGTAACATGGGTTACATCTGTATGTTTGTGTTAAAATAAATGCAAAGCCTCAGCCAATCTCTGTTGCTGTAATGGGTAATTTCAGTTTCAGCAAACTAATCACAAAATCTATTAAGAGATAAGGGTTGGATAGAAAGTGCCAAACCCATTATGGGATTCTGCAAAGTTAAGGTTATAAGTGTAGTGCAGAAAAATAAAAGTGTTAGAAGGGTCAGGGGTGTAGGAACCAAAATAATTCTGGGGGGGGGGGGGGACACACACAGCTCATTTGATGCACAGAACTTAGCAGCTTCTATACGCATACATACACACAATGAAAACTCTGGGGTTTTGTCGCCTCATCCCCCCAGTTCCTACACCCATGAGAAGGGTGATGGATTCATGGAAATGAGAGATAGTATTAGTTATATACATTTTAGTAGAATCATGCAATTATCTCCTAGCCAAGGTAACTTACAGCCTTATTAAATTGCAATTCGGCAAATTCTAAAGGGCTCTATATAAGCACAGAGCATATTTTTTTTACAGAAGTTTTTAGTTCGTGAACTTCTATCCAAAAGCAAGGTCTTCACGAACTAAAACTTCTGTAAAAAAATGCTATGTGCTTATATAGAGCCCTTTAGAATTTGCAGAACTGCAATTTAATAAGGCTGAAAATGTTTAGGCCAGTATGCAATATATATAAAGCCAGTGTTAAGAAAAGAATACCAGATAATAATAAGAAAAAAGAGTGTCTCCTCTAACTTCATTGAGCTTCTTGGTGGATGAAATGCCCGTTGTGCAATAGAAAATAGCCATTGCAGATTTCAGTGAAGCATTTTGCAGCCTCTGAAAACTGTTATGGGTGAATATTTGTTAACTTCAAGCAAATTATATATCACTGTATAACTTAAATGGCCATGTTAAAGGTTCAGCTTTCATAACACATTACTAGTTTATAGTAAACAGTCTTTGATGTTGTAATTATAACTGTTTCTTTTTTTAGATAACTTACTTACTGACTAAATGTGATGTTGGTGCCACAGGATTCATCAGTATTCTCCACCTATAATTTGACTGGCTTGGGATTTTAACAGAATTAAAACAAAAAATAGCGATTAAACATCAGCTCTGTGTCTCCTCAAAAATGAAGCAGCAAACAAAAAACATTACTAAATAAAGTACTTAAACTGCATATTTATGTTTAAAGTGCTATTCAATAACATGAGTTCTGTCAAGTATATTTTAGCTTCATCAGTATGCTTTACCAATGGTAATCAAATTAGTGATACAGTTATTACAGTTATATGATACTCTGATCCTGTGTTGTCAAACCCCTGGGAGTCACTGATCAGCTCAGAAGAAAGGCGGGCATCATGGTTTGATAAGGTGAGTCAGGGACCTTACTTCTCCTCATTTCCTCGTGCTATGTCCCAGTCATAAGTTTACAACACATCTACCGTATTGGTCCGAATATAAGCCGCACCCACATATAAGCCACACCCGTAAAGTTCAAGGGGAATTTTTTTTAAAAGATAGTACTCAAATATAAGCCGCACTCGTAAAATTGTAGAGAAAAAGACTCTCAAAGTGATCAGCCATTGCAAGAAACAGGCTTTCTAATTAGCACTGTAGCTTTTTTTTTGCAGGTTACAGGCTTTACAGGATGTTAGAATCACTAAAACCGTATATCGCCATTCAATACCGCAGTCTCAAGCCCTAAAATCGGCACCCTTAACTCGAAATCGGCAGTCATTTTGCGTTCGCGAATAGAAGCCGCACCCGTAACTTGCAAGCTCAAAAATCGGAAAAAAGGTGCGGCTTATATTCGGACCAATACGGTATATAGAAAAACATTGCATATGTGTCTTTGTAAGTCTACAATAAGTCAAAAAGTACCAGCTACACTTACAGAAGGAAAATTTTCTGGCCATATTCAATGTCTTTGCATCCGCAACTTCAGACAGCTTACTACCCCTAAATATGTGCAGCCTTGTTGGCCTATGTTGAAACACACCTATCGTTTGAGTAATAGTATTACTTCAGCTTTGTTTTTGTGATGAATTGTAGTAATAGGTGTAGTGCTCTAACTTTCCTTCTGTACAAGAGGGCGCCAGTGGGTTTATTCAATGAAGTTTAAAGGGACACTGAAGTCACCATCAGCCTTATTAAATAGCGATTCGGTAAATTTAAAAGGGCTCTATATAAGCACAGAGCATATTTTATTTACAGGAGTTTTTAGTTAGTGAAGACCTTGCTTTTGGATAGAAGTTCTGTAAAAAAATATGCTGTGTGCTTAAATAGAGCCCTTTTAAATGTACCGAATCGCAATTTAATAAGTCTGCATGTGTTCTGCACATCACAACTATTGACTATTGTCATTTTTGTTTGTTTGTTTTAGTTTGTATAATCCCCACAATTATTATTCTTTATTATTATCCTTTATTTGTAATGCGTCAACATATTCTGTAGCGCTAAGAGTCAGTATATATAATAAGGTTCAGGCTATAACTTGCACATGTATAACATTTATTTTTAGCCTTAATATTTATCAAGCTGTAATTTAGTGCAGTGGGTAAAAGGTTTTGGCAATGTAGATCCTATGTGTTTTTACATAATAAGATTTGTAATATTTAATAATTATTTATTATTAATTGTACTTATTTTAAGAGCATCTCTAATAAAAAGCAAATAATAAAATGGTATTTATCAAACACAGTATGCCAGTCCATTGGGTTCAGTAGTGTTTCTCAACATGTCCATTTCAGCAACTATCAAACACATATTATTATAATTATATGCACATTTGAAGAACTAGACTTGATTAGTGCTTCAGAAAATGCTGGTTCATTAATGCTGGTAATAATAATACTGCATGCATTTTACTAAATATTCCATTATCCTATAGAGGAGGCTACCATTTGTGTGTTTTTATATGGCTTGTCTCCCGGAGGGGACCTTGTGTGCAGAAAAGGTTTCATTGTAATTCTATCCAAAGTATTTTCACAAAGGAATTAATTAACAATGTCTAGTGTCAAATCACACTAACAAAGACAAATCAGCTTCAACTGCCATCATTATAATGCTTACAATAGTTAGAAAATAAAGCTTGCATAGATTTATTTGTTTATTGTTTTACTTTCTAAAGATATATCAACCATTATCATCCTTAGTTCTTCAAAGGAATGTAATGTTAAGGAGGGCTTTTGGTGACTCTTTCACTTTTACAGTAACATAATTTGGAGCAGGATCTCAACAGTATACCAACCTTTATGGTGATCTGTGAAACACTTGCTAGCTTTAGGCAAGCATATCAGTTCAAGATGGTTTATTTCAAATATAACAAACATAGGGTTTGATCCATTTGGGCACATGGCTGCGAGAAAAGGCTTCCACATAACTGTGGGAGCTTTTTTTTCTTCGCTAGCTAGGTAGCCATCATAGGGTTCTTCTAAAAAAATCCCCTCAAACTAGGTGACATAAACCAATGACTTTTTTTCTTTTCTCTCCCCTGGGCACATGGGAATTCCCCTCATTTGGGTACCGAGCTCCTTTCAAGAAAAACTGAAAGTTAGACAAGTTTTAATTGTATGTGGGGGATGCAGAGTATGTCCACATATGCAAAATTGAAGGCCTCCATGTAAATCAAGTGATCTAAGTTAGGGCATGAACTCTTGACTTAGCAGCAACAGATTTCTGTGTAGGGAGTAGCCAAACCAAGATTCACAGATGAGACAGGGATCAAGGAGCCAATAGGAAATGCAAACGTCATAAATATTATAATGAGTGGGAAGTGCTGTAACAAATGCCATACCTGCTGGGCAAGGAAACATTAGAGATATATATAAAATAGTTTGTTAGTTATTAAAATATTTTGATATTAAAAAGATGTGACAATTGTATTTATAGCTTTAATAAATAAATGTGTGTTTATTTTTTGTTAAAATATGATATATTTATAGACAATGCATTAGAGCATTTGTTCCTGGGCAATGTGGTTTTCTGATGTGTATTAATCTTATTCACATAGGGTTTGGGTGTCAGAGTGTAGGGGAGTAATGCACTTCATTTTTTGCAAGCATTTTTGCAATCCTTTTCGGCTTTGTCTTGACATTCACTCGTAGCAGTGACTTGTAGCAGTTCTCTCGCAATGCTTTAAGGATGGGGATTAATATAGCTAGGTACGATTTACTGTGCTACTACAACACTTGTACTCGCTTTTTAAGAAATTTACACAGGGCCCTAAGTCTGTGACTGATAGATTCGGAAATGAACATCAGATTCATGACTACATTAACTGTAGTAAAGAAAATGTGATGTCCCTGTGATAAATTCCTCTATGTGTGTATGTTCATAAGCCAGCTGAGGTAGAGAATCATTGAACACAAGATTACCACTAGATTGCCAGAAAGGGACTCAAAACAGAATAAGCATATCACTTCAGTTGCAGGTCATTTCCTAAAATTCCAGGGGGCAAACCTAAAAGGGTGTAGGAGCCAGAATAATTCTGGGGGGATACAAATCATTGAATACACAGGCCATAAAATAACTTTTATATACATACATACATACATACAAACATAGAAAACTCTCCCAGTTTCTACACCCATGATTAGAATGCTGGGGTCTGGAGAGTTTAAGATCAGAGAGAAGGGTATTTAGAAAATATACTTATGCTGAAAGAAATGAGGTGGATATATCTGTTAAATACTATTTACCCCAATGGGAAGATTGAAGCAAATAATTATATTGTCGTCATTGAGATAACCTAATCTTATTCTTTCTGGTACTGATTAGGTAAAGGAGGTGCTGTATATACCAATAAAGGTACATTAAAAGCTATATCACCCAAAGCTAAAGTGATCTTTGGTAAACCCATCCAGACTTTTGCTAGATTAACATTTGCATCTGATTCTTTTCTAATTGAGAAATGATTAATTTCAAAGCTTTAATAAACGAATGTACATTAACAGAATCATTTAAATTAACATTGTGAAGTACGATGTCAGTATTGTTAGAATTGTTAGAAATCTCACCAGATGGCTCCAAATGAGCTTTAGAAATGGCTCTGGCTGCTGCAGGCTTTCTAGGTAGTAGTGCCCTGTGCTGTTGCTTGAAACCTAGAATTAAAAAATATCTTACCCCATTTCCCAACATTAGACCTACCCTTAGCATCATGTTTTTTTATTGATAAAAGGACTATTATCTGTATTTTTTGTAATATTATATTTAACAGTGTCTATGTTAAGTTGAATTGAACCGTTGGCTCTTATTTTTTCTTTTAGATTCAGTTCTACTAGCTCTACTCATAAACCTTTGCTCTTTGAAGCCAGAGTCATAGTTGTATTTTAATTAAACATTTTTCTGTTTTTAGAAGAAAGTGTGTCTTTCTTGACATGTATAAAAATGAAGTCGTTCCAATTCTCTTTGGTGTTTAAGGATTTTTCTTTTTTATTATAAGTTAAATATTCATCAATGTCAAGCGGCTATTTTTCAGAAGAAGGCCATAACTGATGAAGCCTCATGTCATTATCTATATGGCCATACATTTAGTTGTTCCTCTTAAGATTTTTTTCACACTTTTTTGTACAATTGTACAATACACTTTTTTGTACAACTTATTAGATGTTCCTTCTTCAGGACCAAATCACTATTCAAGTTATCATCAGATGATGATAAATTAATGCTTTGGACCATATCTGAATTATTTTAAAATTCTTGTGTCGGTATATCAGGAAAAGCATTGTGAGAATGAGACTCTGAAACTAGTACTAATCATTAACACATTTATTTAATGTTAATTTTGTATTATCCATATTTGAGCCTTTTTAATAGACCTGTGTACAATGTGTTTAGTTTTTTGGGAAATTGGCATCTTTCTTTGCCATAACATCAACTTAAGAGTTTTTTTTAAGCGTATGGCAGATTTCATTGCTTTGTTTGCACTTTGGTTATCAGATTTTTCAATCAATGTTCCATCTGTACACATGTCATTACTAACAACAGGTATATTATGTGTAATCATAGACTCTTCCCCTTCATGCAATAACTCTTCTCCACACTCTCCACGGAAACCTTTAATTTCTGAGTCTGATTTCTCTCCTTCAGACCACAGATACTGATCTACCCTGTTCTTACCTCCATCCTCAACGTGAAAATGGACATTATTATCAATTGCTAGGTCAAGTGACATCATTCTAGCTGCTACCCTAACCGGCTTAGGCCAAATCTCGCGATACGTGAGATCTGAATTAGAATCAGGTCTACTACATTACTGAACAGTAGAAGATGCTCGGGTCATTTTTCACTTGGAAGAGGCACAGGATGCTACAAGATCAGACAATTTTTGAATTACAAGTTACAGATAAATTCTGCTTTGTTCTTTTTTTTTTATTGGAGTAGCAAATGAAGGGCTAAGCCTCTCAGGAGATCTAATCTTCTAATTGGCCGTCTAGGGGGATCATTTTCAATAAGCTGAGTCAGATTCTGCCAACTATATTAGGCCACGTTTAAAAGCTTCTTCTTTCAATTGAAACATAAGCTGATCCATTATATCAGAAGTCATATGAAGATCAGCAATTGACAACAATGTTTGCTGAGTTGTTGAACTGTCAGTTACCAACTGACAACATTCCTCATATATACATCATTTTTACCTGGGCAAAAACTCCTCCCACATTACACCTGAGCCAATCAAAACACTTCTTCAATATCCTGTCTCCAAGCTGTGGTCAAACTGCTGTTCACCTAAATTGTGTTTGACCATGGCTTCCTTTCTGACAACCTGGTATGTGTACTGCACTACACAATATTCCTCCTCAAACATTGCAAACACTAACTGCCTTAAGAGACTAACCATTGGCAATGAGTGGGCCGTCAGATTGTTAATGGCCATGACTATGTTCCATGCTTTCTCAGTCAAAAATAAGGATTTGCCATTAGATTGCTTCCACAAAGACTTTCAGTCCCCAAGATCCTCTTCAAGGCAACTGTCAGCCAGATGAAATGGTAAGGTAGTTTAACCTCTTCTGTTGCCAGCGACATCACTCTTGAAAACACTAGGTATAATCCTACAAGCAAAGTTCAATTTCCCTAGCTAGGACTGCAGCTCCCGGAGCTGGATCTTTTTTTCGAATAGCAGGTAAGCTGAATTCAATTTTTTCAACTGTAATGCCTAGAAAACTGAAGGTTGTCATGGGACCCTCCATTTTGCTGCCAGATATTGGGATTCTATCTATCTTTGACACCTACGAAAAGTATATGAGTGCTATGGAGAATCGGAAGGCGCTGATCGTGTTTAAAGGGCTAACGAGATATGGAGCTGAAAAAAGGTTTCTGTGAGGTAAGGATAAATTACAGGGAAAAAGAGAGCTATAGTGAATCAGTGCTCTAAGTGGTAGTTTTAAGCTGCAGGTTTGCTTAATCTTAACTGAGCAATTCGGCCATCAACCAAAGGAGATACCATGGATCAATAATTAGCTGAGTCAATTTGGGCAAATGGGATTAAAAATATGCTTGCTGGTCCTTCTCTCAACTGCCAAAAGACGGGGAAAATGATACTTATATTATCCAGCTTCCCCCACTACTCCTTTACCCATCATCTTAAACTATATCAATCCCTGTTCCTATCCAAATCAAACCCTTATTCTCTTCCAATGCACATAGTCATGGGACCTGGGGCACCATAAAGCTAAAAGTAACAATGACATCAACCTAGTAATTTTGATCAATTATTTCAATACCATGCTCATCTTACATGATTTGCTTTGTACATGGTGTTCCTATAAATGTTATTGTTGTTTAGTCATTCAGTCGTGTTCGCCTCTCTTTGAGTCTTTGGACAGCAGCACATCAGGCACATCTGTAAGGGACTGCCCCTATCAGCTAGCTCATCTATCCATCTCCGCCTCTCCCGCCCCCTTCTTTGTGTGCCATTCACTTTTCTCAGCATTAGAGTCTTCTCTAGGGAATCCTGTCTTCTCATCATATGGCCAAAATATTTGAACTCTAGCCTCACGATCATACTTTCCAGTGAACAGATTGGCTTGATGTCATGCACTATTGATTGAGCCTTCTTGCAGTCCAAGGGACTCTAAGCAGTTTTCTCCAGCACCACAATTTGAAGGCGTCAATTCTACCCCGCTCAGCCTTTTTTATGGTCCAGCTCTCATATTTGTATACTAATGGGAATACCATAACTATGCAGACCTGTTGATATATATTTACTTTTAAATAGCTTATCTAGACTTGCCATAGATTTTCTCCCAAGTTGCAAACTTCTTTCAATTGCATATCTGCAGTCACCATCTGAAGAGATTTTGGAGCCCAGGAAAATAAAATCTGTCACTGCCTCCACTTCTTCCCCATCAATTTGCCAGGAACTGTGATTGCTAGCTTTAGTTCTTCTGCATGTACGGCTATCAGAGTAGTATCATCCACATATCTGAGATTGTTGATATTTCCCCCAGCAACATTGATTACATCTTTGGATTATTCCAGTCTGGCCTTACACACAATGTACTCCTCATATAAGTTGAATAAATAAGGTTACAATATACCGCCTTATCGCACTCCTTTCCCAATCTTGAACCATTTGTTTTTTCTCCCTGTCCAGTTCTAACTGTGGATTCTTGGTCCACATACAGATTCCACAGCAGGTGGATTAGATGGTCTGGTAACCTCATCTTTTTTAAGAAATAGCCACATTTTGTTGTGCTCCACACAGTAAAAGTATTAAGAATAGTCTATGAAGCAAAGGTAAATGTTTTTTCTGGAACTCTCTTGCTTTCTCTACAATCCGGCGGATATTGGCTTCTCTACATCTGCAAAACTTTGCTTGCACATCTGGTTGTTCTCTGTCCATATATTATTGGAGGCAAGCTTGCAGGATCTTTAGCTTGCTGGCATGCAAAATTAGTGCAATTGTTTGTTCATTAGAGCACTCTTTGGCACTGCCTTTTTTGGGATTGGTATATAGACTGAAATTTTCCGTTTTACTGGCCATTGCTGATTTTTCCATATTTTCGGCATAAGGCAAGCAACACTTTCACAGCATCATCTTGTACATTCAGCTGGAATTCCGTCAATGCCTGTAGCCTTGTTATCAGCAAGGCTTCTTAGGGCCCATCTCACTTCACTCTCCAAGATGTCTGGCTCCAGCTCATTGGACAATCTAATGAGCTAATCAATGCTGTTAAAATCCTTCCTGTATAGATTTTCTTTATCTGAATCTTCTGTTAAATCCATACGATTTTTTTCTTTTATCACTCCCACCTTGGCATGAAAGTTTCCTTTGATATCCCTAATTTTCTTAAAGAGATCCCTTGACTTTCCCATTTTGTTATATATTATCTCTTTACATCGCTCATTATAGAATGTCTCCTTGTCTCTTGCTATCCTTTGGAAAACTGCATTCAGATGGACAAAAATGGTCCATTACCTTTCACTTTTTCTTTTTCTTCTTTCCTGGTCTTTGTTGGCGCTTTCTAGTTAATGTCACAAACTTCTGTCCAAAGTTCAGGCATTCTATCTTTCATATCTAGTTCATTAAATCTATTCTTTACCTCCACTGCCTATTCACTGAAATATAATTTATATTGTATCTGCAGAGTTTGATGTTTTTCCTTCTTTTCTTCAGTTTGATTCTGAACTTTGCAATAAGAAGCAAAGTAACCATAAAGAGTTTCCCCATCTTTGGCTACAAAGTACATAGTCTAGAGTTGTCTCTGAGGCTGTTGGAAGATGGTGTTTACTATGACCAGAGAATTATCTTGACAGAATTCTACTAATAACAGACCCGCTTAATTTTGTACTCCTAGGTCAAACTTGCCAGTTATTCCAGGTACCTTTTAGTTCCCTACTTTAGCATTCCAATCTCCTTTGATGAGAATAACATATTTTCTTGGTGTTATATCTAAGAGGTGTTGAATATCCTTGTAGAATTGGACAACTTCTGTCTTAGCATCCATGGTTGGAGCATAGACTTTTAATTAAAATCATTCTGTCATTTATTGGCTTGTAACCAAGCACTGCTTTGGCCACCCTTTGGTTATGATGGCCACTACATTTCTTCTGCAGGATTCCTGACCACTAAAGAAGATCTAGTGTTTTGTTTGATATGAAATGTCTTGTTCAAGTCCATTTGAGGTCACTAATTCTCTTAGTTCATAGTTCTAATGTTCCTGATTCCTTTGCTGAATTGTTCTTGCAGCAATGGACTTTCCTTTCCCTCCAGACACATCCGCAGCAGGCCCAACCACTTCATTAGATCTGGTTATACTCGTACTTGTCCTCTGCTCTTCGCCAGTAGTGTGGTAGGTACCTTATGACCAGAGGGGCTCACCTTCCAGTGCCATATCATTATGTCTCTTGGTGTGCTTATCCATACAGTTTTCACAACATTATACAGTCAGTATATTTGATGCCTCATATTGAACCATAACATGATCTATTTAATTATTTTTCACTAAAGGTTTACAGTAATTTTTTTTAATAATTAATTTTTATTTAGGACGAGTCAATTCTTATACAACAATATAATATAACAAAGAATAGAAAAGTCAATCATGCAAATAGCAAGACATAAGGACAAAAAAAAAATACAAATAAAATGAAGAGCAGATCTGAGATATGCAAAAAAAAAACTAAACATTCTATCCTTCTCAGCCTATGAGATCTTCATGGTCTGATAAATGTCCAGAGCCTTTAATAGAATGGTGTGGATGAAGCATATAAAAATAAACATGAGACGCCGGCTCTTAGCTCCCCACCATATTGATTGGGACCACCTGAGATCCGGAATCCATATGACTCTCTATTCAATGATGTAATAAAACGTCCTAACATTTTTTCTCTTTTTGATTGTCAACCTGCATTCTTAAGTATGCTTGCTTTTAACTATTTTACAAAATATTTAGTCATCATTAGACCTCCTCAGCTTATGTTTACTTGTGTTACTAATCATAACATAATCAGTACCTGCAAACTCCTTCTTCATCACTCCAAAAGCCTCCATCCAGATGCGAACCAGCCATCCTCTCCAGCCGCCACCATCCTCCAACATCCCATACTCTTCTATCCCATCTCTATCTAGATCTGTGTACTATATTTGGACACCAACCACGGAGTCCACGTGTTAGTGAACCTGGGCATTGTATTCTGCAATGAATTCGCTATTCTCTCATTTATCATTATATAATTTATCTTCTTTACAACTTCTTTGACTGACAGTACAGAAGTTTTCCAATTTTTGGCAATGCAAGTTTTAGCAGCTAAGGTCCAGAATTGCCAGAGTTCATTCTGTTCCCTAGACAAATCATAATGTGTCATTCCCAAAAGACATGTTTCAATCTCGGGTCTCAAGCCACTGGTTGTAATTTGCGTAAATAAGTCTATGAGTTCTCCCCATAGCCTCTGTACAACGGGACAAGTCCACCAGATATGCAGGAAGCTCCCTTCTGTTCTGCATCCCCTAAAACACTCTCCATTTATATCTTTATTAAATTTTGCCATTCTTTGGGGAGTATAATAGGTTCTGTGCAATACCTTAATAGAGGTCTCAAGCAAACTATATGTATATGACCCCCTTGTCAAATTAGTGCAGATTCTTTTCCAGACCATGGCATCTAACTCCTTTCCCAGGTCCTGCTCCCACTTCACCATAAATTTAGTTTTTTGTGTGTTCTGAAACTCTATTAAGTGTGAGTATATGTATCCTAGGGTGCCTGTCATCGAGGGTATCTTTTCACAGATAGAGGACCATGCTGTATGTGTAGGAATCCCATAAGTGTGTATTAACGAGGAGATCCAGTGTCTAAACTTCCGATAGTTCCACAGCTCCTTCTCCGGAATTTGGAACCGGGATATGATAGAAGAATGTGTTAACAGAGCCTCCGTGGAAAACCATTCCCCTATTCTCTTTAAAGGGCTAGTCAACCACCATGTTTTAGAACTTGGGCTAATAGTGGCCTCAAACTCGGGAAAGGACGTTAAGGACATCAGTGGTGACAGGGTTGGAATCAAGTTGCTCGATTTTTTAAGCCTATCCCAGGCCTTAAGGGTCGTAGAAATTATTGGATTAGTATGTCTGTAACTCGCGTCTATCTTTTCTATCCCCCAGATCACCGTATCCCATGAGTGGGGTTTCATCTGCCAATTTTCAATAAAAGTCCACAACGGCTGTAATGTACTAGAGTGGGTTACCAGGATGCACGCCAGCCGTGCTGCCTGCAAATAAAGCCTCAGATTGGGACAAGAAAGACCCCCTTTTTGCCTATTCCTGTACATTGTCTTCCTCGCTATACATGGGGGTTTATTACGCCAGATAAATTTAAACATTGTATTCTGAAATTGATCAATATCCTTCATACATAGGGTAATTGGGAGAGTTCGGAAGAGATAGAGAATTTTTGGGAGCACTGTCATTTTTATCGATGTTATGCGTCCCGTCCATGATATTTGATATTTAGACCAGGTCCTCAAGTCCTCAGTCAGCCGCCTAAATAATGGTGGGAAGTTAGCTTTATAAAGACCCGCCAAGTTTTTGGTAAGCTTAATACCCAAGTACTTGATTGAATTTTTAGGCCATTGGAAATCAAATGCCGCCTTCAATGTTTCTAATTAAGGGCCTGGAACCCCTACCCCCAAGGCCTCAGTTTTTTGCTCATTAATTTGCAGCCCTGACATGGCCCCGAACTCCCTTAAAGTAGACAATAATTTAGGTATAGAGTTTACAGGGTCCGTTAGAGTGCATAAGAGATCATCTGCGAATAGAGAGCATTTCAGGTGATGGTGACCTATCTGCAGACCCCTAATCTCCCCTTCTCCTCTTATCCTTTGAGCCAGAGGCTCAATAGCCAGAGCAAAAAGCAGTGGAGACAGGGGGCACCCTTGCCTGGTACCCCGTTGGATGTTTACCAAAGCCTCTCCTGTCCCGGGCATTCTCAAATGAGCTTCAGGGCTTTTATATAGTGTCTTGATTAGGCGTATAAAGTTTCCTTTAATACCAAATTTGGCTAACACTGCATATAGGTAAGGCCACTCTACTGTATCAAATGCCTTTTCCATATCCAGTGCCAACACACAAAGAGGTGTTTTTCTTTGGGAAGCCAGGTGTATAACATTCATGGTCCTACGGATATTGTCTACCGTTTGTCTATGTTGTATGAACCCGGTCTGGTCCTTGTGTATTAGAGTTGGGAGAAACCTTGCCATCCTATTTGCCATAATTTTAGTCAACAATTTAATATCCCCATTCATGAGGGAGATGGGACGATAATTTTTCGGCTCCAAGGGATCCCTCCCTTCTTTAGGGAAGATTACTAAGTTCGCTGTGCTGAGTTCCGGGGGCATAGATTCCCCCCTAAGTACGGCATTAAACAGACAGCTAAGATAAGGGGCTAGAACGTTCCCACATACTTTATAATAAGAATTAGTGAAGCCATCCGGCCCTGGGGCTTTCCCTGACTTGAGACTTTTAATGGTTTCTAATATCTCCTCTACACCCACATCCGCATTTAAATCCTCTATATGCTGCTCTGAAGCTTTAGGAAGATCACAGGAATCCAGAAAAGATCTAAGAGCTTCCGGGCTCGGGTTTATTTTTGTTGAATAAATCGAATTATAAAAATCCCTAAATGTGTGCTTGATTTCGCTCTGACTCACTGTTATCTTCCCAGCCCTGGTTCTAATCCTAAGTATTCTGGACAATGCTGCTCTAGACCGAAGCTTCCGTGCCAGAAAGGAATCAGGTTTATTAGCTTTGGAATAAAACAGCTGGTTCGTCCGTCTCAGGGCACTCTCTGTCTTGTGCGAAAGCAAGGCGTCAAGTTCTAATCTAGTGTCATCTATTCCCTGGCGAAGTCTATTGGAGGGGAGCTTTTGATTCTGTAATTCTAGATCGCGTAACTTAGCAGTAAGTTCCTGCTCCTGACGTATACTATTTTTTTTTATGGTAGCTGCCAACTTAATACACATCCCCCTGATATAGGCCTTGTGGGCCATCCACACCCATCCTATATTAGATCCCGGGGTATTATTTAGCTCAAAATATTGTTGCAATTCTTTCTGTATCTGGCCCAGTAGCGCCGTATCCGATAACATACGTTCATTAATTTTCCAGGAATATGGAGTACTGGAGTCTCCTCCAAGATCCATATCCAAGGAAACTGCCGAGTGGTCTGACCATGGGCATACCAAAATTTCCGAGCCCCTGGTTTGGTCAAAAAACTTAGAGGTTACCAAAATCATGTCTATCCGTGAGTAGGTCCCATGCGTATGTGAATAGTACGTGTATTCACGACTATTAGGATGATGTCCTCTCCAGGCATCCACTAAGCCCATTCTGTCCAAAACCCCTTTAATCTGTTGTAGTTTCCGCGAGTATCTATTAGTGGCCTGAGAGCCCGAACGATCTAGTCCATGCTCTAACACAAGATTGAAGTCCCCCCCTATCACCACTAGACCATCTGACCAGAGTTCTACTTTTTTCAGCATGTGTAGTAAGCTTTTATGGGGTGCCACCGTGTCCGCGTAAAAGGATACCAGCGTAAGTTTAACTTCCTGAATTGTGCCCCGCAAAATAACATAATGCCCATCCTTGTCTATCAATTTGGAGTCTATTTGAAAGGGGAAGTGACGGTGAATAAGAATGGTAGCTCCCGCCTTTTTGGACCTTTGGGTTGAAGAGTGGAAAGTGGGATATTCCTTGTTTAAGTACGAGGGAATATGATTCTTTGCAAAATGCGTTTCTTGCATAAAAATTATAGATGGTTTCTTAGTTTGATAATACAGAAAAGCTTTCCTTCTTTTAAACTGGGAATTAAAGCCCTTGACATTGTGTGTTAAAAAACTATACTTCTCCTTCAAAACTCTAGCCATTTCTTTCCTGCTTCCCAAGACAGTTTAGTTTAAATATCTTACCTTGATTTAGTGATAGCCAGATTGGATGGGGCGACCAGAGAAGCGCTGGAGCCAAAACAGAAGGCTCCTGAGAGCTGTTGGAGTGATGAGAGTCGAGCACGCAATTCTGGAAATGAAAGAAAGAACAAGAAAATAAATTAACAGTTGAACAGTTCACAAGAAGATCAACATCTTTGCAGTTATCGAGGAGTACTATCATACAAATTATTTTTAATACACATAACTTCCTACGCCAATCGTAAATCCTGGCTTCTAGGGGAGAGAGTAATGGACCTGCCATTCTCAAATACAGCCCCATTAGGAAGGGGTAATAGAATTCTTTGAGGTACAAAAAATTCCAACTAAGGAGAGGAGAGGGGGGATACCCTCAACAATACAAATTGTTTAACTAACATTAGAACTAGCAGCCTAGTAACTAGCTGAAAAAGAATAATCACAACTGTAAAAAATAAAACAACTTTTTTGAAGAATAACCGGTTCTCCAGACACCGAAATCCAGATAAATAAGTCCCATGCATCAGTAAGAAAGGAAAAAAAAAAAAAAAACTTGGGGCTCAGCAGATTTTCTTTTTTTTTGCCCTGTATTTCCAGAGTCTGTGTAATTATTGATTATTGAGATCCTTCCAACTCTGTGCAGTTCCTCAATTCCTCTCCCCGAGTCTTGGAATGTCTTTCTGAAGGGATAGTCAAGACCTCTATCATGTCAGCCTCTCCAAGTCTGTTTTTACTCCGGAGCGGGACCGAAGACCACTGTCTTTTAGGGAGAGGATTCAGGGTCACACGCTGACTTTCAGGGTCCCTATGGCCACCATCCGATGTTATATGCAACATTTGAAGCAATGACTGGCAGTCTTCCAAACTATGGACCGTGTGGGTTTTTCCCTTATATTGAAAAATAAGGGCAAAGGGGAAGCCCCATCGGTATTGGATACCATGCTGGATGAGTACCCCCAATGCTGGTTTCATTTCTCTTCTCCTGGTCAACGTGATAGGAGAGAGGTCTGCAAACACCATGAGCTGAGCATCATCTGGTCCTCTAAGATCCAAGATCTTTCGGGTAGCAGCTAGAATTAAGTCCCTTGACTGTTGTCGGGAGAATCGGACAATTACATCTTTAGGGGTATCCATGTTACGAGAAGCTCCTAGCGCCCTATGCGCTCTTTCTATATCAATGTCCGCTTCTGCCCCTTCTGGTAAGATCCCAATAAGCAAGTCCATAACATATCTTTTCAGATTCATTATCGCTTTAGGGATCCCCCTTATTCGTATGTTATGTCTTCTAGACCGATTCTCCAGATCTTCATACTTGTCCTCTAGAGCCGCTATGCGTGACGCGTGGTGTTGCGTCTCCCTCCTGTCTCTATCCTGTGCTTCCACCAGTTGGTCAACTGTTTCTTCTAGTTGGTGGGTTCTTTGACCTAGGTCCTGAATGTCCTTCCTGATTGCATCCACCGTTTTAGTCGTGTAAGCTTGAAACAGTTTTTCAATTTGTGCCATCGCACTCTTGGATAGATTTATATCAGCCTGGGCTGCATTTCGTGTGTCCTCCCCCTCCGATTCTTCAGAGGGGTCAGATCTCACCTCGTCAGGAGTTTCAGGGGGTTTGCAGTAGTCCGTAATTTTCTTAAGTGGAAGGGATTTTTTGCTCTTTCCCATCTTGGGCTGCAGTGGACCCGCCACAGAATATGAAGTGCTAAAGTTGCCGCGTAGATGTATGCCCCTTTCAGGGAAATGTTTTTGTTGGAGTGGGATTCCGGCTTGTGATTCAACAAGTTGTGGCGTGCTGTGCTGCTATGCCATGAACTGTCAAGGTCCCCCCCCGTGGATCATATTAGACCCGCATTACTCTCTGTCCACAAGTAAACAATGTTCAACAAGCAAGTAAAGTAGTTGAGGTGATCTTAGTCATCAGAGATCTTGTGGGTTTGCAAGTGAAGCCTGAAAGTTGCAGCCCTGAGAAGTAGTGCCAAACTGCCTTGCCAATTATCACACTTGTCAGTTGTGTCAGTCTTTGCTTCCTGGGTATTACTTGTACACTGCCACTTGTAGGTTTAGAGCAGTCAGTAGTGCTGGCAAAAGTAGTTTAAATGTAAATGTGGCATATGTAGATATCTCTGGGCCTGCAATGCAGCTGTTTTACTCACAGTTTGAGAATCAGGTTATCACGGTTTCGCGGGCTTTTTTTGCGTGGTCTTGCCGCCCTGTGGGCTCCAATTCTGGGTACAGACCCCCCAGCACCCCTCCGGCCGGAACCAGCCGTCACCGGACCCTGTTAGGGGGGCACTGCCAGGCTTATTGTGTGTCTGCAGCTCCCTGGCTGCAACCGCAGCTCTCTCCGTGAGGAGAATCAAAATGGCCGCCGCCCGGTCTCCCTGGGTCAATACCCGGCCACCAGCTACTAAGGGCCCCCTGGTCAGACCTCACCACGCTGCCCAGGAGCTCCGATGCTCCGATCCTCTCCCCAGCAGTCTTCTCGAGTGCCTCACAGCAGGGGGGGGCAGCTCACTGCAATGGGGACGCTTCTCCCCGTTTGTCTCCGCCGTGGAGCCGCTGTGCCTCACTCCCTGGACCCGAAATTAGGATCTAGGGGATCCGGATCGTCCCCTCTGCTTCCACAGTAACTTTGGGGCAAATTGTGGGACTTTCAGGGCGTTTATAAGCCCTATTACAAGTGTGAGTGCTGGAGCTCCAGGCAGACACGTCCAGCTCCTTGTATGTGCAAGCTCCGCCCCCCATAAAATAAGGTTTACAGTATTTTTAATGTGAAAAAGAAACATAATTATTAGAATATGGAACAGCAAGAGTAGAAAACAGCTAAAAGAAAGTGTGAATAAGATTAAAGTTAGATAATATATGAAACGTAAAACAATATAAGAAAATACTAAAATGATGCCCAAAGAGAAGAAAAATAGAGCAAGAGGAATAAGGCAGTTGAAAACCATAGATAGAAGAAACAAATGAAATAGCCATCTTGATTGTAGACAAAGAAGATTAAAGGAGATCATATATGCATCCTCAGTACCCTCCATACAGAAGACTTCCTCAGCCTCTTCCTAAATGGTCTTGGCACTGCTGATATTCAGACAAAAAGTCATTTATGTTGCTTTCTGTTTCAGTAAACTCCATCTCATCCATACCTGATGCTATGTATCTTGGATGGCAAGATATCACACAGAGCTGTCTTGATATTTCCTTGGGATTGATTCAATAAAATATTGAATGTGAGCTCAGACATGGTCACTTTTTGATACTGCTGACTGCTTCTGCTGGTCAATGAAGCAAATCCTGAAATGAAAAGTGAAGACTTAGGGCCTCATTCTATTAGCGGCCGTAAATCGGCCGCAAGGCTGCGATTCCTTGCGGGGGTTCAGTTAACTCGCGATTCTATTATACGGCCCCGCAAGGATCTCCTTTTACGGCCGGCCGCATATCTTGGAACCGGCCGTAAGCGCAGAAATCTAAAAACTCAAAAATAAATTCAAGCCTGCACTGTACAGCTCTGTAAATGCTAGGGATCATATTGGGGGACATGAGGATTAAAAGGAACCCACTCTCAAGCTTGCACATCAGCCCAAACCCAAGTTCAAATTAACTGTTTATTTTCCGGCTGCGGCGTGGGCATGTCTGAGGTGCTCCAAGCACTCTGGACTTTTTACATGGATATTTTACGGATATTAAAAATAAAATATTTTACGGATTTGAGTATAGGATAATTATGTGCTATTTTTTCTAACACCTAAAATCCCTTTATAGTCCTCTCAAAGTGCAGGATGGCTTTATTTGAGCTATTTTATGTGCTTAATTGGTGCTAGGGGGACCTCTTTCCTGCAAGTAAGCAGCGGCTCATTTTTAGCCTTGCAGAGAGGTTTCCCGGAGCAATTGAATTGCAAATAGGAATTTCTTACGGCCGAAACTCTTGCGGCCGTTTTAGATCAAAGGCTTTCCTCTGGCGCAAGCGGCCGCAAGAGATAGCAAGGCACCGGCCGCAAGCCTGCCGGAGCCTCCGGCCATAAGGGAATAGAATAGCCGAATAGCTTGCGGCCGGTCCTTGCGGCCCCGCAACGGCTGCGGCCGCTAATAGAATGAGGCCCTTGGAAAGGATACCATATTGACTTGCACTTTAGACCAGGAAGTTGTAGCCAGGTGGTGATTCTACTTGTGTGTGTGAAATCATATGTCATACAGAGCCTGATTATCAATGTAATATGTACCATCTGTATTCTCTACCAGTTGATTTACAGAGAACATTGTATTGCATGGTTCCACATCTGTGTCTGACACTTTTGAATATGGAATTACACTGAGGGTGATGTCTAGAGAGTAAATGAGTTGAAAGCCCTGTAAGTAGTCACAGTTTCCTCCTTCCTCACTACATCAAGAACTGAGTCAATCAGCCCTCCTCCTTCTGTGTGTTGGCATTTGGCCCAATTGTTGTCAGACACATTTATACCAAAAAACAAAATTAACTGGCCTAAAAATCTGTCCAAAGCAACCAAAGCAAACACAGTCCATTGTTCCTGGTTCCAGGTCAACCAATTTGGCATATATACCACCTGTGGAATCGTTGTAGTCATTGATTGCATGGTAGTTCCCAGTGGGGTTGATCCTATGCTCATCACTGATCACCTCCCGAAACTGGCTAGCTTGGATGTGCACAATCACCACCCTGTGCTACGCCACTCATTGGCACCATTCTTAAGAACTATTTTCATACTTGGCGTCACTGGTATGCACGCCAATCTAAATTACTCCAATTAATGCATTCACAAACTGTTGCTTGCATGATGCTGCTCATACACTTACTAGTGTGCCATCAAATTAGGAACAGTTTTGCCATGGGCAGCATTTTGCGGTTTCCTAACTCTGGTTGCCGTACTTGTGACTCAGCATCTGCTAGTCTAGAGCTGCCTTTTAAGGAGGGATGCAAAGCTTTACCACCCAAGATAAAGAGTGGCTGTATATTCTAACCAATGTGGCTTACCAGGTATATTCCAAAAAACAGTAAATCAATAGTAGCCAAAAATTGCATACTTGTAAAGTGTTTACTGTGTTACAATGTATTATAATGTTATATCAAACCATATTAAATAGAATTAAAAACGCATACCCAGACCGCTCTCCCGCTCTCCAAACGTATATATATATATATATATATATATATATATATATATATATATACAGTATATATATATATATATATATATATATACACATGGCCACATATTAACAAATATACGCACATATGTGCACATATGTACATAGACATAGACCAATATGTCTATGTGTATATAAGCTAATACACATATATAACAAAGGGTGGGGACAAAGTCCCTTCATATCTATAACACCAAGAGCAAACATATGACCACATCTGCCCATACACCCATACAAACGCCCAAAAGGACAGATACAGAAAATCCACATACTGTATACCTACTTTTATACACAAACACACATGTATGTGTGCACATATACATGTATATATATATATATATATATATATATATATAGTACATCCTATAAAAAACAATGAATGCCAACATGTTCTGTGACATACTGAAGCAGAGCATGATCCCCTCCCTTCGAAAACTGGGCCGCAGGGCAGTATTCCAACATGATAACGACCCCAAACACACCTCCAAGATGACCACTGCCTTGCTAAAGAAGCTGAAGGTAAAGGTGATGGACTGGCCAAGCATGTCTCAAGACCTAATCCCTATTGAGCGTCTGTGGGGCATCCTCAAATGGAAGGTGGGGGAGTGCAAGGTCTCTAACATCCACCAGCTCCGTGATATCATCATGGAGGAGTGGAAGAGGACTCTAGTGGAAACCTGTGAAGCTCTGGTGAACTCCATGCCCATGAGGATTAAGGCAGTGCTGGAAAATAATGGTGGCTACACAAAATATTGACACTTTGGGCCCAATTTGGACATTTGCATTTAGGGGTGTACTCACTTTTGTTGCCAATGGTTTAGACATTAATGGCTGTGTGTTGAGTTATTTTGAGGGGACAGCAAATTTACACTGTTATACAGGCTGTACACTTACTACTTTACATTGTAGCAGAGTGTTGTCACATGAAAAGATATAATAAAATATTTACAAAAATGTGAGGGGTGTACTCACTTTTTTGAGATACTGTGTATCAATAGTAAGACCATCTGGTTTTAATGTACCCATCGTATGAATCCAAAGGGACTACATGTTATTTCAGCATTTACAGGTGCCTATAAAAGGCCCCCAGGTGGGGAGGAAACCATGCCATAGCTTACAAGGTAGGACCTTTACAAGCATTGATACTCTATGCTAGGGAAAAATAATTAGTATTACTTTTGATATTTTACTTGTATAGTTTTTGGGCAATCTTTTTACCTTTGAGAAAGACCCAGAAGGGTTGAAACACATTTAGTTTTAAGTACAGTGCTGCCTGTACTCTATATATATTTTATGCATATATTTTTTGCATATATTTTTTATTTTATTATATGTAATTTTTGTAGCATATGTGGTCCATTCACATCTTCATTGACCATTGGAGGTCTGTGAGATCACATATAGAAGTGGAGGTCTAATATTACCCACTAACCTATTTTACTATGCATTTATATGCTGGTCATTTAACCCCTGCAGTACAGGCTATGCCATCATCATATATATGTTGATTGAACACTTATTCCACCTCACATTCAAGCCACTGGATAGTATCGTGGATAGTGTATATTACCATTGATTCCAGTGGAATCTTATACGCCTGGGCGTTTGGAGACAGTGGACTTCATCTCATACAGATGGTGGACTGACCTTCCATTTTCAATTGTTCCCTTACCTCATATTGTTTGAGGGAAATAAATGTGAGTGTGACATATTGTTACTTTTTCATGTGATTTTTTCATATGTATGGTATATGATTTTACCGATTCATTTACTCTTTTACTGTACAAGCAATACATTTATTTATCTGCACTATTAGATTTTTGCGCTTTTCACCCCCTGCATTCCCCTCTTGTTTTTTCACGCCTCTGAGCACTAGTGAACAGTGACCTTTTGAGAAAGTAGCACATCCATTTGTGTGACGAAATAGTATTCATGAAGTAGAAGCTACAGCATTACTACTGGTCAGTGGGGGACCAAAGATACCATCTTAACCCACCCTTCCTCTCTATTGGAATTTGTCCAACAGCTGTGAGACTACTACAACACCACCTGCCTTTTGACTTATTTTTGATTATCAGGGGATGTGGTAAATATACTTTTTTGTGGACTGGATCTGATATATTATATCCGATATATTATTATATATGATATTAGTGTTCTATGGATTATTTTTAGCACTACAAACCTGTGGTTTCCCCTTTTGGGATCCCATTATTTTCCTTATAGTTAGAGATGTTTATAAATGTGTTTGTGTACAACTATATAGACAAATGATTCCTAGATATAGATATATTAGTTATTTTATTAAACAGAATTGATAAGTTTATTAGGTACAGCATGACTCTAAAGTGGAAGCAAATCATTAAATATAATCAGATATACAGTATACTGACAAGTGTTGTCTATGTTATTGTCTATTTTCACTTACTAGGCTCATCTTAATTCTAAGACCTATCATCTGTTAAATTATCAGCAGAAGGAACAATTGACAAAGCCACCACTTGAGAATGTTGAGTCAACTGGGTAAAGTGCATTGAAAGAAGTTAATGCGCAACCTGGCACACAGTACCAACCTAATCCGTGAGAACCACTTATGTGATAATTGGCTCAGCACAATATCCTCTGCTCTGTAAAACATTGTTCTAGTCTTGTCTTTCAGCACAGGAACAGATTTCTTTGCAGCAAACTGAAATACACACTAAATGCAGAGCCCAGCTAGCTGACAGTGAAGGAGTTCAGGTGGAAATGATTACATTTACTGAGCCACAACAAACAGTTTCAGGTAATATTAGACTTACAGTACCTGGAACATGCACTTTTTTCTTCCATAGACCACATTAACACATGAATAGCCCGACTTTACTCAGTTTCAGAAAATGGACAGCGTTCAACATTCTGGATTCACAGTTGTTCTCTTTTCATTGACCTACATCCCACATTAAAGCAGCATTTAGTTTCCTTTTCTCAAGAGAGACAACACTAAGCATTCTCCGTAAGAAATAGCACAGTCAGAAAGAGCATTTTTTTTTATGGATACATTTAGTTAACAGCTCACTGTATGATGAAAATATATGTATGTCTGAAAAATATGAATGCATCCATGATGTTTTGATGAACTGTGCATGTATGAGAGTAGTATTTATATTTCTGTGGGAGCAGCTATACTTGTGGAGAGGAAGGGAACGTGTATCAAATAAATTGTACTATCAATGAATTGTCAAATACCCCTCACTCCCCCCATTCCACCACCTTTCTTTCCATTTCCGAAACGTACATGCCCTTAGGCTCCAAGCTATCAGAAAGTGCTCGGGTCAGACACGATGTAAACTTTCTGTACACAAACAGACTTTTTAAGCATTAAGATGTTTTTTTCTAAAAATGGTATTAGCTCATGGGTACATAGCTGGCATGAGCAATTCCAATAGCTATAACGTCACTAATAACTTTACATAACATCACAAATGTTGCATCAAACATATAAAAATTCTTCTTGTACCTTGTGATCCATGTGAGATGCACCAACAGAGTAATCTTTTTTTTGAGATTCCTTATTTCTGATTTAAGTGATCATGTATTATTTTGCAAACCATTCTTGTTGCTTTGATAACATAATGGCCTATCTAGCAACACAGTACAATATAACTCACTAGCGACTTGCACGTCAAAAAATGACAGCAGTAAAATTGTAAGGCAGGTAATGCTGTTTGCCACACAATGTAAGGCTTTTAGTCCTCTGAGTACCTTCGGTGCTTATTGCGAGCCTCTACCCTCATGTACTTTTAGTCGTCTGAGCATCTTCGGCGCTCATTGAGAGCCTCTCCCCTCATGTACTTTTGCTCCTCTGAGCACCCTCGGTGCTCATTGCGAGCCTCTCCCCTGCTCTTTTTTTTTTTATAAATATATTTTTTTATAATAATTAATTAATTAATTAAATAATAATTTAATATACTTTACCTATTTGTAATTAATATATGCACCAATCAATATGCTGAAGAGCTAACAATCGTTGTTTTTTTCCTGCAGCATACAATGTACATTTGGACTGTTGGTGACCTGAGGAGAAAGTGTCAGCAATGTGGCAAGTGTGCAGTGTAAATCGGCTGCGTGTGGCTGTTTAGTTGTGTAAAGCTGCATTTTAGAATGGTAATGTTATTAGTTGCAAGTTGTAAAATGGCAGTGAGTGTGTACGTGTTACCCGGGTCTCAAGCATTTTGCGTCCTTCCTAATAGTGTATTTTGGAGCTCATATGTTCCTGGGTAAAAGTCGTATGTGCCTGGTGGTGTTTTGCGTGCTTAGGGGTCGTGTAGCCTCGTTTTCGCTGGCCATTTTTTACTTGAGGAGGCGATTTTCAAGTAGCGAAAATCCGAAATTCAACTTAAATTTGCATGCAACCTCACTCCCATACATCCTGGCTGTCACCCACCGGCTGTGTCTGATGTTTTTTTTATTTTTTGTTTTGTATTTTTTGTGTTTTTTGTTTTTTTCAAAGTGCTACGGGTCTCGCACTGTAAATTGCTGCTGTCCCGTGGGTCATAGGTATGATGCTTAAGTCGTGTGGGGTCGTAGGGATGAGCGCCTATGGTGCTTATCTCCACCAGCACAGTGAGTGCCTTCGGCACTCCCTGCCAAAGTCGTACAGGGCCGTAGGTATGAGAGCCTATGGTGCTCATCACCACGAGCGCAAGGAGCAACTTCGGCGCTGCTTGCCTGGCCACAAAAAAGCAAGGGCCGCAATTGCAGCAAGCTCGTAAAGTGAGCCCGCAGTTTTAATGTTGCGTTAGCAACGGATTTGGGGAAACTGCGCTGCTGAGAATTATATATGTAATATGTAATGTCAGGGCTGGTCATCCTCATTTCAATAAACTTAAGGTAATCACTGGTTAAACTCCTAATATTCCTTGCCCAATAGGTATTTCCAATCATGCAGTGTGTGCACTGGTATTCATATTGCATTCTCTGCCCCTTTCCTTGTATTTGCCCTGTAGATGTTCACTACCTTTAAGGATAACCTAGCGATCCTCCTCCTTACACTATCAATAACAGGGTAGCAGCTATATGTAATTTGTTTAAAAAGCTTAAATATTGTATGAAGAATTTTCCCTGATAAAAATATTGTAAAATGCAAAAGATCATCAAGAATGTATGATATAAAGCAGGCCAAAAATACAGATAATCTCCAGCCAATAAAAACATGAAAAGCGTACCCACCAGAATAATGATGTGGTTATACTAGTATAATAAGTATATTAATCAAGAGTGAGATTGCAGTGTATAAGAAGGTATATTTTGGGTGAAGTCAGTGTACCTCCTGTTAGAATGAGAATTTAAGGTGTGGGAAAGTCTTGGAACAAGTGGAAGAGAAGCTTTCAAGAATGTATAAGCTAAAATGAACACTCTTAGAAAGATGTTTGAGAAACAGACTTTATAAAAGCAAGTCCAGGATGTTAGTAAAAAAGTTAAATAGATAATGAGTACTTAGGACTGTAGATCTATGTATCTGTTTTACATTTGTTGTTTAATTCACAGTAAAAGCCAAATAGGAAAATCCATTTATGCAAGATTCAGTTTAATAACACATTATACATTCTTGATTCAGTTTGTTATTCCTTATCTGGAGAGTGGATACGAACCAGAACATGCTTCATTTTAGTAAAGATAAGGAGCAATAACAAAGTGAAATGCCAGATGCACGTATACACATTAGGACTGAACATGCTACATTTCATAAAACTTTACATATAGTTAAAAAAATGTTTGAATAATGGTGTGCGCATCTGTGTGTTCAATAAACTCCAGCTGTATAAATGCAGATACATATAAGAATATTTCTTAACTATTGCAATGTGAACTTGCAAACTAGTATAGAATTGGATTTTCTAAATTATCATGTATCATATCATGGTTCAGCACTGGACATAGAAACAAATGTATAAATGCTCCTTGTAATCTGCTAAATATAATTAGTCAGATCAATCCACACATAATAATAATTATGCCTTAATTAGACATTTGAATGTTTAGGATTAAATGTCCATTCACCTTCAGCTGGGTTGAGTAAACAAGCACACACAAGGATCCATCCCCAGTAATGCTGTATAGCATCAATGATTTGGACTGTCTCTTTCTTAGAAACTCCAATTTTTCTTCCACAATTCTGGGCTGCCTTAAAGGGCTGCTGTCATCCAAAGCTTTCTATCATGTACTAAATAAAATTGTTAAAACATAACAAAAGTTATTATTTTACATAAAAAAATAAATTATATTACCTGAAGAAAATTACCATTTTTTTTAATTTTGTGTTGAGAGGAATTGTTAACTAGAACTCTGTTAAAGGGATACTGAAGTCAACATAGTACTAGGTAGGGGTGACCTCACCTGCACTGGTAGAATACACAAAGAGCTGCACCAGTTTAGGTGAGAGAGCTGTGGTAATTATCGAAATATACAAATAAAGGATAATAAATAATTATAATTATATATATATATATATATATATATATATATATATATATATATATATATATCAACTATAATAATTCTGGTAAGTGTGTAACGCTCCACTACTTCCTAGGTCCGTACAGAGGTGCTCACATGCATGTGTAGCCCATGGCTGCCGTAGCGGCTACAGCCTCGAGCAGCAGAGGAGGAGGGGGAGGAAGACATAGGGGAGAGGGGGAGGAAGACACAGGGAGGGAAGAGGGGGAAGAGACACAGGGGGGAAGAGAAACAGGGGGGAGAGGGGGGAAGAGATACAGGGGAGGGGAGAGGGGGAAGAGACACAGGGGAGGGGGAGACACAGGGGGGAGAGACACAGGGGATGGGGAAGAGACACAGGAGATGGGAGAGTGGGAATAGACACAGGGGAGAGCGAGGAAGAGACATGGAGGAAGGAGACACAGGGGAGGGGAGGGGGAAAAGACACAGGGGAGGGGAGAAAAGACACAGGGGAGGGGAGAGGGGGAAAAGACACAGGGGAGGAGACAGAAGACACAGGGAATGGGAGAGGGGGAAGAGACACAGGGGGGAGAGGGGGAAAGAGACACAGGGGAGGGGAGAGAGGGAAGGGACACACGGGAGGGGGGAGACACAGGGGGAGAGACACAGGGGAGGGGGAAGAGACACAGGAGAGGGGAGAGGGGGAATGGGACACAGGGGAGAGACACAGGGGAGGGGAGAGCGAGGAAGAGACATGGAGGAAGGAGACACAAGGGAGGGGGAAAAGACACAGAGGAGGGGAAGAGACAAAGGGGATGTGGTGAAGATACAAAGGGGAGGGGAGAGGGAGAAAGAGACACAGGGGAGGGAAGCGGGAAGGAATAGATGGGCAATTTACTAGTTTTAAAATAATCTCCAACATTACCAATAAATATTGGGATGAATTACACTGAAAATTATTATTTTAAAGGCAAAAATGTTTATTTCTTCTTCATGTATTATTTTGTGGTATGCCAGAAGCATTTACCTGTATATATGTACATATACTTACAATTTTACTGTTATTTCCTTTAAAACATTAATAATATTATGACCATAATAAAGTTTTGTTTTGTCATCATTGATATGTCTTGCTACATATCCTTGTGCTATAATTATTTAATTAATGCATGCAGCACACTATCAACAAAATGATTTATATATCAACATATAAAGTAACTAAATATATCATTTTATAATCAGTAATTGAGCTTAGGTTACATATCCCACTTAAAAACAATTGAAACTAAACTTTTGTAATTGCACGTAACATATAGCCAACAACTTCTTGGCACAGCAAAACTGTATAAAATATAGAATGTAAACTAAAACCTTGAAGAATTACAAAGTTGACTTTCTTCATATCTCTTGTTTTCACTTTCTTAAAACATTAGATCCCAAGAAAACTATGCAATGTCTAACCGTTCTTTCAAAAATAATCTTAACATCAAAATACGTAATTGTTATCTGTATCTCAATACACAGTTTATACTGTATAATTGATTCAGAAACATAATCTAACATTTGTGATTACGTGTTTCTGTTAAAAGTTCTAGGAACTTGGGGAGCCCATTTAAAAGCAACGTTTTAGATTTGATTTTTTTAATGACTGTCCCAATACTTAATAAACAGTTTAAAATATACAATTACTCTTAAAGTTGCTGTCAGTCAGTGAGCTATGATATAACTGTATGAGTCGCAATCATATACAGTGATATGAGTTGTGTAAAGGCTTGCATATGAATGTTTGCAGTGCATTTAAACAGATTTTAGCTAATCAATTCTTACACAAAAACTATCTAAGTCTATTGATATAGATATTTATCCATGAGAAAGTGTAGTTTTGGCATTTTGGGGCAATAAACATTTTATATATATATATATATATATATATATATATATATATACATATATATATATATATATATATATATATATATATATATATATATATGGTGGTTCCTTTTTTTCTTTTTTTTTAAATATAGAATGTTTTATAGCTGTGGTTTTAATTGAGCAATACCAAATTTGAAATCCTGCTTTACAGAAAGGGTAGTAGATAGGTTGGCAGATTAATGAAAGGACAATTGCATCTAATGAAGATTAGTATATACACCTTTTAAATGTATTGGTATTTTCAAAAAAAAAGTTGATCTCTGAGAAAACTGATAACAATACCTTTCATTTTTAGGCTGGAGATCGTCTCTTCTTATACTCCATATCTTTGCTAAAATAGTGTAATTTACTTTCATGAATTTGCATAATGCAGCAAAGAGGCTTCCATAGGGTAGTATTGTTGTGTTCAAATCATGATCATAACTTACAAAACTCTCAACAGCAATGCACCCCCTTATATATCTGCTCTCGTCTCAAAATACTCCCCCACCTGCCGTCTTCATTCTGCTAATGACCTTCTTCTTTCTTCCTCTCTTATCACCTCCTCTCACACCCATCTTCAGGACTTTTCTTCTGCTGCCCCAATTCTCTGGAACTCCTTGTCTCACTCCATCAGACTATCCTCCTGCTTCAAAATCTCACTCAAAACACATCTGTTCAAATAAGCCTATCACCTTCGGACTTGACATCCACAACACATCTACACATCCCTACCACACTGAAACCTGCTAGATCGCAAGTTTGCAAGTTTTCAATCTTTTATGGTGCTTTAGAGAAAGCTCTAAGCACACTAGATTCTAAATTTAAAGACAGGGCTCTCCACTCTTTGCAAATTAAATTCTGGTTTTGCCTTGTACTTAACCCATGTACAGCGCTACGAAATATGTTGGCGCGTTACAAGTAAAGATAGTAATAATAATAATTGCATTTCACTATACAGTAATTTTATTATTTGTATAGCGGCATTAATTTGCACAGAACTTTAGAAATAATTACATTACAGTATCATTGCATTCAACGTAAAGACCACAAATGGTTACATAGTCCATGCTCCAAAGACCTTACACTCTACTTATATAGGAAAAGAGGCATATAAACACATTAACAGCCACAATAAATTTGGGCTACGTGTTAAAACGTAGCCTGTAACGTAGATCTTAGAGAAATTTGCGATTAAAACAGGAGCCATAAAGCAACTTGCAGATGACTTGCGGATTAAAACACAGCAAGGCTGAGAAAAGCCTACGTGTTGAGCAACGTTGAACTTCGTCCCCCCTAAATCCTTTGATCTGTCAAGCCTGTAACTGCTACTTGTTCAATTTAGCTATTAAATTGCAAAGAAGTCACTCGCGAGCAATCCCGTAACACTCAAAGGGAGTCCAAAGCCCAAAGTGTGCTGCAGAGGACTTGCAAAGGGGGCAAAGTACAATATGTAGCACTTGTAATTCAAATAAAAACACACTACTGTACTTTTATTAAAAGTGAAAGTGATGTTAGGTCTTAGAATTAATAGCACAACATTCTCAAGCCCGCAAATCGACTCAGAAAAATACTTAATTTCATGTATATTTTTTGTGTTATATCGATCCCCTCAATCAATGTGTTAATACATATACTGTAACTCGTATGTGATAGAATATCATATTTGCGACTTTATTAATATTGCATTTTAACTGGAATGTGGGTTCGCTCGTAGATCGTAATTGAACCCCGTAAGACTTTGAAATCCGTCCTCCATTTTCTTGTGATACAAAGCTGACGATCTCTGTTTCCAATGGCTCCATCGAAACCCGTAACTACGGGCTTGCTTAATTGATTGCGTTCTAGCCAGCAAAGCTGTCGGCCGACAGATGGTTTACGGCTTTGCATCTCCAGCTCGTAGCTCGCAGCCTTTCTAATTTTATAGCTCCATAACTCTGGGAAATTTCAAGCCTGCAGCCGTTACCAGCTTCACGTTGGAGTTACTGGCTTGGAATTTAATGTGGGCCTAAGTTAGTAGAAGTGTACTGCACTTGGAGGAGCTTCATCATAAAGAGGACATCGGCTATTTCTTAATCATTGCTCTCACTGTACTGATCTTTATGATGTAAACTTTATGAAAACTGGACCATTACAGTGGTCATTTAAGCAATATTTGATTACGTAGATAAAATGGGTAAAGTAGATGTGCCCACATTTCTTATAACACTCAAAATCTCTGTTTCCATGAGTCCCCATCTCTTTAGAATAATTTGATTAAAAACACAGATCTTATGTACAACACTGTTCCAGCTTAGCTAGTCTTTCAGATACCCAGCGGATGGGTCTGAGGTCATTGCAAACTGTATCTATGAATGACAGACATAAAAGTGATGGTACATAGGAAGCATTGTCCTGGCTTACTTCTCTGGAGCCAGACTCTGTTTGGACCTATATCAGCATGGCCTAAAACAGGAATATCTTTCAACTTGCTCATCACGAAACAATGAGTAAATAAACACGGTCCACCATGCAGACAGGGCTGTCAGTCCAATTAGGCGTGAGAATGTCCTAATATCCTATTGCCAGTGCAATTCCTATATCTTTACCAACAGCTTCTGCCGCTGGGAGTGATTTCAAATAGACACTGCTGTATTTAGACGCAGCTCTATTGCTGGCAAAGGTCAGATCTGCTGTGTCAACACTAATCCTTCCTGTCTATTATCAGCTACTTTGAAATTTCATTTGTGTAAAGTTTCTGTGTTCTCTAGAAGAAAAATATCACAGAAAAAGTCAATATTTGTCCTATTATGGAAATGTGGTAGTACAACCATGCAGTAATAGCAACAATAAAGTTCCATATTTACAGTAAGAAACTAATTGCTTAATAAGCAAAATATTTTATTAAACAAATAACCACAGCAATTAAATTACTACCATAACTAACTAATGCATTGGTTGAAATGTCTGGTCCTGTGTGCCTTAAAAAAAGAATCTATGTCAGTTAGCTTTATTGCATATTGATCTACACTGCGGTTACCTTTTTGGTTAACTTTTTCATAGAAAAAAATAATAAGCACAACCTATCTCAGGTGGTTCATGTAAACTAATAAGCTTTCATTTAATGCTGAGAGCACTGGCAGATGTAACTGCAGCAGATACTTCTTGTGTGTTCAAAGTTTTCTCTCGCTTCAGAAAGTTGATCTGCTGAATCCCAAGTGGTAGAGTCCATAGCATAATTTAACAATTAATAATCAATCTGAATACTGCAGGTCGGAGGAGATCTTAAATGGTTGAACTTGATGGACTACAAGTATTTTTTTCAACCTCAATTATTATGTAACTGTAACTGAGATCATTCCATATAAAAGATAATAAATTAGAGACGGTATTATTTATTTTTTATTCTAAAAACAAGTTGCATATATTTAAGAGTAGTTTTTCCAAATATGACCACAACAGTCCTTTAATTGACTTACTCTTCTGTCTTCTCAAGGCAGATGAAGTCTTGGTAATGATATTCCACAGATAAACAATAAAATATTAACCTGTAATCTATGTGTGTGGCACTGAATAAATTAGTTAATACATTTAAATACTTTTTTAGAAATATTTTGGCAAGTAGAATTTCTAGTCCTTTAACAAAATATATTATGAGTATATTGCTTCCGTATTAAATGATTGTTTAAAAAAAAAAAAAAAATACCAGTAGATCTGCCTTAACAAATTATAGAATATAATGCATGTAACTGTATGAATGGTTAAATTGTTAAAGGTATATGCAAGTGAGCTGGGTATTGAATGCATCTGATAGAGGGGAATTAGTAGTGTATGATTAAATGTATTTGCATGCACTATGTTTTTTTAGCTTTGCATTAAAAAAAAACTGTTGCAGGTGATGTTTACACCTCCAGGATTGAGCTAGGCTTCATTTTTGTAAAAGTGTACCCTGTCCATGTGAGCATGCCCAGCTTTTGCAGCCAATGAGCAATGCTGTATGCAGCTAGCTAGATGTGGCTTCTACACTGGGTCCTTAAAGGACCATAAATCGACATTCAAGTAAAAATGCTTGAGCGGTTACACAGTTGTTCTTTAGACATACACCATTTGATACATTCTGACAAATTATAATTGTACTGAAACCAAACATTTCAGCTTCTTCTTCCTATACTAATTTGTATTTTAGGCAAATGAGCATTTATGCTCCTGCAATGACCTGCAACATTTTCTGTTCATGTGTCTCTGTGTGTGTGGATGTGTTTTAGTGTGAGTGAGTGCATGCAATTCACTGGGGCTGGGAGAGATCTCAGGGGCAATTCACTGGGGCTGGGGGAGGCAATGGGGCAATTCACTGGTGCTGGGAGAGGTGATGGGGCAATTCACTGGGGATGGGAGAGATCTCAGGGGAAATTCACTGGGGCTGGGGAAGGTAATGGGGCAATTCACTGGTGCTGGGAGAGGTGATGGGGCAATTCCCTGGGGATGGGAGAGATCACAGTGGCAATTCACTGCGGGTGGGGGAGGTGATGGGTAAATCGCTGGGGCTGACGGGCGTTACAGGGGCAAATCACTGGGGCTGAGGGAAGTTTCACCTGAACTGTAGATAAAACAATCAGTGAATGAAAGGACACAGACCTTGTTCTGGGTATTACAGAAATCTAATGAAATGAAGCAGCTCAATCCACAGAAGAAAAAGATACAATATATATTAATGTATTGTCCCTGGGATTTTCAGGGAGTGTAAACATTGATAGAAAACAGTTTGCAAATGCAAGAAATTCAGCAAACTTTAGGATAACTGTTTAAAGGTTTATTTTGGTATTTTTTTCATGTAAACAATTTTTTTCATAAACTACGAATTCTCCTCTATCAGATGCATTCATAATCCAGCTCACTTGCATATACCTTTAAGTGGTGTTGAACTATAATGTATTTGACTTTTAAGAAAAAATGGCTAGTGGTTATCTCAAGGAAACATTTAGACAGTTTACCTTAATTCATGCCCCTCTTTATTTGGCTAAGTAGTTTTGTTATGACTTTGTGATAAGGATCTGAATCTGCCAAAAGATAAGGCAAGACCACCACAATTTTATATCTTCAAAGCAAACCAAATTGCATTATACCACTGTGTGAAAGGATATGCCTGTCAAAAGGTGCCAGTCATTGTCAAGGGACTTTCCTTCCATTTTTCAAAGGGAGAGAGGAAGGTAGTAAATACTACCCAGAAGATAGAAACAAAATTGAAAGTAACAGTCATTTAGACATTCGGTTCTGCAGAATGTATTTTTATACATTTATAAGGTTTGTTGTTATTCTTAATAGCATTTCCTGACCTGAATGAGAAACATAAAATGTATTAAAAAGTAAACTATAGACATGAAGCCATAATAAATTCCAGCCTGGTAACTCCAATATGTAGCACGTAAGGGCTGCGTGCTTGAAATTTGGCCGTTTTACGTGGCTAATTAATTAGAATAGGCTGTGAGCTACGAGTGAGAGACGCTATTTCATAAACCAGTTCTTGGCTGTCGGACTTGCGTGCTCGAACACAAACAATTAAGCAAGCACGTAGGTACCGGTTCAGAGCCAATGGAAAAAGAGATTGTCAACGTTACGTTTCTGAAAAAGGAAAGGGTAGATTTTGAAGTCCTGCGTGCTTCAATTACAGTCTGTGATCGGACCCTCATTCCAGATATAATGCAATATTAATAAAGCCGTAAATATGATATTCTATCACATGCAAGTTACAGTATATGCCATAACACATTGATTGCAGGGCTCGATACAACACAAAACATAAACAATTAAAAAAAGTATTTTTAGGGGCCTATTTGCAGGCTTGAGAATGTTGTGCTTATAATTCTAAGACCTAACATTCCCTTATGATAAAAGTACAGTAGAGTGTTGTTATTTGCATTACAAGTGCTACATATTGGACTTTACCCCCTTGCGAGTGCTCGCAAGCACACGTTGGCTTTTGGGCTCGAATTGAATGTTATGTGCTTGCTTGAGAGTGACCACTTTGCAATTTAATAGCTGAACTGAACAAGTACATGCAAAGTTCAACGTTGCTCAGCACGTAGCCAATTCTCATCCGTCCTGCGTGTTAACACGTAAAGTCCACTGCGAGCAAGCCCTTTGTGTTTACTAGGCTATACGCACCAGCCTTCAGTATCTACCAGGCTACCTGCACCAGCCTTCTGTGTCTACTTGACTATCCGTTCCAGCCTTTAGTATCCACCAGGCTTCCTGCTGCAGCCATTTATGTCTACCAGGCTGTGCGATCCAGCCTTCAGTATCTACCAGGCTATGTGCTCAGAATTTTGAGCATTTACCGGGCTACCTGCTGCAGCCCTTCATATCTACTGTGCTATCCACATCAGCCTTTAGTATCTACTGGGTTGCTGGCTCTAGCCTTCTGTGTTCACCTGGCTATCAGTTCCTGCCTTCACTATCTACCAGGCTATCTGCTTCAATCTTTGGTATGTTTCTAGTTCTTGTATCCTACTGGTCACTGTCAAGCATTGTTCCTCGCCAGTCTTATCAGTAGAGATTCTAACAGGACATGCAGGTATAACCTAACCGTAAGAGATGAAAACAATGAACACTTGTATATACAGAAAATAGAACTAGTAATGGTTAGTGGTTCTGAGGCAAAAAGGTGGTATGTTTTGAATCTTATTTGCATGTCTCTATCCAGAATCCTTAGCAGTGGCAAAGCCACAGAAGGTGCAAACAAAAAAATTAGGCCCCCTGCAAGGGGGGGTTGTAAAATGTTTTTTGTGCTGGCCTCCCTTGGACAAAACTTACTAAATACCCCTCCCCAAGACCCCCTTCCATAACAGATCCCCATCCATCCCTTCATAGCACCCAGTCCATGTCAGTATCCATCCTCACAAAGCACCCATTCCTAACTTCTTTACTTCCACTCACAGAACCCATCCCCCTGTACTTTGAGGTCACTTTGCAGCCTTTGCCCTCTCTGCGCTTCCGTGATACACATTCCCAGGTGCTGAACTGCTCCACACAACACTGCCACCTCTTAGAGATTAAGTAGAAATGCTATTTTTTAGGCAGGTTCGTCCAATTTCTGGCTGGTAGGGTGTGCAACCAAGAAGGTCCAGGGGGCGGATTTGTAAGGGGTGGGGAGCCCCAGGGGAGCCCTGCATTACAGAAATAAAATGCAAAAAAAATGTAAAAATTATTAGAAAGCACTGCCCCTCAGAGGATAGCGTTTCATGTGTCATGTGATTACAGAAACCTTAAAAAAATTGCTTCTCTTCAGATGATAATCTTAACCACCTTTAAAAACATAGTAAAATGGAAGCTACAGAACATTTTTAGATCTCTGTTGTCATAGATGTGACAAGGAGAAATATGCGAAGTGGAACATGACAACCTGTACAGACACAGTGTAAGCTGTCTGTCCTAATCAGGCTGAGGGGGTGTAAGATATTGTATCAAAATTATTCTAAATTCCGTTCATTCAATTACATTCCAAAAACAGCCTACATCATTATATATGTTTTATGCAAGTTTTAGATACTTAATGAATCCCTTCTGTTGTGTGCCTTTCCTTTGCGTGTGTGTGTTTTGTATTATGCTACTTAACAGCCTTATTAAATTGCAATTCGGGAAATCTAAAGGGCTCTATATAAGCACAGAGCATAAGTTTTTAGTTAGTGAACTATCCAAAAAGCAAGGTTTTCACTAACTAAAAAATTCTGTAAAAAAATATCCTCTGTGCTTATATAGAGCCCTTTAGATTTGCCGAATTGCAATTTAATAAGGCTGGATATCTGTTTCCTGTGTTTAATGTATTGTATTGCATATTCCATGACATTGACACTATCAGCCAGGTAACACTTATTATTATTTTATTATTATTATTTTCATTTATTTGTATCGCGCCAACATATTCTGTAGCGCTGTACAGGGGAGGAGAACAAGGAAAAATACAACATACAATATTGACAACAGCATGGATGGCCCTGTTTTGAGCTTCAAATCTTGTAAAAGTGCTTTTTCCCAAAGCACCCAGCAAGATTAGACACTCGCCACTTACAATCTAAAGGTAATGGAAGAGACAGAGACCTGGGAAGGGTAGATAAGGAAAAGCAAGGTTAGGAAGGAAGTGAATAAACAAATCTGTGCAAGTCTAGTACAAGGCATAAGATAAAACCTTTATGTCTCTCTACTTCTGATCTTATCTCACGTAAATGTAATCTTCAGTAGTACATCAACTGCTTCCTTGTTAAATCCCTTCCTCAGTGAAATCCTCCAGCAAAAAAATAAACTTCTTTAAAAAATATGCTTCAATGAATTGCCATGCTTAATTCGACCCCTTATTAAAGGGTCACTGAACAACAACAAAATATTTGTTTGAAACATCTGAGCTTAAGTAAGCAGAAAAAAAGTCATACAACTAGTTTAGTTTTAAATTAAAATAAATATATGTTGATGCATCGGTTTACCCTGGCGGAATCCATGATATATAGGTGAAAGATGTGTGCATGAGAGCGTGAGTTTACATTTCTGGAGAGATATGGTTGCATTTCCTGAAGCAAGCAGTCTGCTTCTGTGTGGTGTCAATTTCAATCTGTTCCAATTATCTTTAAAAAGTCTCTCTCTTCCCTCCTCCTCGACCCTTCTCTCCACTGTCAGCCAAAACACACACCCTCCTGATTCAGCTCATAAAATGTTTTATATCCATGGTTTACACAGCTCCTAGTATTGTTAGTTTGGTACATACTTGACAAACAATTGTCTTTTTTCTTTACCTGCAGTGGTCCCTAATGTGTCAGAACATTTTACACTTAGATACTTTGACAGTCCAATACTGTAACTTTGTGAAACTGGTTCTGTAATGTTTGTCAGTTTTGCTAATTCATGCTTGTTGCCTATTCTTACCACATTTTTAACTAATTGCCTAAATATTTAGTTATTTTTGAGAATGTCAAGTGTGTTATTATTTAGTTCTTAATCACTATCAGATCAAAACCAAATACTGGAAAACATTTTCTAACTAAATCTTTATAGCATTTTTCTTGTTATTAATGTGGATGTTAATGGGGCACAGCCATAAACTCATGGAAAGACTCCTGCAAGTGTTACCATGTATGGACTAAAAATATATTGGAAAAGGTGGGGGAAGTCACATTTCTGAATTGAATTGGAGGAAAGAACTTGCATATTATTTATTAATTAGAGCTGAGCTCATTACAATACGACCAGATAGAAGAGGATATAGGGAGACTTGCCAGATCCCGTATGTTTATTTACACACACACACACACACACACTCGACATGTACTATTAGAGACAACTGCTTCCCCCCCCCCCCCCCCACTTCCATTAATCTTAATTACCTCAGAGGGTGGGTCTTTCATTTAATTTATACATAACACAAATCTAATTTTTATATCACTTTTTAGGCAGTTGGTATTATGTTTATTTTTAAGTGTATTTTTCATTTCTGCAATGATAGCACCTCTAAACACCATCATATTTTGGGAAAACCTACCATGTTTGGAAGTATGTAATAAACTACTTATACTTAGTTTTGACCTCAACTTAGAACTATTTACCATAAGGTGTTACGTTCATATAACTATATCATATACTAATTAACTGATAGAGTCAATTCATTGAAGACGAAAGACTAAAGAGCAATTCAATTCTTAAAATCACTTCTTTATTAATATATTTTAAAATCTGTTCTATTTTAAAATTTGATTGGTTGAAAAGCTGAGGTGTTTTCTCTCATTGTAGTTGACATCCCTTTTGCAAGCTTTGTTTTAACTTTCATTTATTTTCTTACCTTTTTCTAGTAGCCCGAAATCTATTATGCATCATTTAGGTATGCCCAACTCATTTTTAAATAACTGATATTACAAATATATATCTTTATTTAGTCCACTATTAACAAGTATATTTTTTAAATGGTGCTTTTGTGCTCTTAATATTGCTGTGCTTTAAAATTAACTTCTTTCAGGATAATATGTGCAATCATGTGAGCAAGCGGGTTGTTGCTAACGCTGCGGGCTCACATAGCGATCCCGCAGCCACTGCGGCCCTCGCAAAGCGAGGGCCGCAGTTATTGAGTTGGAGGCTCCCACATCGACCGCAACATTTACGGACTTAGCATCCACAAATACGAGCTGCGGGACTCTATGACCTTACAACCCGAACCCCTCACACATGAAAACATTATAAACACTATAAATACACACAGTAAACACATACAAAGCTTACCCACAGCAAGGGGGGGGGGGGGGCACCCAGAGAAAAAATGGCAGCCGAAAAAAACGAAAACGAGGCTACAGGACCCTAAACACACAAAACACCACGAAACACATACAGATTTTCCAAAAAAAGCAGTACGAGGTCCAACAACAAGGACGCTAAATCAGCCACAGTCCCGTACCACACGCATTAGGCGCCATTTTACAACACTAACTTACACAATGCGGAAGTACACAGCTACCATAAAGGATTTTCCTCGCGCACGCACACTATTTACACTACACACTGCACACATTGCTTACACAGCAGCTCCACAACAGTGAATACACACATTGTATGGTGCAGCACCATGAACACAGATTGTCAGCTCTTCAACACAATGCTTCATGCATATATTACTTCAAAATAGGTAAAGTATATTAATTTATTAATTTATTAATTATTTCATTACCATACAAAAAACAACCACCAACTCTGCTCATAGCACACAAACAACCAACAGCCTTCGGCGATCATTGCGAGCCACGTGATGAGCGCCAAAGGCGCTCAGTGCGAGACTCGCAATGAACGCCCAAGGATCTCGGAACACCAACAAAATTAATGTTGCAACCAAACACCATTACCTGCCTTACAATCTTATTGCAGTCATTTTTTTACGGGCAAGTCACTAGTTAGCTATAAAGTGCTGAAATTATTACGGTAATTGCTCTCATGATTTTCTTCAGTAAAGTGCTTTGGTGCCACACATAGTGTTAGAATTTTTATAAAAAAAATATATAATAAAAATTAAGTGCTTTTGTGACACACAGTGTTTTATCTTTTAATCAATACCCCATGGATATACATTAGCATATCCACTACTACTAACACACTTATACTGTTTGAATGAAATAAAGTGCTATTGTGCCATTCTATAACTTATACTTCATGGATGCACTTATGTGTATCCACTACTTACACCAACTAATACATCATGGGTGTCTATCTATATATCCACTACTTTCACCTCTGCTGTTTGAAGTGCTATAGTGCCACTCCGTTACTAATACCTCATGGATGCACTGTTGTGTATCCAGTACTTACACCAACTAATACCTCATGGATGTCAGTCTATACATCCACTACTTACACATTTGCTATAAATAAAAATTCTATAATCGTGATATCACTCTGTTTGATGGACTGTAAGCTATAGATATGGACCCCTATCTCTTCTGCTTGTAATTTTTAGGCTCTGACAAACTTTTAACTGTCCTATTAGCAAGCTTTAGTCTCTATATAGTCCTGGCATGTAGAACGCTGTGTTGTTGTCTTGACGCTTGTCTGTGACATCACTAATGTGCCCGACGTACGTTTCATCAGGCGGCTGTAGCATTTGATCCTTTTATAGACTGTGTGGCTTAATGGTTTAACTCTTCACAAAGCTGATATTACATTTCTTTAAATTCCCTTAATATTATAATATTGGCACACTTAATTTAGAATTTTTATTATACCTCTTTACATGTTCTTGTATAAATACCTTATGATATGGTTATGTAATAAACTAACTACACCAGCAAATGCATAAACATAAAAACATTTTAGAGAAAATCCTATATTTTTTTTTTTTTTACTGTTTGCATATAGAAAGTTTCACTTGAGTGCTTGCTGCTTGCTTAGACCCTGGTTTGGTGAATTTATTTAATCTATCAGTGGAATGATGGGATGGGGGGTGGGGTGATTGGAGATGAGAGGCAATGTGTTAAATCAATATGTTTTGAAAATGTGAAACCTACCCATAAGCCCAGTAGGGATATTGCAACTACGCTGTATAACTGCAAGCAAACTCCTGCAGAAATATAAATAACTCTCACACACACACACACAACCTATTATTATTTATTATTATTATCTTTATTTATATCGCGCCAACATATTCCATAGCGCTGAACAGGGGTTTAGTACATGGCAAAAAAACAAACTTTAAAGAATGGAGGGCCCTGTTTTTGAGCATATAATTAAATGTACATTGTGCTTGTTTCCAAGACACGGACACACAATTGAAAACTCGCAAACTTACCATCTAAGGGTTAACCTACACCAAAGTATCATGCATCCAGCAGAAACATTAAAAACTGTTTTCTTCTACTTCAACACATTTTGAAACATATTTTTTTAAGATATGTATTAAGAACATCAGCAAAAATGTGGACAGTTTTAATAGTTTGGAATAAAAGAAATCCAGTATTCTTTTAAATAAAATTGGTCGCAGATTAACAGCCTTATTAAATTGCGATTCTGTAAATTTAAAAGGGCTCTATTTTAGCACAGAGCATATTTTATTTACAGAAGTTTTTAGTTAGTGAACTTCTATCCAAAAGCAAGGTCTTCACTAACTAAAAACTTCTGTAAAAAAATATGCTGTGTGCTTAAATAGAGCCATTTTAAATTTACTGAATCACAATTTAATAAGGCTGTATGGCTCCACCTAACCTACATATTGTGAATAAAGTCTAAGTTCACTAAGCTTCACAGGTTACCTAAGGTTGCAATGACAATTGTCCCACAGAAAGTAGCAATTTCTGTTTCAGTGAATCACTTTGTACCCTCTACAAATTTGAGTGAGTTTTGGTTTATGTTAAAAGTGATGTTAGCCAAAAAGTCTATTTTATTGGTTTGTCTGTATGTACAAGCAGAGCAAGAAGCCACATCATGTTGCCTGTTTAACTCTATTGGCTGTAACTCTATTATGACAGTTATGTCCTAGAATTTTTAAAATTTGCTTTTGTACAAGGACAATGCATTTCTATTATTCAGATCATTAAATTGTTTTGCAAAAACAAATAAAAAACATTTTGTATTGTTCAAAACAAACATAACTCAGTCTCCCAACAACTATACCAGATTGTTATGTATTTATTTGTTTATTCAGCTTATTCTGTATACAGTAGACTCTCAGTTATTCGACACCCATGGGGATTGGTAGATGCCAGATAAATGTATTTTCTGGTTGTTTGAGAGTCACTATTAAAGAGGCCTAGATCAGCTGCACAAAGGATGCTCTGCTACGTATATTTGTCAGTGAGGGCTGATCTAGCAGCAGCAGCTTTCACTCCTTACTTACACACAGGTATGTTCGGCTGGATGGTGCAGTGCTGAACCCGGGGAATGTAATGCCAACAGTGCACTGGCTCAGTCACTCATGCCCCTCTGCTTCCAGATATAATTGAATTGCAGAGACATATAGTGGATGAAAGCTGTGTGCCTTTGTGTGGCATGACAACCTGGCTCCTGGCATTTGTTGAGCCCTGTAAAATTAAATTTTTATTTAAGGTTCAGTATTCTTTTTTTTTTCTGATTGCTTGAGAGTTCTGGTTGCTTGAGTGCTGGTTAACTGAGAGTATACTGTATATATATATACTAGCGACTTGCACGTCAAAAAATGACCGTCAATAAAAGAAAGTGTTGAAATGCTGTTTGTCACAATGTGAGTGTACTTGGTGCCTCAACTAAATAGACCCCTCTAACACACTAATGAACCCATGTAATAACACTATAAGTGCCATGAGGGTAATCCAGGACCCTCATGACCCAAAGTGTAAGCACTACACCATTTTAACCTATCCAGACCCTCATAAACATCTATTTAACCCCATCAGTCCCATAAGGGTATATTATGACCATTATGGGCCTGTTACAACCCAACATTAACCACATAAGTGCCATGACGGTCCTCAAGGACCATCATGACACTAAGTATAAACACTACACTGCACTATACCCCCCAATAAAACATTAAATATCAACTAAACACCCTCTACACTAACCTATTAACACCTACACTCCCTACCTACACTACCTACCTACCCCCTAATAACCCCCACCACTCTAATTACAGAAAACAAAAAAAATAAAGTCATCAAAAATTAAATATCTACATTACATAAAATAAAAAAACCTAAATCACAAAAAATAAGAAATGTACATTACAGAAAATAAAAAAAACCTAAGTCACAAAAAATAAAAAAGGAACAATACAGAAAATAACAAAATACATTACAACCCCCCCCCCCCCCCCCACTACAGAAAAAAAAAAAATTACACACCTGAAAAGGAAATACATATACCGTATTGGTCTGAATATAAGCCGCATCCGCATATAAGCCGCACCCGTAAAGTTCAGGGGGAAAAAATAGAAAAAGATAGTACTCAAATATAAGCCGCACCCATAAAATTGGAGAGAAAAAGACTCTCAAAGTGATCAGCCATTGCAAGAAACAGGCTTTCTAATTAGCACTGTAGCTATTTTTGCAGGTTACAGGCTTTACAGGATGTTAGAATCAATAAAACCGTAAATCGCTATTCAATACCGCAGTCTAAAGCACGAAAATCGGCACCCTTAACTCGCAATTGCGCAAATCGGCAGTAATTTTGCGTTCGCGAATATAAGCCGCACCCGTAACTCGCAAGCTCAAAAATCAGAAAAAAGGTGCGACTTATATTCGGACCAATACGGTAATACATACAATACAATACAATATATACAATAGAAATAAAATGAAATACAATAGAATACACCCCTACGTAATATACAATACATCCTATCTATTTAATATACATCTCCAAATCTATCTAATATACAATAAATACTATCTATCTAAAATGCATCACCCAATCTATCTAATATACAATATGACCTATGAATGTAATATACATCCCCCAATCTATCTAAAATACAATAAATACTATCTATGTAATATACATCCCCATATCTTTCTAATATACAATACATACTATCTATGTAATATACATCCCCCTATCTATCTAATATACAATAAATACTATCTATGTAATATCCATCCCCAATCTATCTAATATACAATACATGCTATCTCTATATAGCAACCCTAATTCTAAAATAAAATAAAATAATTAAGACCACTTACCTTTGCAGATGTCCCTTCAGATCAGCAACCTAGGGTAAAAAAGATAAAAAAAATTACTCCAACATGTTTACATAAAAAAAAAAAAATATAATACATATTCTAAATATTCTACTCACCTTTCCAGCATGTCCCGTCCTTCTTCTTTTCTTCTTCTCCGGTGCGGCCCCTGTTAAAAAAAACATTACATTAGTACACATACATAAACATAAAACAAAGTAAAATAAACATAATCTACATTGTAAATTTAAACATTGGTTTAAATAAAGATTGACAGGTGCATTATCCAATCAGAGTGGGATTTTAGGGTGTATCCCTTTCTGATTGGCTCACACATTGGCGCCTCCTGATTGGGTGAATTTGATAGACAGCGTTTTCAACCAATCAGAAGGCGCCATTGGCTATTTTCGGATCTCCGTTATATATATATATATATATATATTATATTATATATTTTTTTAGGGTGGGGCAGAAGAGGAGGAGGCCGGAGACATTGCAGGGAGGTAAGTACAATGTAGATTATGTTTATTTTATTTTGTTTTATGTTTATGTATGTGTACTAATGTTATGGGGCCGCAGAAAAGAAGAAGGACGGGGACATGCTGGAAAGGTGAGTAGAATATTTAGAAAGTTTATAATGTTTATTTATTTTATGTAAATGTGTTGCACTAATTTTTTTATTTTGTTTTCCCTAGGTTGCTGATCTGAAGGGACATCAGCAAAGGTAAGTGGTCTTAGTTATTTTATTTTAGCATAGAATTAGATTATTTTATATATAGATAGCATTTATTGTATGTTAGCTTGGGGTATGTGTTTTATATAGATAGGATGTATTGTATATTAGATTGTGGCATTTATTTAGATAGATAGGATGTATATTAGATATCTAGTATTTATTGTATATTAGATAGATTGGGGGATGTCTATTAGATAGATGGGATGTATATTAGATAGATAGTATTTATTGTATATTAGATAGATTGGGGGATGTATGTTAGATAGATTTGGGAATGTATATTAGATAGATAAGATGTATATTAGATAGATAGTATTTATTTAGATAGATTGGGGGATGTACAGTATATTAGATAGATAGGATGTATTTTAGATAGATAGTATTTATTGTATATTAGATAGATTGGGGGATGTATATTAGATAGATAGGATGTATTGTATATTACATAGGGGGTATTATATTGTATTTCTTTTTTTTGTATTGTATGTATTGTATGTGTTATATGCATTTCCTTTTCAGGTGTGAATTTATTTTTCTATAGTGGGGGGAGGGGGGCGGGTTGTAATGTATTTTTTTTATTTTCTGTAATGTTCCTTTTTTATGACTTAGGTTTTTTTATTTTCTGTAATGTACATTTTTTATTTTTTGTGCTTTATTTTTTTTATTTTATGTAATGTAGATTTTTTATTTTTGGTGACTTTATTTTTTTTGTTTTCTGTAATTAGAGTGGTGGGGGGTTATTAGGGGGTAGGTAGTGTAGGCGGATAGTGTAGGTGTTAATAGGTTAGTGTAGAGGGTGTTTATTTGATATTTAATGGTTTATTGGGGGGTATATTGCAGTGTACTGTTTATACTTAGTGTCATGATGGTCAATGAGGACCGTCATGGCACTTATGTGGTTAATGTTGGGTTGTAACAGGCCCATAATGGTCATAATATACCCTTATGGGACTAATGGGGTTAAATAGAGGCTTATGAGGGTCTCTATTGACCCCCATGAGTAACAGGGTTATTTATGGGTTTATGGGGGTCTGTATTGACCCCTATCAGTGAGGGGGTAAATTAAGAGCTGATGGTGGTCTGCATTGACCCCCATGAGTGAGGGTGTTAAGTGCTTATGGGGGTCTATATTGACCCCCATGAGTGACAGGGTTAATGAAGGGCTTATGGGGGTCTGTATTGACCCCCATGAGTGACAGGGTTAACTAAGGGCTTATGGGGGTCTATATTGACCCCCATGAGTGACAGGGTTAATTAGGGGTTTATGGGGGTCTGTATGGACCCCCATCAGTGAGGGGGTTAATTAAGTGCTTATGGGGGTCTGTATTGACCCCCAGGAGTGATAGGGTTAAAGAAGGGCTTATGGGGGTCTGTTTTGACCCCCATGAGTGACAGGGTTAATTAAGGGCTTATGGGGGTCTGTATTGACCTTATAAGTGACAGTGTTAATTAAGGATTTATGGGGGTCTGTATTGACCCCCATGAGTGCCATGGTTATTAATGGGCTTATAGGGGTCTTTATTGACCCCCATGAGTGACAGGGTTAATTATGGGTTTATGGGGGTCTGTATGGACCCCCATGAATGACAGGGTTAGTTTTATGTATTATGGGGGTCTGTATTGATCCCCATGAGTGACAGGGTTAATTAGGGGTTTATGGGGGTCTGTATTGACCCCCATGAGTGAGGGGGTTAATTAAGTGCTTATGGGGGTCTGTATTGACCCCCATGAGTGACAGGGTTAATGAAGGGCTTATGGGGGTCTTTATTGACCCCCAGGAGTGACAGGGTTAATTAAGGGCTTATGAAGATCTATATTGACCCCCATGAGTGACAGGGTTAATTAGGGGTTTATGGGGGGCCTGTATTGACCCCATCAGTGACAGGGTTAATGAAGGGCTTATGGGGGTCTATATTGACCCCTCTGAGTGACTGGGTTAATGAAGGGCTCATGGGGGTCTGTATTGACCCCCATGAGTAACAGGGTTAATTAAGGGCTTATGGGGGTCTTTATTGACCCTCATGAGTGACGGTGTTAATTAAGGATTTATGGGGGTCTGTATTGACCCCCATGAGTGCCATGGTTATTTATGGGCTTATGGGGGTCTTTATTGACCCCCATGAGTGACAGGGTTAATTATGGGTTTATGGGGGTCTGTATTGACCCCCATGAGTGATAGGGTTAATTATATGTATTATGGGGGTCTGTATTGACCCCCATGAGTGACAGGGTTAATTAGGGGTTTAGGGGAGTCTGTATTGACGCCCATGAGTAAGGGGGTTAATTAAGTGCTTATGTGGGTCTGTATTGATGCCCATGAGTGACAGGGTTAATGAAGGGGTTATGGGGGTCTTTATTGACCCCCATGAGTGACAGGGTTAATTAATGGTTGATGGGGCTCTGTATAGAGCCCCATGCGTTATAGTGTATTTTTTTTTATAACGGGTCCTTTAAGGACCTTTACGGTCCTTTAAAGACCCGTAGCGCGGGAATTTTGAATTTTAATTGCAGCGGGGGTCACCGATCCCTTCTTAGCGCTAAAAGGCACAATATCAATGTTTTTTCCTTGCAAGACCCCTTTTAACACTGTACCCCGCTATAATTCTGTTTTTCCTTGCCAAACACTTAACGCTTTAAACCATTTGCCATTTAAAATGGACTGTTCCTTTAAATTGTATTTTAAAAAAAAAAGTTCAGTTTGTGTTGTTATGTTTGCTGTTTACTAAAAGTTCATATAAAGCCAAACATTTTAACATTTCAATTGCTTTTTTGTATTTTTTTGCTATCCCTATCTACCCTATGTTTAAATGCCCCAGTTTAGAGCTGTTTCGCTTAGCATTCCTATTGCCAAAACCTGTGCTAAATGGGCTATTTTTGTATTGCAGTATTTAGTGATACCATTTTTATTAGGTAAACATATTAAATGAAAATACAAGCTTTTGAGAGTGACATATATGGATCTATATACATATATATGATAATAATAGATCTATATATATTTGAGTTAGACACTGCTTGGATCTATCCCCAACAGAGTTTTTTTGATTCCTACATCCTTGCCTATGAGTCAATTTAAATGTAATACTTTTCTAAAAATCATGTTATGCTAATAGCTTACATAGCTACTAATGTTTTTTATTTTTATTTCAAAAACATTATATTTTTCCCAAACTATAACGATCCATTAAACAATACCATTGAAAAATGATTTGAATATGTACACATTACACCATTTTCATGCTGCTATGTACTTTCTATCCATAAAACTTCTGGAAAAATAAATGATTCTATAATATTTAACATTCCTGTGTTGTCCCACACATAAGAGATAAATACAAGCTTTCCAATGCTGTTCTTATATTCACTTCCCACATACAAAGAAAATGCTAATGCAATATACAGTAAGTCCCACCATTTTCTGTTATGTTTGTATGACAGGAAAAGGAAATCACTGTTTTTTTTCCCTCCTTGAAATGACATCTTGCAGGTACTTTCCATCACTGGCACGTTGGGCTGCAGGATGTTTGAGCGTTCTGTCCAAGAGGTTGTCATCATGTGGCTATGCCTCAAACATTCTCCCAATCCACTCTTATACTTTTCTAACCTGCCACTGGTTTTTACAGAGCCAGTTTTAGTGAACCACAGACAGCGATACTACGGTCAAATTGCCACAGTATAGACATCATGTAACCAAACCACACATTTAATCATGTCTTGCTAGACTTGCCCACACTTTATCCTGAATCCTGAAATTAACAGTATTTGCATGAGTCATAACATCCTTCCACCTGCTGCCAAACCTAAAGACTAAATCAACTTTCTGCACAATATTTGGAGATTAATTTCTCTATATTGCGATTACTGAATTACCATTTAAAAATGTGTTTATAATAACCAGACACCCCATGATATTATACAACTCTTACATAGTATGGTAGATAATACCTCAAACTGTATCAATTCAGTTTATACAAATATGGTTGTTTATGTAAAAATTATATATATATATATATATATATATATATAGTTATTGGGCAAACTAAATAAATGGCACATGCCAAAAACAAGGCTGTATGAAAGTGACCCACTTTTCAAATATTACATAATCAACGTAGTTACTTTTTTAAAAATTAAATGTTATTTTTTTTATTCATTTTCAGTAACCTTACATTGACAGTTTCAATTATTTTAAGTCAATCAGTCTTTCTCATCCTCCCCGTTTAGCTTTGTGTCTTGACTAATTATGACTAATTAGTAATTGCTTTGTAAGAGTTTGCACATGCTCTGAGTACATGGTAACTGAAACGCTGAACATAGTTCTCACTCTCTTCATTTGCTACAAGCACAAGGATAAGGAGTAATATTAAAGGGGGGCCGGAGTGTAGGAACTTGGGAGGGTGGCGGGATCCCCTCAGATTAAATTAATAGGGGACACAAACAATAGCATAATTAAACGTCATCATTCGTTCATGCGTTACCAGATCTGGCCACCAGAGGGCTACAGAGCAGTATGTCTTTACCATAAAAGCTTTGACCCACAATTTTATATAATATATATATATAGATATGGACATATAAATAAATAAATAATAAAAAAAAAAAAAAAAAAATATATATATAGTGTATATATATATATTTATTTATATATACATATATATATATATATATATATATATATATATATATATATATATATATGTATATATATAGTAGACTCTCAGTTAACTGGAATTCAAGCAACCAGAACCCTCAAGCAACCAGAAAAGAAAAAAGAAAATACAATTTTACACGGCTCAACAACTGCCAGAAGCCAGGTTGTGATGCCACAAAATGCTCACAGACACCTCGATTTTATCCACTGAATGTCTCTGCAATTCAGTTTTACCTGGAAGCAGAGTGACTGTGCCAGGACAGTGTTGGCGTTACATTCCCGGGGTTCAGCACCGCACCCTCCAGCCGAACGTGACAAATATACTTAAGAAAAATCCCATGTGCAGCTAATCTAGGCCTCGTCTAATAGTGACTCTCAAGCAACCAGAAACTACATTTATCCAGCATCTACCAATCCCATGTTGGCCGGTTATTGTTATTGTGCTTATTTATATAATTTATGTGACCTCCATCTTTTTGGACGACATATTTGAGAAATATAAGGAGTTTTTTTGTTTTTATTGAAGGACTCTAGTGCTTTCCACTATAATTGCATCACGTTTTTATAAATAATTTGCTAAAAAGGAATTTATTTAGTTATAGGCCAGTAAATCTTTATTTCTTCCTGTATTTCTTCCATGGAGTTTGCCAAGGAATGGTTGTGGTGTACACCAGCTTCTTATTTCATGGAAATAATAAAAGTGTTCAGGCATGCAAATTGCAATATGCAAATTATAACTATAAAAGTAGTGCTAATTTTATATAAAGAAATGAATTTTCTCCACCTCTTGGCTAGAGTAGAGGACATTTAGCTCAATTTATATTTATCTAACATTGTTTCAAGACTGGTAAATATTTTGTGGCTTATGAAAGAAATTCACATTAATGACAAGAGTGAAGCCATATATATTCAAATACTACTGATCATAAAAGACCATTGTAGTTCAGGAGAAAAATACATTAGCAGCTATCACATATATAGTTGTGGATCTTGCGATGTTGGGGATGTTTGCGATCTTGGTAACGCACCTACGTCAATCGTGAAGCGAGTGACGCCTGCCAGCCATCGATGCACATACGAATTACGCTGCGATGAGCGCTAAATGCGCTCATTGCACTCCAAGCCTTGCGAAGCGAGGCGAGCAGTTGAAGCATGCGGGACTTAGATTGAAATGAGCGCCAAAGGTGCTCATTGCACTGCGAGCCTCGCAAAGCGAGGTGAGCAGTTGAAGCACGTAGCACTTTCCCGCTGACCCAGAGGAACGCAGTTTGCTAATTTAACGGGAAAACCCCCCAAAACAAGCAAAATAATTACAAAAAAACTAAAACACACTCACACACAGCACAGGGGGAGAGCGAGGAAGCCTTGGAGGAATGGAGGACGAAAAACGTAAAAATTGTGAAACTGGATGAAAATGAGGCTGAACAAAGCCAAGCATGCAGCACTTCGAAAAAACACGACGGCGAAGACAGTAACACACCGACAACGCCAGACACGCGTGACTTTGAGAATAAAACCACGCAAGTCAGCGAGTAACACACAAACATACAGCAGACACACAGAGGAGAAAGACACAGGGAAGGGACAGGGGGGAGATGGTGGAAAGAGACACATGGCATTCCCAAGAACAAAACTTGCAGGTAAACAAACCCTGCAATGAGCGGCCCGTACAGTAGGCGGGAGAAAAGTAGCCACGAGCAGGAGAAGCTTGCAATGAGCGTTGAAGGCGCTCACTGTGAGCCCTGCGATGAGCACCATAGGCGCTCACCTTGGGGCTTGCGATGAGCGCCGAAGTTGATGAGTGCAAAGCAGGAAAATTGAAGAAAACGGGGGAGAGGCTTGCGATGAGCGCCAAAGGTGCTCAGAGGAGCAAACCTCTCACATTGTGTGGCCAACCGCATTGCCAGCCTTACACTTTTATTTCCGTCATTTTTGACGGGCAAGTTCCTAGACTAAGATATGAACATGATATGATATGAACAAATACTTTTTTGGAGAAAGAGAGATGTTTTAAAAACTCTGTTTAAGTATAGAAGGTACAGCATTGTCTTGTTTTTTCACTTTCTGATAACTGGAGCCTAAGAGGTGTTTTTTATCAATGGAGGAATGGGTGGGGAAGTATGGAAGTGGAACAGTTGGAGCTATTTGTAATATAATTCTTTGTTATTGAACTTGACATCCACGCTCTTCCTCAGAACATACCCAGAAGCTTGCAACAATAAATTCAAGCCTTTACCTCCAGAACTGTAACCACCCTTCTCACATATACAACATTAACCAAAGTACCATGGATGCCTACCATCTTCCTCTGGACATGACCAGAAACTGAGAGCTTTCAACAATAAATTCAAGCCTTGATCTGCAGAAATGTAATGACCTCTGTCACACATACAACCTTCACAAACGTATTATGGATGCCTACAGAGACCAGCAGGGGCCTCAAAGTTTAGTCCATTTTAAATAAGAACTAACTATTTTTGCTTTTTATCTGCCTATGTTTTTAAAATGGGCATATTTATGTATCAAGCAGGGATACACATGGGGATACAATTTTTGAATTAAATATCCCCAATGTTTTCTACAGGAGCTATTCATCAAACAAAGATAAATAGTTCCCCTAGAAAATATAGGAAGCATATATATTTTATTAATTCTACTTATCCCCAAAGTATGCCTAACTACCCATATTTTTATCCCCACTTGATAAATATACCCCAAAGTGTTTTCCCCATTGTATACTGGTTCTGTAACTATGAACTTTTCACATTACTTCAATTTGCATTGATACATATTTGGAAAATTGAGTCTAAAAAGTAAGAAACTAATATTTTTTATTATTATCACTAAATTATAAATTTTGATAGTTTAATTATTATAAATAAACCATGCTAAAACATATTTCAATTATTAAATTAGTAATCATTTTATTATAATAATTATATGGTTTGGAAGTTAAATTTGTAAATCTATAACAAATAGGTTATTTAGCCAGTAGGCTTTAATATAATATAATACAATTATGTAATATTAAAATAAAAATTTCATAAAATTCCCTGCTCTCACACATGTATTCAACCTTTCCCTTAACACTGGAAAGTTTCCATCATCTTTAAAACATGCCATAATTACACCCATTCTTAAGAAACACCCATTTGATCCAGCTACTATATCTAATTATCGCCCTTTATCTCTACTTCTCCTGGCATCAAAACTGCTTGAGCGGCTCGTCTGCATTAACCAATGACCAAAATGTCAAAGACTGAGCTCTTTGTCTTCCTTAAAGAAGTTTTTAGTCAGTGAACTTATATCCAAAAGCAAGATCTTCACAAACTAAAAACTTCTGTAAAAAAATATGCTATGTGCTTATGTAGAGCCCTTTAGAATTTGCAGAATTGGAATTTAATAAGGCTGTCAGTATCTGCATTAACCGTCTGTCAGTAACTCCCCTGGCTTCCCATAACCTCCAGAATAAAATGGTGCTAGAGAGGACTCGCAAGTGCTTTAAAAGCCCTTATGTATACTACCTGTACATGTTACCTCTGCTCCTAACCCCTCCAATCCTAAATTAAACCCCCATGGAGGGGCCTGTCCTGGGCCAGAGGACTGAAGACCAGCGCATCGCTGGACACCACTGGATGGGGCATTTTGGCCAGATGAGTAGACTATTAACCCTTTTTTTTATTACAGGTTATCAGGATATGTGTATTTACTTTAATGTTTATTTTGTTTTGTAGCTGTTACAGGACGTTGGGACATTGTTGGAGGGGCCTTTCCTTTACCAGAAGACTGAATACCAGGGCATTGCTGGACACAGCTGCAGGGGCATTTTGGCCAGGTCAGTGGACTAATTAACCATTTCCTTATAATAGGTTGTAAGTTTTTATTTTTATTATAATAGTGGCTTTTATTTTCTGTGTAAGTCTTTTTTATTTTATGTATACGTTTTTTTTGCTGTAATGCAATTTTATTTTCTGTAGTGTTTTTTTTATTTTCTGTAGTTAGTCGTTATTTTTGGTAATTAGTGGGGTTATTTATTTTCTGTAATGTGGGTGTTTTTATTTTTTGTACTTATTGAGGTGTTGGGGAGTTTAATAGGGGATTGGGGGTGTATTAGGGGTTAGGTCGGTCAGTAGTGTAGGGGTTAATAGGATAAAGTAGAGAGGGTTAATAGGATACGGTAGTGGGGGTAAATAGGATAGGGTAGAGGGGGTTAATAGGATAGGGTAGAGGATGGGTAATAGGATAGGTTAGAGGGGGGTAATAGGATAGGGGTTAATTGGGTACAGTTAGGATTAATTAGGTACAGTTAGCGGTTTAATGGGTACAGTTATGGTTAATTAGGACTAGATAGGGATAACTGGGTCTTGATAGAGTTAAGTGGTTAGTTATAGGGTTAATTAGGTATGGTGAGGATTAAATAGGGTTAATTACTTAGAGGGGTTAATTTAGATGTATTAGTTTATTGGAGTGGATAATAGTGTAGTGTAGGGTAGTGCTTAGACTTAGTGTCATGGGGGTCCTGGAGGACCCTCATGGCACTTATAGTGTTAATATCAGGGTTAATGATTGTTCCATAAGGGTCTCTATAGACCCTTATGGGACTGATGAGGTTAATCTTAGGCAGGGGTTAATTTCAATTGTAGCACGGGCCCTTTAAGGACCTTTAAGGTCCTTTAGGACCCTCAAGGCGGGTATTTTGAATTTTAAATGCTGCGGGTGCCAATATCTGCAGCATTGACTTACATTGTAAACTGAGACCAACGGGATTCGCAGACAATCGGCTGTCTGCGATCGAGTTACAGACCGGGAACTGAATGTGGCCTTAAGTGCTGTTTGGCTCATGAGCTCACAGGAATGGGACTGCCGGGCTTGCTTAGTGGGCGAGCCATTCCCCGTCATCTCACAGAGGACTAGTAAAGCTGGTGCTGCTTGCCTGATACCAAGTGACCGCTGAACATTACAGGAAGCAATTCTAGGACCTGGCCCAATGTGCCCAGGTCCAGATAGTTGAGAAGGCTGCCAAGGTGGTTGTGCTGGAGTAATGTTTCCAGCTTTGTCCTCCAGCCATGAGAGTCTTGATTCAAGACCACTGCAGAAGTGGCTGGTTGCCTGGCAGACCAGTACAGGGTCCTCCGTGGAGGCGTGAGAGTGCCTTCCCTGTCCAGTGGTCTCCATGCTAGGCCACCTAGACCAGTGCCCCACAGCCAGACAGCCCAGCCTGGACCACAGCTCTGACCAGAAGGGCAATCTGACATAGTTCTCCTTGACTAGGCAACCCACCATTACTGCCCCATCAGCCTCTCGGAATGGAGGAGATGCACTGCTTTGGGTGCCAACAGCTAAAACATTTTTACACAGAATTTTTCCTGTGCCCACCCAGGAAGTTCTCAGGGGTTCCCAATGCCATGTGTGTGGGTGAGTGGGTGGTTGACCCCGCAGCAATGAAGGATCAGTTCTTTGATTGCTCCAAGGATGGAGTCCTGTCTGAACAGAAGTATTTTGAAGCCCCTGTCCAGTTACCCATAGTGGAATACTGGAGTCCCTATGTCTAACCTACTATGGTGGACAGCAAGTCGGCGAAGGGCTTGAGCTACACTGGTTGGATCTGACTGTGATCCACCCAGGCCTGCTGAGCTCCTTTACTGTCCTAAACAAGTGGGTGGATATTGTGATAGCTGGGGGTCAGCAGCTATCCAGTCACAATGTCTAGTCTATTATGGTGGACAGCAAGTCCAAGGTAGACTTTAAGCAAACACTGGATCATGCCTGACCCTGATTCATCTGGGCCTGGTGAGCTCCTCTGCTGTCCTAAAAAAATGGGTGGACATTGTGGTAGCAGGGGGTCAGCAGCTATCCCTTCCTTGTGTCCATATAAACTAGAACATTGGCAAGGGCATAAACAAAACAAAAAATATTTTAAATAATGTTTAATTGATAAGATACGTATGCACACCTGATGTACAGTACATATATTGCATACATAAAATATGTAACACATTTAGTAGAGGACCTACATTTCAAGTGAAGCAAACATGTTTGACATATCCCTTTTAAAGAACTTCATAATTATCTACCCTAAGCAAGAAAGTATATCATATGATGCCAGAGCACCGCTTATCTCCTAACAGTCTCAAGCACCATTTTTTCAGTATTGTGCTCTTACATCAAACAAATCTCAGTTTCATACATTCATAAATCATGCTATTAAACTGTTCAAGAAACCAGAAACCACCTGTCATTGTTAGAATTCCAAAGCTATTAAGGTAATAGCAGTTAATGTTACATTATCTTGTGCTAGTCACACAAATACCTAAATGTGAGTGTTTTTATCATTCTGACTTAACAAATGTAAAACCACTTATTAAGGTTTTAATCACATTTATAACAGATAACATAAAAAGCAAGATAAGCTTTTAGGGAAAACTGGTAAACATTCTCACTATTGTCATGTCAATTAACTATATAAATAATCATTTTTTTCCCAAGAAGCATAGTTAAAATATTCAAATAATGAACTTATGAAGATTGCTTTCACTCCCCAAATCAAGTGAAGAGTGTCAAAAGTATTATTACTTATTTATGTATCATTTAAATATTATACTGTACTCCATTATACTGTAATATTGAGTACTAAAGTATCTCTAGCTTCCCCAGAACAGGAATGGTGAAGCTCACAAAATATGAAAATTCTTTAACAAGCACTCCTCACCAGCACATCTGATGTCATCATGCTATGCTCTTCTTTCAACAGTAAACAAAGACATGAAACTCTCCTATATGGTGAAGAGTGACATATTTGAGGTCATAATAAATTGTATATCACTCTATATAAACAATATCAAATCAGTCAGCTCCTTAATAAAATGTGTTCAATGGACTATGGTTTCTCAAACTTACACTACCAATCATAGTAGTCCTATCCCTAAAGCAATTCTGGTCCTCTGTCTGGGTTCTGTTGACAGGCCTTTAGAATAAGAACTTCTCTTAGGTATTTTGCCTTTCCCACAGATTCACCTTAGGTCCTTTTTTACCCTTTTTACCTTTATTACATATCACATAAAATGATGTTTGTTCATTAAATACCTGGGCAAGGAGGAGGTGCCTACTTGACATTTGGAACACACTCACATTTTATCTCAAATGAGGATTATACAGAAAATCTATAAATGAGGATACTGAAAAACTAGAAGCGATTGTTAAAGGCAACCTGTCCCCCTTTCTCAAAAAATGGTTTCCTTGGGATGCATTTATAGGCACTTGAATGGATGGACATTCCGTTTGCCATTCTTCTTAGCTGTTGTTAATGCCATGTCACTTGGTAGACAATAACTTTAGTCATGCTGTTATTATTACTCTGTATTCATTCAGATTCACTACAGTGTACAAGCTGGTCACTATTAAAACTGAGAAACTACTCTCCCCTTCCAAGACGTTATTATACTCCTTGAGGAAAACAAAACAAGTTGTTAATATTACAGTACTTTAAAAATTTTAATAAATAAAACTGTTAAAAGTTCTATATGAGTGCCATCTGCAAGTGGCGAGCTGGATGGAATAACTCACCCAGAAACCAAAGCGCAAGGCTTACCAGTTTTCTGGAGGACAGCAAACAACGTAAGAAGAAGCTGGGGTTTTGTTGGCTTTACAAAAAAGATAGGGCTGTGTACATGATCCAAATTGTGTTCTTGGGTTAAGTGTGTTAGATCCAGAAGGAACACTTGTAAGATGCTAATTATAAAGCTATTTCCACTTTGATTGACAAGCATATAAAATAGTTTTTATGTGTCACCCATAAAAAAAACATTTTCGTAGCCTATATATCCAAAGTGAATTCATAGACCCAAGGTGTTTTGAACAAATTCTAATGTGATGTGAGTTCACCATCTTCTATTTTATTAATGGGATTGTTTTGGGAGTATAACATCTGTTTTTTATGATCTCATTAGCTTTTAAAAATTTTGGCTCATATGCATTCATAATGTTATCTCGTTTTAAATTACTGGTTTAGCTGTACAGTTCATCTTTACAAAATTGTCAAGAAATTGGCAATTTAAATTTTGGATCACTAAGTTCATTGAGCTGGGACATATAAATCACTCACAAGATTTCAAGAACAGTAAGAAAATTAATTTGGGGCCACGTGCATCAGTATTAAGACTGCTTAATGATATGTTTATAACCCTACTATTAAATGCATTTTTTGGGAAAATAGACTTAAAGGGACAAGTATTGCTAAAAATGTATAAAATGCCATGTTTTAAACATTCATTTTTATTTAGTGTGAGAATTCCAACAATCTAATTCTTTTAAGATCTCCTCTGATCTGCAATATGCGGATTAGTTATTAATTAATTTGTTGTTAATTAATTATTAATCAACTATTTAATTCATTATTTTTAATTTTATTTTTTTTATTATTCATTAATCCAGAGGAAAGCAAACAGGAAAAAAAACAAGTGAAACTTAGCCAATAGTCTCAAAGGGAAAAAAAAATTCCTTCCTAACCCAAGATACTGGCGATCAAATTTCTCCCTGGATCAATACTCTTTCTCTAATTATCCAGGATAACCCTGAATTCCCTTTTTAATTAGAAATAAATCCAGTCCCCTTTTAAAGTTATATATCGAATCTGCTGTCACCACCTACCCTGGTAGAGAATTCCACAGATTAACCACCCTTACTGTGAAGAACCATTGTATTTCTTTCAGGTGGAATCTTTTTACTTCTAACCTTTAGGGGTATCCTCTATACTTTGTATTGCTGCCCTTAGACCGTTAAAATCTGCCCTTTTAAAATTAAGAGTTTTTGTTGGCCCCTTAAAATGTTGTTTTTTAATTCAATCTCAAGACTGTGTTGTGATCACTTTTTCTCAAAGGTTGTCCTAGTTCAACATTTGATACTATATCAATATTATTTGGGATGACTAAATCTAAGATAGCTTCATTTCTAGTAGGCTCTTGCATAACCTGGCCAGATAATGATCCCTGAGTGTACTCAAGAACCTGCTCCCGTTAGCTGAAATGCTGGTCTCATTTATCCAGTTTATTTTAGGGTAATTAAAATCTCCCATTATTACAACTTGCCCATGCTTAGCTGCATTTCCAATCTGTAACAATAATTGTATTTCCTCACTTTCAGCTATATTTGGGGGTTTATAGCATACTCCTACTAATATACTTTTGGAATTTCCTGCTCCGCTATTTAAATCTACCCAGAAACATTAAACTTTATCACTAGTTCCGCCATAAATATCTTCTCTGATTATAGACTTAAATTCAGACTTAACATACAGACAAATCCCTCCTCCTATTTTACCATTGCCCCTATCTTTTCTAAATAGGTTATAACCATCCAGATTAACAGTCCAGTTATGAGATTCATCCCACCACGTTTCGGTAATGCCTATTAAATCCCATTTTTCATCAATTGCTAATAATTCTAACTCTCCCATTTTTCCTGGCAAGCTTCTGGCATTAGAGAGCATACCTCTTATGTTATGAGTCTGTAGTTCTGAAGTGCCTGCCACTGTACTTGAGTTACTTAGTACTACCTCCCTATTGACTATACTACTCCTCCCCCATCTCCTCCCCTATGAGTTGTTAATTCATCCCTTATATCCTTCACACTTTCTACCCCATTACTTACATCTAGTCCCTCCCCCCACCTACTAGTTTAAAAACTCCTTCAGCCTTTCTACCATCCTATCCCCTAGCACAAAAGCTCCCTCATCATTAAGGTGCAATCCATCCCTGCTGTAGAGATTGTACCGAAGTGAGAAGTCAGCCCGGTACTCTAAAAACCCAAACCCCTCCTTAGTGCACCACATCTTTAGCCATGCATTAACCTCCCTAAGCTCCTTCTGCCTCCCTGGGCTAGCACGTGGCACTGGCAGTATCTCAGAAAATACTACCTTGGAGGTCCTTGCCTTCAGCTTTAGGCCAAGACCGCCGGTTTCCAGCCCCTCCCAATAATTTGTCTACCCGATCCAAAACATGATGAACCCGAGCACCCGAGACAGCTGGGATCTGGGCGACAAATAACCCTGTCTACCTTCCTAATAATAGAGTCCCCTACCACCAAAACCTGTCTGTTGCTCTGCCTATTCTGCCCTCCCACTCCTCCAGTAGAACTGTTCTCCCGACTGTTATTCCTGAATTCCTGAATAGACATCCCCAACAGTTTTACTCAATCTGGCAAATCTGTTGGTGTTTGCCAACTCAGAACTGACTTGCCTCCTCCTGTTCCCCCTGATTCCCCTTCCAACTGTAACCCAGCTACCTCCCTGGACATCCTCACTGGCCCCAGCACCAACCTCCATGCTAGGCCCAGCTAAACTGTGCTCAGTGAGCACCAACTCCCTTTCCAGTGGAGCAATATCACTAAGTGCTGCAATTCTCCGCTCCAGATCTCCAATTTGAGCTTCCAGAGAGGCAACATGCTCACACCTGTCACATAGGTATGGGTAATGGATCAGCTGTTCCAGTATTGCATACATATGACAGGATGTACATTGAGTGAGGTTGCCACTCGACTGACTCATAATTATTATTATTATTGTCTACAAAATTTCAGTGGGAAAAATAAAGAATATCAAATAATATATTTGTATAAAGTTTTGTAAAATATATATATACAGTATATATATATATATATGTGTGTGTTATTTTATTCTTCCCCTTTGCACTATAAATCTGCCTCTCCCCCTTTTCCCTAAGTCCCTACTTTTATTTAAACACCTACACTTTTACTACAATTGCACTTATACTAGAAATGTTTGCAAGCTCACAAGTTCACCCCTTCTCCTGTTTCTATTAACTTCTGCCTTCTCACCTGGGCACAATTAGTGCATTCTGTAATTTATCAGCCTTTGGTTGCAAAAGGAAAATCCACTTGCAAAATATCAGTTATTATTTGCACAACTTGAGACCTACTTACTATCTCCTCCTTGTTCCAAGTGTACATAGGTCTATAAGTCAGAAATGAATGCATGTTCTTCCTGAGAAACTTAAACAATCAATGTCACAAGGCTGCAGAGCAATTCTAGAACAGGTTGCCCATACTGTCCATGGTTTAAAGCTCCCTTGGTTTGGGAGGTAGACTTAAGTACATGCACTGAGTGAATTATTCTTTTTTTGTGGACTACTCATATCTACTGTTCTAATTTTAGTCACATAAAGTAGTAAGCCCAAGATCTACCATTGTTTTAACTACTTTTGGTTTTCTCTAGTGTTTTAGTGTTAGCCTAGTATACATTCCTCTGCTGGATTCTTCAGTAGAGTTAGCTGTATTTTTGTTGATGCTTATTCCAAAGTAGGGACAAATAAATATAGTTTCTGATGCCTTTAGTGGTCCAGACATAAAATGAATCATAAATGCAGTTTATTCAAACATTCTTTCTTCTTCTTCTCTGGAAAATGCTTGTGTTTTCATGTTGCTGCTTATCATTAGAATAGAGCACAAATATAAAAAGAGGGTAGATTGACAATTGTTTAATTGTTACAAAGACAAAATATGTTTCACTACCTTCCACCCTGCATTCCAAGGGCCCTATTCTATTACCTACTTGCAAATGCCTTGAACTCATAAATTTGGCTTTGGATGTTTTTTCCATAGTAGTTTATATGCATTTTATTGACTTAAGAATTCATTAGTGTCGATAAGTAATATTTGCCGAATATATAGCAATATTAAGATTGATTTTAATGGTGTATAAATTTACGAATATGACAACTGAATCGGGCCCAGGTCTATTTTTATCTAGTTTATACTTCAGCAAGATAGATAGGTACTTGCACACAAATGTTGCCATGTACCATGTAGACCAGACTTTCCAGCTCCTGTTGTCAAGATCAAGCTCCAGAGGCACTCCAGATTTCTAGAATATGGCCATATTTGAGTTTCATGCACTCAAAGAAAATATACTGAAATCTGGTGTGATACCGACCTCAAGATGCAGAGTTGGACAGCCCTCATATAGACTAATATAATTCTTTCTGTCGCAAACCACCATATGCTAGTCAGGGGTTTGTGAAGTATTCTCTTTGCACTAGACCTTTAGGCTAAGTGATTCTGTATTTTTAGCTCTTGGTATATCCACTTTCATATAGAGATAGTTGTTTCACTAGACTGTAATACTGGGGGCATTATAATTGTAACAGCTTGTTATAGAGATTATATTCATGTTAAACATGTATGTATTGATTTAAAAAAATTGAAGGTATACTTTGCAACCTGGTCTATGGAGGTGTAATCAAATTTTTGATTGCAAAGGCAGATATAATAGGTCCTTTGTGGAGCTGACACAATGCATCAAAAGGAACAGTTTATAATTGAAGGCCATGTGGAGAGATGCAAACAACAAACTTACTAAACAATCACATATTTTGCAACAACTCTGAGTAATTGCCTTCTGAACTAGTGATTTGAATTATGTTACCAAGTAATATTGTTTAATGGCATCATGGTTTAATTGGTTTTTGTTAATATGTTTAGTTAGTTTGTGTTACTGTCTGATGTCACCATAGTATTTTTCCTATAAATATGCTACACCCTGTTTAATAAAGGAAACTTCTGGTTCAGACATAGCTGGTAGAACTAGGTTCTTTATTAGAAAGAGAATGATATGCATTTCACCCAATACCATTTATAGGTCTCAAAGCATTATGTATACATACCGGTCCTTCTTGAATTGCTATATTATACAAATACTGAATATTTGTAGATAGCAGCTCTTTTTAGGAATCATATGTCTGTGGCCATAATGATATCCTAGATAGAAAGCACATTTTATTAGAAGCCTAAACACTCCTATCATGGCCCTCCAATTTTCTGGGAACACAGATGTACTATTTACTGAATTCTGGAAAATTGTCGCTTTCCTGAAAAGATAGATGTACTAAAATAGGCCTGCTATTTACTGACAACTGGTTTATTTTAGGAAAATCCTTCTCACTTTTTTCTTGATTTTGGAAATTTGGTTGCCTATCAGAAGATTTATTTTATGAGATATAATGGAATATTTTTTTAATATGATTCTTATTTTAGTCAATCACATATATAGTTGTGAGCATGCGGGTCGTTGCTAATGCTGTGGGCTCGCATAGCGAGCAGTTGCTGGCAAGGAGCGCCCCCTTGCCAGCAACTGCGGACCTCGCAACATTTACAGACTTACGACAAACAAATACGAGACGCAGGACTTAAAAAAAAAAAATATTACGACCTCGCAAAAATACGACTTTAACGGCCGACCTGCGCGAACCTGAAAACATTAGAAACACAATAAATACACACACAAAAATACATAAAAAACATACCCACAGCAAGGGGGGGGGGCACCCAGGACCTCTGCAAGTCAAGTTACACCTCCATTTAAGTCAAAATTCCAGAGTTTAGACACCCGAAAATCCTCTAAGCAAGAGAAAAAATGGGAGCTGAAAAAAACGAAAACGAGGCTACAGGAACCTAAACACGCAAAACACCACCAAGCACATACAGACTTTCCCAAAAAGCCGGACGAGGTCCAAGAACACAGACGCAAAATCAGCCACAGCCGCGTACTACATATTAGACGCCATTTTACAACAATAACTTCATGAATGCGGAAGTACACAGCTACACTAACACATTTTCCTCGCGCACACACACTATTTACACTACACACTGCACACATTGCTAACACTTACACAGCAGCTCCACAGCAGTGAAAACACACACTATATGCTCCAGCAACATGAAAACAGATTGACAGCTCTTCAAAACAATGCTTCCTGATATATTACTTCAAAATAGGTAAAGTATATTAATTTATAATTTTATTAATTACTTCATTAGCATCCAAAAAAAACCCACCAACGCTGCTCATAGCACACAAACAACCAACTGCGCGAGGCTCGCAATCAGCGCCGAAGGATCTTGGAACACCAACAAAATTAATGTTGCAAACAAACACCATTACCTGCCTTACAATCTTATTGTTGTCATTTTCTGATGGGCAAGCTGCTAGTTATTAATAAAAGTTACATGTTAAGTTATAATATTATCTTGATCATGAGTTCTCACAAAAGAACTGATCTCTTATCTCTACAAATATTCAGAACCGTGTTCTTTCTCCTGATGCTGCAACTTCCATGCTCTGTTTGTGGCTGTCCGGTCAGATGGGAAGCTACCAAAATTATACTCCATTCCTTTTGTTTAAATTGCTTCAGTTGTCAAAATTTTATTTTTTAAATTAAATAAATTAAAAAATACAGTCTTACATTGTATGCCAAAATTCATCAAGTTTGTTACCTAGGAGGGGGGTCTCGATTCAGAGACAATTTGAATACAGGTGTATTAAAAGCAATTCTACAAGAGAATGCATCTTATAATTTTACTGCATCTACAGTGTATTCCCAATTGGCAAACCAGGTTAAAAAAAAGTATGGCTGCCCTCAGGGAAGTAACATTGCAAGTAATAATTAATATTTATTTTTAGTTATTTTTAAAATATTTTGCCTGTTGTTAAGGCTAGTGCTTTTAAAGAACTGGTCCTTTAAATACCACTTAAATTTCAATCACAACTCTTTACTAGTAAGGCCACAATTGCATATGGTTTTCATGAGAACTTGTTCAAGCTATATCCATATTTGTGATAAGAGAAACAGATTCCTCATAACCAGTAATGAATTAAGGCAAGATGGTGTCCAGAAGACAGGTCAAGCTAGCCTGCTCTGCATCAGCTTGATTTGTAGATAACTTTATGACAGGCACTACTGCTTATAGGGAATGCAGCCAATAAAGAGGCTGAGGGCTGTAGACAAAGAGTCAGTCATTGCTCCAGTAGAATGATATCACAAGGTCAGGGATGCAAGCAGAAAGAACACACATATGAAATTAAAAGTGACAGGTATTTACTTAACAACTTCCTATGTGTACAGAGAAATACATGTATTTATGTATGTTCACACAGAAATGGTTTGCATCACAAATATTTATTGAACTTGTTTGTTTTCTAGTAGCGCTTTCACCGGGCATATTATTATCAACTTAAGCATAGCTGAAAATATATATATATATATATAGAAGGAAGTGATCAACTGAGCCTTGGGACTTAGGGGTTTAGAATTTTGAAGGTGCATTTCTCTCAGGCTAATACCAGTATAGCTGGATAAATAAATTATAAAGACAATAGCCTTAAAGTGTAATATTGTATTGACCTTCACATATATATACCAATAAGTGATTACGTAAACCCCACTTTTTCAGTCCCATATTATTGGATCATAAATTAAACGGTAAAGCCCATGAGACAAAGAGTCCAATAAGCCTATCTCTTCCTGTTCAAGTCCGGTAGATATATATAAAGATATAGTGCTAAGGTATATAAGGTAATGTGGACGTTCAGGAGTACACATGCTTGATGTGCATGATTGACCATTATAACATATCCTAACACATCAAATACTAATGCATGTAATTCATCAGATTATCCCCCAGAGGAGCTCTATATAGTCTCTTTTAGATTTTTCTATTACATTAGCAAGATCTTTATCCCTAATTAAAAGGGAAATAGACATTAAGGTCATTTGAAACTACAAGATTCTTGCTAATATTTACTTATACAAAGGGTGTCTTTCCTTTATTTTTAAATGTTTTTAATTGTGTGATAGCATCAGTGTTTTAATAAAAATGTAAATAAAATGTAAATAGTACTTACTTATCCTTCCCCACTTTTTGTTTCCCTTTTGATATTAAAACATTAGTGTTAAGCACTTTCAGTGGGTGTTCTAAAAAAAAACTGTTAGTCCAGATAATGGTGAGTATAAAATGTAAGATCCAGCACTTGGTCATAACATGTTATATTTCATACTTTTGAGAAAGTTTCTTCAAGATATACTGACCAGGGCTCAGGACAAGTTGAACTAATATAAAAGTCAGCAATCTTACAAGTGCATGTTAGAGGGACAGAAAAACAGTGTATACATTTTGACAATACATACTGTATATGAAAGGGATAGTAAGAAATGTGGAGCTTTGTGGGTTTCAGACATACTGTAAGTGTAGGAGTCTATTTGGAAGGGAGTTTGTGAAATTATAGAAAACTCTGAGAATGTGAAAAAACTATTTATACCTTATTTGTTTAGAAACAGAAAGTTGTCATTGTTTCTTTTCTTTTGTCCATTTCAATCTTGTTTTGTTTGTTGGATGAAAATATAAATCATATTGCCTGACAAATATTTTCTTGTATAATATCTAGTCATTCAGACAGCTATAGAGTGTGCCCATAGAGTATAAGGTTAGTTGGGACACTCACAGCCCTATTAAATTCACTGAACGTTGAAAACTGTAGCCCGTAACGTACCCCGCAAGACTTACGGCTATTAAATTGGCCTCTCAATGCTACGCGCAAACGACTTGTGTTGGTGCGAAAAAACCCTACGGGATGTTGAAATCTGAACTCCATGGTCGCAAATCCTTTGATCTGTCATGCCTGTAACTGTAACGTTCACAATCACGCTATTAAATTGCAACAAATCCACTGGCGTTTAATCCAGTAACCCACAAATGGAGCCAAAAACCAAAGGGGAACTAGAGAGGACACGCAAGGGGGTTAAAGTCCTATCCGTAGTACTGTAAAAGCATATATGCATACACTACTGTACTTAAAATCAAAGGGAAAGTGATGTTAGGTATTAAAATAAATAGCACATTTTCAAGCTCACAAATCTGCAATATAAAATATTTTTATTTCTGTTGAATTTTCGTGTTATATCGATCCCGGCAATCCATGTGTTAATACATATAATGCAACTCTCATGGACTTGAATATCATATTTACTGATTTATTAATATTGCATTATTTCTGGAATGCGGGTACAATGGGAACTCATAATTGAAACCCATAAGGCTTTGAAATCTAACCTCCATTTTTGAGTGACGTAATGATGACAATCTAATTTGCCATTGGCTCTGTCTAAACCCGTAACTACGGGTTTGACTAATTGATCATGTTCACAGCTGCACATCCAGCAGCGCAAGAATGGTTTACGGGCTTGCGTTTCTGGCCCGTAACTCGCGGCATGGTGGAATTTGATAAATCTGTAGCGCAGCTGAATTTCTAGCCTGCAGCCTTTGCGAGCTTGCCGATGCCACTATGGGCTTCGAATTTAAGTGCAAGCCCACACTTTACTTCATACCACCTGCAAGTCTGCAGGCTGGAAATTTGCAACAGTTACAGAGCGATTCAATTGATCAAGCCCGCAGCTACCTGGCCGAAAGCCGGAACCGTAAATCATGCACCCGTAAGTAGCATTTCAGAGCATGATCATGATCAATTAAGCAAGGCCGTAAATAGCGATTTAGAAACAGCCAATAGTAAATGACATCAGTAAAACATGGAGCTTAAACGTCAATCAAATAGCGTTTAGAAGTTCGATAGGCATTTGGACTTGCAATCCGGCAATATACAAAATAATAAAAATGAATGAAGAAAATGTTATAGTCCATGTGGGTGGCCTGATATGTATTAACTCCTTGATTACCGTGATTGATATAACACGGAAATGAAAAAATACTTTTTGACTGCAGATTTGCGAGCTTGAGACTGTTGTGCAATTAATTATAATGTCTTTCATCGCTTTCCACGTATTTTAAAGTCCATTATTTTGTTTTTATTTGCTTTTATAGTGTTACGATCAGGTGTTTAACCCCCTTGCGAGTCCTCTTTAGAGTCTTTAGACTGCTGTAGCCTTGTTTTCGTTTTTTTCGGCGGCCATTTTTTCTCTCGCTTTGAGAATTTTTTAGTGTCTAAACTCTTTTAATTTGAGTTAAATTTGAGTTAAATTAGTTTTTGAGGTCCTGGATGCTCCCTCTTCCTGTAAGTAAGCTTTTTATGTATTTGGTGTGTGTATTTGTTGTATTTTTCATGTTTTTATGTGCGCGTTGCGGCCGATTTTTGCGAGGTCGTAGTGGTTCGTAACGTGTCTCATATTTTCCTTGCGTAACAACGTCAATTTTGAGGCCCTTGCTTCTCGTATATATCACATATATAGTTGTGAGCATACGAGCCCGCAAACGTGAGCAATGGCTCGTATGTTCACAACTATATATGTGATAACTACACCAACAACTCACTGAATTGCTTCTTCTTTATTCTCTGGACTTACTTCTCTTAAATTTACTTAATCTGACTCTTCTCCACAAAAGTTTTCTTGAGCTGCTCCTTCTCTATAGAATTTCTTGCTTAGCTCTGTGAGATTACCTCCATGTTTTCATAGCTTGAAATGTCCTTCAGAAGAAAAGCCTTTTCTATGACTTAGAATATATTGTACTGTATATAGTTAACACAACCTACTGACACCTACTATTGAGTTGATTCATAATTTATGACAGTATCATGCAGGTGTCAACTTAACTTGATCCATTTTAAACCTCTCTTACCCTTTTGTCTCCCTCACTCAGTTATCTTTTCTAGAGCAAACTCATGAACTCCTTGTGGATCAATATGTTTAACTTTCTTCCAATCACATTTGTCATATATTTAATCTAATAATTATAATTTACAGCAAATTTTATATTTTGCTAAAGAAAATATTGGCACTGTGTAAACAACATTTAAAATATAATTATAAATAAAGATATAAGGTAGCTCAGATAAAAGCAAGCAAATAGTTTGAGCTATAGCATAAAAGAGCTAAGACTGTTATACTGTAGACTTAAAGGGAATTTTAAATCTGTAAACATTTAAATCCTAAAATATTTTATTTCAATAAACAAAATACTTCCTGTTGTTAAGTTAGAGACACATTACAATTGGATATGTTGGTATTTATGTGGTATTAGCTTAACATGTAAATTGTCAATGTATTGATCCAAATCCAATTAAAACCATACTGCAGCATCCAGCTAAATCCATACTGCTGCATGGCTGGGGAGACTACTGATCTGAGGGCTCAGTCTCTTTTGCAGCAGGCTGCTTGAAGACCGTAGGGCTTAGGGACAATGGGAAAAGTGGCTGGGTACATGTACCCTAATTTATTGGAAAGTTTGTAGGGGATCGATTGGGATGGATACGTAGCTTGCTCATAAAATGCTCCCACAGTTACATAAGAGCCTTATTGCGCAGCTACGTATCCCATCAGCATAGTGCCCTTAGTCTGTGTGATGTTCATGAAGATGCAATGTATTTAAACAATGTAGTTTTTAACCAAATTATGTGACAGTTCTCCATAAAGCTTACACAAGTAGTTGGTTTTAAAAAGTAGGTTTTGAAATCTCCCTCTTGCACAAAAAAGTCTCTAAGATTTTTCACATAATTTTGAAAATCAAGGCCTCGACGATTCCCTACAACCACTGTAGATTTTCTCGCTATAGATTTTTTTCTCCAGTGGACTCCAACACAATCATGCAAGCACTGATAATTACCGCATATTCATGTGTGTATGGGGTTAAATATCTTACTAAGACTGCATTTTATCCTAGTTCTTGCCAATTATTCTCCTGTATAACTTGAACATCTTACCAGCCATTCTTGGCATAATGGTCTTAATTTACTAAACACTGAACTCATGGTAATGTGGCATTGATGACATTTATAGCAAACTAAAGAAAAGGAGTGTGTTGCAATAGTAACTGAGATGTTTTCTTAAATTACTTGCTGACTGTTAACTACTTACTTGACACCCGCTCACCTCACTACAAATTTTAATTGTGAGACTATCGGAAGAGTGGTCAATCATAAAACTGTATCAGTGAACCTTTTTCTGTATTCACAAAACCAAGAATTAATGGCGAGACTCACAAGCAGCCTTGCAAGAATATTCTTGCAAATGTCTATTCTGCTTACTATAAATAAAAATACATGTTACAGCATAACACTAGTTCATATTTCCTAAATTCATACTTGATTCGATCAATATTGTATTATAATAGGTAATAATATAATAAGTTAACTTATAATATGTTTAGTGAATCATGTATCAGATGTAATATTAGTCACTTATAGGTAAAAATAAAAAAAATAAGTGGGGAGTTTAGTAAAAGATAACGGGTGTGTACTCGGGGGCGTTATATTTATCATGAATGCAGTGTTTAGCAGGCTTGTTAAAGAGTTTTATGGGCATGTCATGTGGTTTACCATGGAATTTACCAAATACAAATCTTGCTATTAACTATCCACAATGCTGATATTGAACATTTGCTGTTTCAACTCCACAGTAGCAATATATTCTTAAATAAAAATGATATGACACTATTCAGCCAATGAAATAGAACGTAAGTGGCTAAATACAACAGGAAAATTACAACAACTAAAAAGTGTAAATTAATCCAGATTTATGGGAATACTGTACTGTGGAAACTAGACTGGGCCATGCAAATGAGCCCACAATGCATTTTCACTCTTTGATCTAAAACCATTTTAAACATGGCTCCTTGTATATATAATGTGACATAGAATGTGTAAATTATTTTTTTATTCATATTACTTTTTAAGAAAATATGGTTGACAGACTGACATTCTAAACAAAAGTGATTAATATGTGGTACTGATGTTATAATTTAGCTGGGTTTGCTGTTATTATACGGCAATAATGATGTCATGCCAACCACTACATATTTGCCAACCTCTTTGTGGCATTTATAGGGCATGCACAGAGCCTAAATATTTCACTCTGCATTTCAGTATTGATGATAAATATATAAAAGATCTATATTATTCATATATCATTCATAACACATTCACAGAACAGGTCACTGAGTCAAAAATGTAATACATTACCATATTTCAATATTTTCATGTATTACTATATGTATCTTCAGCTCTGTATAACATAATTTCCTTTACCTGCCCTATCTTCCTATGTTAATTTTTTGGGCTTGCAGTTGTATGCAGTTGCCCTATGACCTATCCAATTCTTGAAATATTCTAGTTCAAACTCATAAGTGTTTAAAATAATAAAAACAATAAAGATTTGCAACTGACGGCAATTAAATCAGCCATATGGTATGTTGGGATTTGCAAAGGTTACTTGAAATTAAGAGACAATGGACACTTCACTTTATGCTACTAATTAAAACAATTAAAATGATATCACAATGACTTAAAATGAGAATGATCTCAGTCTAAGCACATAATAGTTTCTTTTGTGCCATGGGTCATGCATCTACTCAGATGTAATATTCAGGAAGCACATTTCATTAGACTAAATAAAGCTTCAATCATGTGTAAAATTTCCAGCTTGAATAGGCAGCCATCATATCAGTCATCAGTCTGGATGTATTTAATGGGTGTAATTTCTTCCTCATATTCTGTGTGTATTGTTTCTTTCTTATTATAGGAATTTATGCATCTTAATAAGTTGGTTTTGTTGTTAAAGCTAGGCAGGGTCAGTCTTCTGAAGGGTGGACACAGAAATATGTTTCCTTCAGATTGTCAAAAATTGTTTAATCGTTGAGGTAATAAATAAAAAGGTAGGAGAATACTGATATTTTAGGAGTGAGTCATACAATGTAGAAAACTATTTAGGTCTTAGTACATTTGAGAATATATTAAGATGTACATACAGGGTCGAGTCACTTTATTACTACTTTTCATGAGCTGGCTTTGTGGGTATATAAGGTGACATAAAGCATTCTGAAAACATATCAACCATTGCTGTCATGGGTAAAACTGGGTAAAACTCAGACTTTGAAAATCAGATGATTACTGGCTTTCTGAAACATTACACTGTGAACCGTTCGCGTGCTGCTGTGGTTAAAGTGTAGAGTGACTGGACAAACTGCATAATTGCAAATTAACAATGTTGAAACTGGGGAGCACCATGTGCCATTGATGTCAGAGTTGAATATCAGCTGCGAAGGTGTGTGAGGGCCAAGTAACATGCTACAGTTGATCGACAGTTGTACAAATGAACCAGGGGATACCAGACGTGTGTCTAAAATGACAGAACAGCCAGCCCTGTTGCGTATGGGGCTCAGAAGCAAACGGCTGGTCGCTGCACCCATGCTGACAAGGTTGAATCGTCAGTAACAACTTCAATTTGCACGACAATACCAAAATTGGACCTCTTCTGGTTGGCAAAGGGTTGCCTTTTCTGATGAGTCATGTTTTTTGCTCATTCGAATGGACATTGGCTTGTCAGGAGCGAAACCTCAGAGAACAAACACTCTTCCACCATGGAAGAACACAAGCTGGTGGCGGCAGTGTTATGGCCTGGGGAATGTTTTCTTGGTATTGTCTGGGTCCACTCATACCTCTGGAAGTCTCTCTTGCTGCCTCCACTCTCTCTGCATCACTGTTTATGTTTAAACTGAGGGTTTCATCTCATATCAGTGTTTTTGTGCTCTTTGTGCCTTTATCCGTTTATCTGTCATTTAGGGATTATTTCAACTACCTTTCCTCAGTATAGATGTATACTTTTGGTGGCAGGTGTGTCGTGGTCTGGGCCTGCATTAGTGCTGCCAGCACTGGGGAGCTACAGTTCATCGAGGTAACCATGAATGCCAACATGTACTGTGACATACTGAAGCAGAGCATGATCCCCTCCCTTCGGACACTGGGTCGCAGGGCAGTATTCCAACATGAAAACGACCCCAAACACACCTCCAAGACAACCACTGCCTTGCTAAAGAAGCTGAAGATAAAGGTGATGGACTGGCCAAGCATGTCACCAGACCTAAACCCTATTGAGCATCTGTGGGGCATCCTCAAACAGAAGGTGGAGGAGTGCAAGGTCTCTAACATCCAACAGCTCTGTGATGTCATTATGGAGGAGTGGAAGAGGACTCCTGTGGCAACCTGTGAAGCTCTGGTGAACTCCATGCCCATGAGGGTTAAGGCAGTGCTGAAAAATTATGGTGGAAACACAAAATATTGACACTTTGGGCCCAATTTGGACATTTTCACTTTGGGGTGTACTCACTTTTGTTGCCAACGGTTAAGACATTAATGGCTTTGTTGAATTATTTTGAGGGGACAGCAAATTTACACAGTTATACAGGCTGTACACTTACTACTTTACATTGTAGCAGAGTGTCATTTCTTCAATGTTGTCACATGAAAAGATATAATAAAATATTTACAAAAATGTGATGGTGTACTCACTATTGTGAGGTATTGTATATATATATACTTTTTTAATATATTGGAGGGGGCCAGGGGCATTGAGAATTTAAGCTAAGAAATTATAAAACAAACGTTTTTCAGGAGCACTGCAGCAATTGGGTCAACCCAGAGAATGTAGGTAGATCCGCCTCTGCTTCCTGTCCTGGGAGTAGAGTTGAATTATCCCCCTAATGGTCGTAATAATGTGACTCAACTGTGTAACTTATTCATTATCAACTGTTGCCAACAGTGTATTTGTGTGTAATTGTATCTTAGCAACTGATCCAGGAGCTATACAGACTTGTTTTCATAAACAGTAATATACCTTAGTAGGGGACAATGGATTACATCAGTGATCTGTGGTTAACATTTTAAAGGACACCAAATAAAGATATATTACCTACAACTTTGGATGTTTATTTCTTGTGGTTGAATATACTTTACTATTAGAAACGTTTCTCAAACCATATAGACAATATAGATCCAACAATATTAGTTTTAATGATGAGCCTAACTGTAGTTAAATAAAGTGGAAAAAGTAGGAAACGGTAGAAAACACCCCAAAACACTTCTAAATTGGTCTAGAGATTGGTGAATTCAAACCATTTTTGAAGAAACTGAAGAATTCAATGTATTTGGTAAAAGCCAATACCTTTCTGTGTTATTTTTTCCTTTATATAATTATGTAGCTCTATACAATTTAAGTAAAAAACAATAACACAATACAAAAAACAAACAAACATACATAGTGCTTTCCCTAAAGCTCTTAGCAAGACACAGGGTGCACTCAGTTTTATACCTCAACCAAAATATCATTCTTTGATGTCTCAGAACTATACCTCTTTCAAACCTCATAAATACTTCTGTAAATACTCAGAAACATAAAAAATAAAACACTAAAACGAAAACATAAAAAGCTCTATTATAAATTCAGCTTTCAGATTTTAATTTTCTTTGCAAATAGTGTATAAGCATTGGATGTGTATAAAGTAGCATTGTGAAGATGTCATTTCGTATGTCTGAAGGAAAAATGCCCAGTGGATTTCAGAGGAAATTTAGTACTCGACTTTGTAAATATTTAAGTACTTAATATCAGCTTAAATGCTCCTTGAATTCATAATTGAAAGAACACTGTGCAAAACTATCCAAAACGAAAGAGGAATACTAAGCTTAAACATTACGTAATGGACCATTGATGTCAGATATTTTCCATGCAGTATTTTAAATAACTAAGCTTTATAATGGGCAAACTAATTTTAGAAAGTAAATATAAATAAACAAATACGTAGATAAATACATTTACATTAGAAATGCAATTATTCTGCTGCTCAGATCTATTTTCTTCTCTCAGATGATTCTGCATATTACTTCTGAGGAGGGTATGTCCTTAAAACGAATTACTTTAGTTAATAGCACTGGCAGTTTTGGATGCCACACTCCAACAGAAACTTCTTCTGTATTCAAAGTATCCTCCTACTTCAAGAATAAAAAAAAATGTAGTATCCACAGCAGCATAATTGCATATAAAAGATAGAGGCTGTATTATTAATTTATTTATTTTTACATTTAAACATATTTAACCTGAATTTAAGCTTTTTTTGTCAAAATGTGTATTTTAACTATAGAACGTCAGATGACATTGAATGACTATTTCTAGTCCACACAAAAGTACCATTCATGTACCATATACCATTTTCTTTTTTAGAGCAGTGTGGATAGCTTGCAATTAATTTGGAGTGAGCAACTATTGAATATCCAGAAGCACCACACAATAAAGCACAAAATGAGAACTGAAGCTTGTGGCATATCATATTTAAACCGAGGAACAAAAAAATGAATTCCTACTTTGACCACACTCACCTTGACTTACCTCTGTTATTGACGTCTCAACAAACAGTGTCCACACGACAATGCATCCTCAACACATTTGCAAGAACCAGTGTTGTAGCAACTGGGGGCGAGGGGGGCTGAGCGCCCTGGGCTTCACTTACTTAGGGGCATCACTCATGTGCCTTCCCCCAGGCTCCCTCCTACCCCCTTGTGCCTCCTTCCTCTTGTCTCTCCTTCCTGTTGTCTCTCTTCCCTCTTGTCCCTCTTGTCCCTCTTCCCTCTTGTCCCTCTTCCCTCTTGTCTCTCTCTCCTCTTGTCTCTCTCTCCTCTTGTCTCTCCCCCCTCTTGTCTCTCTTCCCCCTTGTCTCCCCCTCCCTTGTGTCTCACCCCCTTGTCTCTCCCACATCGTCTCTCCCCCCTCATCTCTCCCCCTTGTTTCTCCCCCCTCTTGTCTCTCTCTTCCCTTCCCTGTATCTTACCTCAGTGTTCCAGCCTGGGTGGTGGCTCCTCCGCTGCCGGCCCCTGCTCATCTGAACCAGAAATGGCAGGGGGAGGAGCACACCCAGGCAGAAACACAGGGGTAAGATAAAGGGTGGAGGAAAGAGAAGGGTGGGAGAGACAAGGGGGTATAGATAAGAGGTAAGGGGAGAGGGGAGAGACAAGGAGAAGAGGAGAGACAAGGGAGAAGGAGAGAGACAAGGGTTGGGGGGAGAAAAAAGGGGGAGGGGAGCGAAAAGGGTGGGTGATAGAAGGATGGGTAAGAGACAAGGAAGAAGGGCAGATATAAAGGTGGGGGGGAAAACAAGGAGGAGGGGGGAGAGAGAAAGAAAGAGAATAGGGAGAAAGAGGAGGAGATAGAAAGTGTGAAGAGAGGGGGAGAAGGCACAGGTTGCACATTGGCTCGTACAGGCATAGGCTGCACTTTGATCTTTTCGGACACAGGCTGCACTTTGTTCCTTACAGGGACAGACTTTTTACTTCCTGAAGAGACAGAATGCGGGGTGTCATGAGGGAGTCGAGTTCCAAGCAAGCTTCAAATTCCAAGCCACTAAGAGAGGCTGTCAAATTCCAAAAACGAGGAAAAACGGAGCTGATGTGTACCGAGGTACCAGTATATATATATATATATATATATATATATATATATATATATATATCATTTTGTATTATTAACCTTTAATTGTAACTTGCCAACATATTCCTTAGCTCTATAAAGGGGTAAGGTACAAGTATAATCAAGTTCCCCACAATGAAAATAATGAAAGACCCTGTTATTAAGCTTTCAATCAGATATACAATGTGCTTTCCCTAAAGCACCTCATAAGATTGAAAACTCGCAAACTTACATTCTCAGGGGTGTGGGTGAGGTACAGGAGAGTGAAAGATGTATAGTGAGTGAAGAGGCTAAAGATGATAGGCTTTTTTGAATAGATACGTTTTTTAAGAGATTTTGAAGGATTTGAGGAATGAAGATAGTCTGGTGGAGCGAGGTAAGGAGTTCCCAAGAATAGGGGCAGAACAAGAAAAATCTTGAAGGCGGGAGTGAGAGGAGGTGATGAGAGAGGAGGAAGTGTATTTTGGGATGAGAGCAGAGATGTAGGAGGGTGCACTATTGTGGAGTGCTTTATACTGTATGTTAGGGTCATGGTTTTGAATTGTATTCTAGATGCTATAGGAAGCCAGTGGAGTGCCTGTAGATCTACAGACACGGAGCATTTAGTATGGAAGATGAGTCTAGCGGATGCATTCAAAATGGATTGGAGTGGAGACAGTCTGGTGATAAGAAGGTCAGCAAGGAGAGAGTTGCAGTAATCAAGGTGAGATATGATGAGAGGGTGAATAAGAATTTTAGTTATGTCTTGTGTAAGGTAATGACCTATTCGGATATGTTTTTTAGGTGAAAGCGACAAGATATTGTGAGTGATTAAATGTGAGGAATGAAAGAGTGGGAAGGGTCCAGTAGAACCTTAAGACAGCGGGCCTGGGAGGTGGGAGTGATGATGGCATTGTCAACAGTGAGAGATAAGTGAGGGGTGGGAGCTTAGGAAGAAGGTGAAAAGATAAGGAGCTCTGTCTTAGACATGTGGAGTTCGAGTTTGCGGGCAGACCTCCATGAGGATATGCTCGAGAGGCAATTGGCAACGTGAGCTAGCAGAGAGGGGGATAGTTTGGGTGCAGAGATGTAGATTTAGGTGTCATCGGCATATATATCCAAAAGATTTTATTAGGGCACCAAGGGAGGATGTAAAGATGGAGAAAAGGAGAGGACGTAGGACTGAGCCTTGGGGTACACTAATAGTTAGAGGACGAGGAGATGAAGAGGCACTAGAGAAGGAGACACTAAATGTTCGATGTTCTAGATAAGATGTGATGCCAAGAGAGTGGAGAATTTGGATAAGAAGAGGATGATCAACTGTGTCAAAGGCAGTAGAGAGATCCAGGATATTTAGGATAGAGTAATGACCCTTTGATTTAGCAGTGAGCAGGTCATTAGTAACTTTTGTGAGGGCTGTCTCTGTGGAGTTTTGGGTCGGAAGCCAGACTAAAAGGGATCAAGGAGGGAGTTCGAGGAAATAAATTGGGTAAGGCGATTGTAGTTTAGAAGCCATGGGAATTAGAGAGAAAGGGCGGTAAGTAGATGGAGAAGCTGGATCAAGTAAGGGTTTCTTAAGAATGGGTGTAATTATGGCTTGTTTCAAAGGTGATGGAAACTTGCCAGTGTCTAGGGAAAGGTTGAATAGATGTGTGAGAGTAGGGATAAGTATGGAAGAGAGGGGAGGGATCAGCTGTGATGGAATAAGATCATGTGGACAAGTTGTGAGACGAGAGGTTGATAGAAGACTATCAACTTCATCCTCAGCTACAGGGTTAATTGCAAATAGGAAACTATCTGCACAATATTAATGTGGTTGTTACAACCCTGTTGAGACAGAAGCTCCAGAAGCAGTGTCAGTAAAGAAAATGGAAAATTGCATATAAAATAAAAAATAAGCAATGGTGGTGTTTATATTTTATGCTTTCTAAAAACATTTCCCCATTATCTAGTTTAGTTATTCAGTACACCATATAGAAAGAAATTGACCACAGTGATTCTTTAAGATTTCTAATGTTTAGTTTTGATACACAAACTAAATTCCCTAGGAGGAATTCACTAAGCATCTGAAGTGACTGAGATGTGGTAAGAAGGGATGGGATCTAGATTTTTCCCCCTAACAAATAATACATAGTAAACACAGGGATGAATATCTCAGCCTCTTGAGATGCTTATTAAATCCTACCACCTGTACAATATGGTTGTTGTTGTGAAGACAATTTACCAAGATTTTCTGCTTCCCCATAAATGATTTGATGATCTAAATTGCTGGGTGCTGATTTTAATATAAAGTCACAACCTGGAGATTGCTCCTGTAAGCTAGAATAGGAGAATTAGGGGCACGTGGACTCCTCTTCTCTGGGTCATGAAAGTCGCTATCACCAAATATCCTAACTTAAAGCACTACTGTATTTAAGAAAAGCATCACATGTTTGTGAAGTATGTACCAAACTAGAGACTCTTTTTTCTTATAGATAGTTTCCATTGTGTCTGACTTGAACACTTAGTGACAGCTATGCTTATCTATGTGTGGTGGGGAAGATGGGAGGATGGAGAAGGGTGGGAAATTTGTTAAACCATTGGGGCCATTGGCATTTGACACTTTCTCCCTTCCCTGCACATCATGATGATCATCGGTCAGCTTGCAAATATAATAGCAAAACTGTCTCGTGCAGTAAACACCTCTCACATGCATTAACATTTCATATAAGTGTCATTGATGCCTGGACAGTCAGACACCACATTTATTTTTTTAGCTATATTTTTTACATTTTTACTTCCATATTATGTGCTTAGTGAGACATACATTACACACTACATTTTGAAACATATCTTTTTTTATCATAGTGTTGCCCTTTAATCCAAATAACATTACAATGGTGTGAAAAAAATGAGGAACTCAGCAAAACATATAGGGCCTCATTCTATTAGCGGCCGCAGCCGTTGCGGGGCCGCAAGGACCGGCCGCAAGCTATTCTGCTATTCTATTCCCTTACGGCCGGGGATTCCGGCAGGCTTGCGGCCGGTGCCTTGCTATCTCTTGCGGCCGCTCGCGCCGGAGGAAAGCCTTTGATCTAAAACGGCCGCAAGAGATTTGCAATTCAATTGCTCCGGGAAACCTCTCTGCAAGGCTAAAAGCGAGCCGCAGCTCACTTGCAGGATAGAGGTCTCGCTAGCACCAATTAAGCACATAAAATAGCTCAAATAAAGCCATCCTGCACTTTGAGAAGACTATAAAGGGATTTTAGGTGTTAGAAAAAATAGCACATAATTATCCTGTACTCAAATCCGTAAAATATTTTATTTTTAATATCCGTAAAATATCCATGTAAAAAGGCCAGAGTGCTTGGAGCACCTCAGACACACCCACGCCACAGCCGAAAAATAAACAGTTAATTTGAACCCGGGTTTGGGCAGATGTGCAAGCTTGAGAGTGGGTTCCTTTTAATCCTCATGTCCCCCAATATGATCCCTAGCATTTACAGAGCTGTACAGTGCAGGCTTGAATTTATTTTTGCGTTTTTATATTTCACAGCTTACGGCCGGTTCCAAGATATGCGGCCGGCCGTAAGATGAGATCCTTGCGGGCCGTATAATAGAATCGCGAGTTAACTGAACCCCCGCAAGGAATCGCAGCCTTACGGCCGATTTACGGCCAATAATAGAATGAGGCCCCTAGTGCAGCAGACAAACAATAATGATTATTCATGGAGAAGAGAGTAAAATGTCTACATTAAAACAATGTGACAATTATAGTCCAGAAGTAATACACAGACACCAAGTCCAGACTTTTCTAGTGGGCCTAAATAATTACATCATAACATAATTCCATTTAGTATTGACAGAATACATAGTTGAAAAAAGCATCTCTAATTATTATAGAAGGAACTTACATAAACAAATGCTTCTTTACATATTATATGTGGTCTCAATAATAATATTCTTCAGCATTTAAAAAATAGGACTTATTGTTTACACTTTTTAAAATTTGTTTACATTTTAATAAATTAAAATATTGCTTTAAAAACATAAAGCAGTAAAATATGGTGACAGAAGCTGAAAATAGAACCTAAAAAAGTGACTACAATAGAAATATTACAAAAGAAAAACAGAATATTTAAAGTATCATAACCGCTGCGTGCAGCACGGACAGCAGCTTGATGGGGTGGTAGTGAGTCAATAAGATGCTGGAAGGTTGGCAAGGGAATCTGAGGCCATGCAGACTGCAGTGCATCTGACAGTTGATGAAGAGTGTGAGGTGGATGATCCATATGGTGAACATGGAGATCAAAGTGGCCTTAAAGGGGTTTAAGTCCAAGGAATTTGAAGGCCAGGGAAGTACTTGAAAGCTTTCGTCATCCCCCTCCAATCACTCCCAGACAATTCTGGCCATATGACATTGCATTGTCCTGCTATAAGATCCAATCCGCTCCAGGGAAGACAGTCAACATGTATGGGTGTACTTGATCTGCAAGGATGGATAGATAAACCAATCGGTTGAGAGTGCCTTCCAGAGCTATGAGTGGACACAGACAATGCCAAGAAAACATTCCCCAGACCATACTGCTGCCGTCACTAGCTTGTATTCTTCCAACAATTGTTTGTTCTCGGAGGTTTCTCACCTGACAAGCCAACGTCCGTCCAGTCTATGGAGCAGAAAATCTGTCTTATCAGAGAAGGCAACCCTTTGCCAATCAGAAGAGGTCCAATTTCGGTACTGTTGAGCAAAGAGTATGTATATAAACAAATCTGTGCATATCAACACACTATTCCATTTCACCGCACTGGTAGCTTAAGTCAGGCTTCTGCCTTTTCTTGCCCCTGAAATATGCTGTCTTGGTAGAAATTAACACTTGACTGCAATACACCCTAAATCAGGGGTAATTAATAGTTTAAGAAATTAAAATTGTGTCCTTTCTTTAAGTTTTATTTATAATGTAAAGCTTATTCCGATATCATTTTGAATGACATTATATCATTATGTTGGTGTTGAATGTCATAATATGGGTGTTTACACAGTTGGGTTAAACCTTACTCTTAGTGATTTTGGGCAATAGATTATTCTATTACACTGAAATATCATAAAAAAGAAACCTGCAGAAACACACACTTTAAACCATTTATTTATAAAATAAAAGCATGGGGAGAGGACCTTGTCTTAATTTTTAGGGGGGAAAAAAGCATATTAATGATGGTGTTCAAAATTGACTACCCCTGCCTTACACCACAATCTCAAACTGAAGCATTTCATCTTGAACCAATAAGGTGTTCGTTATTATCAATAGTGATATAACAACTAATGCTTTATGATGAACTTCTTCTATGCTTTAACTATTAAAGCACTAAAAAATGTTTCATCTACTACTATTTCTATTGACTGTAAGATTTTTCATTATTATTTCACTGTTATATATTATTTCACTAATAATACAGGAGTGCTGACATCATTACTATAATATTACTAGTGATTTGTAATTTGATTGTTAAGCGCAGTTGGTTTATACTACTCCATATGAAATGTGCATATTAGTTATTACAGTTGAATCTTTTCTAGATTCAAGCTGAAGCCAAAACTCGATAACGCTGTTCCAGTTTTGCATCAAAATTACTTATGGATTTGAAGAACATTAGGTTTAATTATGAGGCTGAATTAGCGGTTTTAGCAACAGATTATCAACTTTGAATTTATTGGGCAATGTAACCCATGCGTGAGATATTAATCACATCATTAAATAACATCAAGCATACTTAATCTCTTTAGTCTTGAAGCAAATTGGAAGTGCTTTCTAATGCAAACAATGGCTTTATTGTGGGACTGAACTACATGAAATTATACAAGAAAATGAATGAATTGTTTTGTGTCAACAGTTATTTCATTTACCTAACAGACTTTTTAAAAATGAATTCCAAATTGAAAACTTCAAGGAAAATGTCTCTTTCATCTTTTTATTATTCTCTCTGCTAGAGTTATTAATTGATTGCTTTAATTTTAGCTTGTAATTTAAAAAATGAATACTTTCCATTTCCATTACTTTGAGTCAGTGGATGTCTTCCAAACATGTTTGAAAACTTACTTAAAAAGGTATGCAAAAATGAGAATAGCAGAGACAACAGCATGTTGTATGATGTTTTAATTGTTTATGTTAATTTGCAAAATGTGTAGATGAAATAGTACATGACATCAAGTACTAACAGGATCAACATTTTCATTTTATGGGTTAGTGTCCATTGGTATAAATAACTGGAGTCCCTTAAAACCTGCTACCCTCACTTGCTCAACTAAAACCCATTGTAACATTTTATGTGTATTAATGAGCCACTGTATTCATTAAGTATCACATTCGCTACCAGTATACAGCTGATCAACCCATAACCCTTATGTACCTCTCAAATTGGTTTATCTTAACTTTCAAACCACATACACCATCCAGAATATGCATGACATAATCGTACTACCCTTAGGAAATATGAGGAGATTAACAGCATTGCAGTGGTTGCAATTGTTGTGGAATTGCAATTTTCTATGGGGAAAACTGCCCATAGCAAACCATCATGACAAAAATCTCCACCATAGTTTCTTAAATGGGTTCTTTATGCATTTTTTGTTATATATAAAGATTTTAATAAGGTTAATGAATTAATTTATCCCCTAAATATAATTATTATACATGATTTTCATTTGACTTACCAAGAGCCCCCAAGGTAACAGATTATATATATATATATATATATATATATATATATATATATATATATACTGTATATATATATATATATATATATATATATATATATATATATATATATATATATATATATATATATACTGTATATGTGCAATTATGTTTATATGTTTTGCGTATAATATTATTATGTGTGTGTGTGTTGCATATGTATGTAGATGTATACCTATGCATATGTCTATGTGTATATATGAATATGAATGTATGTATACATATACATTTTTGTATGAATGTGTATAATCCAAGTGTAGGTGTGTTTGTATATATATATATATATATATATATATATATATAAATATATATATTGTGACAAGCTATGAGTCTCTCCTGGGTTTGTGCCCTTTGTTTGTGGCATTTTTGATGGAGGAACACAATCACAGGAGGCTTTAACGCTTTTTCAAAGTTTTATATAGAATATATTTTCCAGTGTTACAATATTTACACACAAAAAAACAAAGAAACTAACATGCCTCATCAGAGCACTAACTTCACTGTTAGATAGATCCCTTACTAACAGAACTTCCATCCAGCTAAAGCTGGATGAAGCAAAAATAACTCATAAATAGTCCAATAGTTAGTTTATAAACACTGGCCTTTGTCCTTGAGAAGTCCAGTTTTTCATTCTGCTCTGCTTCTCGGTTCCACACTGTTGTGTGTCTGTTTGTCTTTCACACTCCAGCACAAAATGGCTGTCTACTCAGTTAATCTGCTGTTGCCATGGATAACCTGTAAGGACCCCGTTGCATCTATCAACCTAGCCATAGAGGTGTGTGTGTAAGAGTGTGTTCATTATTCCTTATTATCTCAGAATACATGTTTTTGTAATGTGTTAATATTATTTTGTCTTGATCACAACGCATGTATAGCGCTACAGAATATGTTGGCGCGTTACAAATATACGGCAATAGCTGCGGATACGCATTGCATGCTGGGGGGGAGGGGGAGGAGTGGGAGAGAAACAGGGGTTGGGAGAGACACAAGGGAAAGAGACACAGGGTAGGGAGAAGGGGAAAGAGATATGGGAGGGAGAGGGGGGTATAGAAACACAGGGAGAGAGAGGGGGAAAGACACAGAGGAGAGAGCGGTGGGGAAGAGACACAGGGGAGAGGGGGTGAAAGACACAGGGATGAAAGGGGGTAAAGAGACACAGGGGAGGGAGAGGGGGAAAATACACAGGGCAGGGAGAGGGGGGAAGAGACACAGGGGATGGAGAGGGGGGAGAGGCACATTGGAGGGGGGGGAGACACAAGGGAAAGAGATGGGGAAGAGAAACAGTGGAGGGAGAGGAGGGGGAGAGACACAGGGGAGGGAGAGGGGGGAAAGAGACATGGGAGGGAGAGGGGGGTAAAGAGACACAGGGGAGGAAGGGGGGAAAGACACAGAGGAGAGAGCGGTGGGGAAGAGACAAAAGGGGAGAGCGGGTGAAAGAGTCACAGGGAGGGAAAGTAGGTAAAGAGACACAGGGGAGGGAGATGGGAAAAATACACAGGGGAAGTAGAGGGGGAAAGAGACACAGGGGAGGGAGGGTGGAGAGACACAGGGGAGAGAGAGTGAGGGAGAGACACAGGAGAGAGGGCGGAGAGACACAGGGAGGGAAAGGGGGGAAGACAGAGAGGTGAAAAGGGGAAAGAGACACAGGCACAGGAGAGGGGGGGGAGAGACACAGGGGAGGGGGGAGAACAGACACATTAAATATTATATTGTCATTTATGACGGGCAAACGACTAGTAGTAATGATAATCAAAATACAATTTTCTCTTGTGCCTTCATACTGTGCTTGGTTTTATGGTTTTATTAGCGTATACACCTGTCTTTTTCATGTCACCATGCGACTGCGTGTGTTTTTTTTAACTTTGTTAACTTACTCGAATTGCTAAGGATCTTAAACAGTTATTTACTCACTTACTTAAAGGGACTTTAACTTCTAAATGGTCTTTAATCTGGCCATACATTGCAGTATCTAGTCACTTGCTCGTCAAAAATGATGACATATTATTATCTTAAAAAGTGTGTTTTCTGTCTATTTGTGCGCCCTCTATCTGTGTACCCTCTCTCTCTCTGCGACCTTTCTCTCTCTCTGCACCCTCTCCCTTTTTCTCTGCACCCTCTCCCTCTCTCTGCGCTCACTCTCTCCCTCTGTGGTCACTCTCTCTCCCTCTGTGCTCACTCTCTCTCCCCTTCTCTCTCTTTCCCTCCTTCTATCTCTCCCTCCCGTCTCTCTCTCCCTCTCCTTCTCACTCTCTCTCTTCCTCCCCTTCTCTCTCTTTTCTTCTCTCCTTCTCTCTCTATCTCTCTCTCCCTCTCCTTCTCTCTCTCTCTCTCCCTCTCCTTCTCTCTCCCTCTCTCTCTCTTCTTCTCTTTCTCTCTCCTTCTCTCTCTCTCCTTGTCTCTCTCTCTCTCATTCTCTCTCCCTCTCCTTCTCTCTCTCCCCTTCTCACTCTCCCTCACTCCTTCTCACTCTCTCTCTCCCTCCCCTTCCTTCCTTCTCTATCCTTCCCTCCTTCTCTCTCCTTCCCTCCTCTCTTCCTCCCTCTCCTCTCTCCCTCCCTCCTCTCTCTCACGCTCCCTATTCTCTCTCTTCCTCCCTCCTCTCTTCCCTCGGCGCCCATTGCAAGCCTCGCAAAGCGCAGCTCACATGCTCAACTCACAATTTGCAAGTGTTACACATACTTGCAATACGACAACTATATTAGGGATACCAACATGTACGAATTAGCTGATTTAATGTGCCAATCATGGACACTATGTTTGTGCAAATGCATAAATAATAAAGCACAACCAACCACTAGTATTACAGTCAATACAAGGTATAGACAGGGTTCTCGTTTTGGGGGGATACACTCTACACTTTTTTTTTTATAATACAAATATGATTCATAACAATCTGTTGGACTGATTAATCCTCATGGGAGCTGTGGAGATGTAAATTGCTACAGCCAATCACAGCCTTGGAAAATAAGATTTAATTTCAGATTGGCAAAACATAACCAGTCAGTAAAATAGGAAAGAGCTCCTCTACAGTGATTTTGTGTTTTTCATAGAGTGACCGTTTCTTTCATGGCTAATTAGAAGACCTAAAAATGAGGACTAATGAGCAGTGTTTCACTGCAATGCAGGGATGAACAGGTAAATATGGTGAATACTTTATTATTGCTAATAGTTTCTGGAAGCAGGTCCGCCAACCTGTTTAACAACAAGCCAATTGGAGTGAGGGGTAAGAAAGATAAAGAGGTGTTGGAGATGTAGTTATTTATGTTCCTTCCGTATGCCTAGTAGGATGTAGAGTTGGTAGGTAGAGTGGGTTTGCAATGTCCATGCATGTCACCCAATTATACCTCCTCTTATTCCCTTGCTAGATCCTTATTCAGGTTTATAACACATAAAAAGTGTGATGTACACTTTCTGACTTATTATTGTACACGTGTGGGCACCTTATCATCAACTTGGATCAAACTACTAGCTTCTTGAAATGGGATGCCCCATGACTTAGCCTATTCAGAAAAACATCACTGCATTATCACTCAATAATTAATGTTATTGTTTTTCTGCAGCATTTTAGATTTTATTACTGTTTAATTCCAGTTCACTGATCAGCCAGCATGTCCACAACCATACCTCAGCACCTTATGCCACAGCATTTTTGCTCATGTGCAGGACCATAAATTCATCTTGTGACTGTATGTTTTAATCTGTATTGCTTTGCCACTTCAACCAATGCTGTCTTAAATATTCAAAATGTTGTTATAAACCTTCTAACAGTTGGAAGCACTTTTGGAAAAGAGAGCTATACAAATCGTCTTAACTGTTTGTTACGTGAAACTAAAGTGTTTAAGCAGCACAATATATTACAGCATCCTCTGTGCTAAGATACAGTATGTATAAAATCAATTACTACGGAAAAAAAAAAGCAAAATTTTTGGCCTTGTTCTGTATTGGCGCTATGCCATATTCACAATTTAATTGCTGATACCGACCTCTTCAATTACTTACTTACTTTTCACCCATCTGAACTATAGCATTTGCCAGTTAAATTAAGGGACGTGTCAGCTCCTTTTTTTTCTATCATACCAAATCTGTTTATTTGCCTTATGATTATGTTTAAGTTACAAGTAACATGGGTTTAGTGACATGGAAAAGAGCTTGTGTGTCATTCCTTCAAAGAAAGTGCTATTTCATGCTTCATGTAGCAATGTAATTAGTTTAAATACCAGTCACACTGACTTTCCCCATGACCAGGCATCAGTGAGAAATACAGAATTAAGCCAGACTATATGCTATATATGAGAAAGAATGTGACTGCAGCAGAAATAAAAAATAACACACACACACATATACATATATGTATATATATATATATATATATACTAGAATATTGCCCATCAAAAAATGACGGCAATGAAATTGTACGTGAGCTAATGCTGTTTGGTGTATGGTAATCAAATAAATAATACATTAATAAATGAATATACTTTACCTATTTTGAAGTAATATATGCAGGAAGCATTGTGTTGAAGAGCTGGCAATCTGTTTTCATGTTGCTGCAGCATACAATGTGTGTTTTCAATGCTGTGGAGCAGCTGTGTAAGTGTAAGCAATGTGTGCAGTAAGTAGTGTAAATAGTGTGCGTGCACAAGGAAAATCCATTAGGGTAGCTGTGTACTTCCGCATTGTGTAAGTTAGTGTTGTAAAATGGCGCCTAATCTGTGGCTGATTTTGTGTCCTTGTTCTTGGACCTCGTCCGGCTTTGTATGTGTTTGGTGGTGTTTTGCATCTTTAGGGTCCTGTAGCCTCGTTTTCGTTTTGTTCGGCGTCCATTTTTTCTCTCGCTTAGGTGAATTTCGGGTGTCTAAACTCTTTAATTTGGACTTAAATGGAGGTGTAACTTCACTTGCAGAGGCCCTGGGTGCCCCCCCTTGCTGTGGGTAAGCTTTTTATGTGTTTGTTGTGTGTATTTATTGTGTTTCTCATGTTTTCAGGTTTGAACGGTTCGGCCGTTAAAGTTGTATCTTTGCGAGGTCCTAGTGTTTTTTTTCTAAGTCCCGCGTCTCGTATTTGTTTGTCCGTAAATGTTGCGAGGTCCACAGTTGCTGGCAAGGAGCGCCTTCAGGGGTCCATGCTAGCAACTGAGGCCATCGCTTTGTGTGTGTGTATGTGTATATAAATATAACTATAAATATATATATATATATATATATATATATATATATAAATATAAAATAAATAAATATAAATATATATTTTTTTTCATTTAATATATACATATGGATTTCTCATTTAATTTTTAAACTGTTGTTATATATATATATATATATATATATATATATATATATATATATATATATATATACATATATATACATGCACACACTCATAATACATTTCAGAATGATGATTTGCCAACACATTAATTGGAAATAAGTATATTTTTATTCTGCATTGCAGACATATATAAAATACCATGAGTTATTAAAAAAGAAGTACTATAAAAAGGAAAAATATTCAGCTTCTTGGTATAACGTCTAGTACAGGGTCTCTTGGGAGAAGAAAATCTTGGCTCAGCGATAGAAATGATTTTATAAATAAATCATCTTAAAGAGTAATGCTGTCTCTATCGACCACAATCTTGGCCACAGTCCCCGTGTCAAAGCATTTGGCCGCTTGCCCAACTTATTTGACAGCATTGGACTAAGAAGTATTTTATATACATTGTTAAATTCCTTTGCATTAGCCATCAAAATAAAATTCTCTTCTCAATGGCTTTTCCATTAAACCAACGCAGGGGTGCTAGAGATTATTATTTTTTTATTTTTTTCTCTATCAAAAATAATCACATTCAATTCCTGTATTATGTTTCATAGCACAAGCAGCCTTAGTCACTGGTAACACTAGACCTCTGATATGGTTAAGTCCTTTAGCACACTTCTGAAGAGTAATCAGTGCTGCATCATAAAAGAACAGCACACACAGAGGCTTCTCTCCCTGGCAAACTATACATGTTAAATAAAGCTTCAGTTGTAAAAAACAGACAGTCTGTCTGCCTTCAGTTAAGAAAAAACAGGCCACAATGAAAGTAATAGACAAAAACATACCAGATGAAAAACACTGTTCAAAAAATCTTTATACTATGCGATTTTTGTGAATTCTGGATCTCAGTTCTGTGGAAGTGTGGAAGGAAGACATTAGTTTTAATTTATGTCGGGAAACAAGTTCTTTTCAGATTAACATTCAACTTTTGTGGTTGTCGCCCATGGAGCCTTCCTGGGTATTCCCCAGCTCAGCCCATGCAGAGCCTAATCCCGATTCAGAAGCCAGAATGTTATTGGCATGGTACCCAGTAAGCATAGACTCCTGTCTCTTGGCACGGACAATATGACTTGCAAACTTCAGTACTTCATGCCCACACATGGGAGTGACTAAGGCAAATAATCCAGAAGCAGACTAAAGCCTGTTATGCTATAAAAGTAAATCTCTGTTTTTGGACTCATTTGCACCATTTCTGTCCAAACCTTCCCATTAAACGATATTTACATAGCAGAAAACTGGATGGATATTAGAATTATAAAAAGCATGCAGTGCCCTTTAGGCAAAGTCATAGTTTTAGAAATGTGAGCAGCAACTTTTGAGAGCAAAATACAAAAAAGATTAATACAGCACATGATTGAATAGTATATTTGGGTACAATAGCTTATTATTTTTATTACAATTTTAAAACTGTGTTGGCAAAACTGAAATGTAGCAAGCTAGCTTGTTGGGTTGACATTTAAAAAATGAAAAACTTCTAACAACAGTCATCAAACAAATGCTACTTATACAAAAACATGAATCTCAAGTTGCATACAGTGTAAATTAAGATTTTATTCATGTGTACAATATTTTGTCTGATGATTCATGCCCTTTATTTCTTAACTCACACATTTTAACTCTTTAACTCTGTTCTTCATCTTTCTTCTATTTTAGCATTGGACTTAACCTAATTTTGTTTTTTTATTTCTCACTCACCATTCTCTTTTCACCCTTTCTCTTTCATATTCTTCACTCTCTCCATCCCCATCAGTTCTTTAGCCTTCACCCCTCTTGCTACCATCATATTCGTCTGTGTTTTTTTCATGAATATTTCTCTCATCGTTAATTATTTTCCTTCTGCCATTTCATATCCTTAACTCATCAACATCTACATGATCACCATTTTCACCTCCATCTTTACCCTCTGTCAGGACCATCCTATCATGTCCTATCCTCATCTCCGCCCTGTCAGTTGTACTTCAATTATTTTCCATGTTGTTTAGCTGACTAAATGGAGTGAGGAGACAACTAGTCAAGCAACAGACAGGAGGGATTTACTTTAACGTAGACCTACGGTAGCTATGAGTTGCAGAAGTATAAAGTATTCAGGGTGTGGGTGGCTCAGCTATTACGTGGCATCAATGTCTCACATTTGCCTACTGAAACACAGTGGTATGGTGCAAATCATTAAAACCTCCTCATGTGTAATCTGACAAGACGACACAGACTCTCTCTAGCATTTTTTTTAAGCTTACCCAATAAGACTGCTATAGGCTGGTGTTCTACATTACTAATAAAGAAAATGTGACCAATGCCAAAATATTTAAATAACTATGTGGAAATTATCAGTTCCTCAAAAATTATTATTATGGCAGCTATTAACAAGGCTACTAGAGCTAGCTGTAAGATCCTTTAATTATTTACTCCTAGAATTTTATTGAGGAATATTTAAAACTTATGTTGAAACTTCTTGATAAATTCTATTACCATAACGTTGCTATTTTATCAAATGATATGTGATTCAGAAGAAATCAGAAAAAGGAACGTAAAAAATGTATACATATTTTATTTCTAATTAAGAGAGCATTTACTTCAAGAAAACTATTATAAAGTGGCATTAAGATGGTATATGGACCAACACCAAGTCCACTATGAAAATAATAATTATTCTGAATTTTGTTTTAGAGCTTGTGGACAAAAAGTAAATGAAATATAATACCACAAAGCATATGTATGTGGTCCTGTTGAAATGAATATTCATATAACAATTACATTTTTTTCTATAATAGATATCTCTACTTTTTTGTTTATACAATTTATATATACATATATATAATAATTTTGTTCTAAATTAATTATTTGTTATATGTTTAGTTATTTTTACTTTCTCTTGTCTGTTGTTCCTCCGTATAATAAAATAAATATTTTAATGAGAAACATATTATGTTCATCATTTTTACCTCATCCTTACCACCTTTGGCGCTCACCATGGGCTTCGCAATCAGCGCCTTCTCCGCTTATTGCAAGCCAGTTCCCCTGTCTACCTTACGGGCCTCGTGATGATCTCTGAAGGCTTCGCCGCTCATTGCAGATCTTAGCCAACCCGCCACTTTCATGCTTCGCAATGAGCATCTTTGGTGCTCATCACGAGCCCCGCAATGAGCGGCTTCACCTTCGGCACTCATTGTGAGCCTCTCCCCCCATCTACTTTACAGGCCTCGCGATGAGCACCTTTGATGCTCATCATGAGCCCCACAATGAGCGGCTTCTCTCCACATTGCAGGTCTCAGCCAACCCACTACTTTCATGCTTTGGAATGAGCACCTTCTCCCCCTTCTACTTTACGGGGCCCGGCAATGAGCAGCTTCGCTGCTTATTGCAGGCGTCGTACAACCCGCAACTTTTGGGCCTCAAAATTAAAACCTTTGGCGCTCATTGCGAGCCTCTCCCCACTCTCTCGCCCCTGTGTCTCTTTCCCCTCTCCCTCCCCTGTGTCTTTTTCCCCCTTTCTTCCTACTGCTGTCTCTTTGCCCACTCTCTCTGCCCTGTGAGTTTTTTCCCTTATCTCCTTCCTTTGTGTCTCTTCCCCCCCTCTCTCACCCCTGTGTCTCTCCCACTCCCTCCCCAGTGTCTTTGTCCTCCATCTCCCTGCTCTGTGCTGTACGGGTCTGAAACCATTTGCTGGCTTGAGAAATTGATCAATTTCCCCAAGCCCAAAATGTCCTTAAGATTTGCAGCCTTGAAAAAAAAATTACGTCTTTACTGCTGCCATTTTTTTCTTGCTTAGCCAATTTCAGACCTAAAAAAAAAGCCAATTAAAGAACAAATTAACTTTCACCCTCACTTACAGGCTCCCTGCCTCTCCCCCTGTGCTGTGTGTGAGGTTGTCAGTTAATTTTTGAATCAATTGGGGGCCTCTGAACGACTTCTGAGTTATGGGCTTGAAAACAATGGTGGCCTTTAAAACCTATTGCCTTTGGCGCTCATCGGGGGCCTAGCAGTGAGCGCCTTCGACGCTCATTGCAAGCCTTTTTCGAAGTCTTGCCGCTCTCACAATGAGAGCCAAAGGCCTACGGCCTTTGGAGCTCATCACGGGCCTCGCAATGAGCATGTTCTGCTGTCATTGCGAGCAAGTCGTGTGGGCCTCACGATGAGTGCCTATGGTCCTTTGGCGAGCCATTTTTGTGGGCCTCATGGCGCCTTCGACGCTCATTGCAAGCCTTTTTCTAAGACTTGCGGACCTTGCAATGAGCGCTTTCAATGCCCTTTTTCTGAATTTTGCGGGCCTCACGATGAGCGCCAAAGGCCTATGGCACCTTTGGCGCTCATTGGAAGCCTTTTTCCAAGTCATGTGGGCCTCGCGATGATCGCCTACAGCGCTCATCGTGAGGCCTGCAATGAGCGCCTATGGCACTCATCGCGAGGACTGCAATGAGAGCCTTTGGCGCTCATTACGCATGGGCAAGCCCGTATTTTTTAACATTGCGTGAGGACAAGTCGCAATTACCACAACTATTATATGTGATAAAATATAATGCTATAATGGGGTTGAAACCCACAATGCTGAATATCTGCTGATCACCAAGGCACCTAACATTAACCCCTATATCATGGAGGTCCCTATGGCCCTAATGGTATTCTATACTATAACCATGGGGGTCCCTATGATGAAAAATTATGGTACCTAAGCCTGGCCTCCTACCATGGGATCCATACCAACCCCCATAGCCAACAACTACCAGAGAGATCCTTATGGACCCCCATGGATCCTATCTCCCCATGGGAGTCGCTACAGATTCCTATAGTCCCTACCACAGCCGCCCCCAAAAAACAATACATACAAATTAAAAAAGACTTACATGAAAATAATAAATAAATAAATAAAATGTAGCCTGTAGGAAAGAAAATCATATGTACCCACCCGTCCAGTGATGATTCCTGATACCCTTATTGTCAATTTTCATAACTCAATAAAGGGAAACATGCAAGTTATTAGTAGATTTGATCCTCTTCGATCTTACTTCAAGACCCTAGCTCCTCATCTTCAGCCCAAGATTGAAGAGGACTGAATCTACTATACTAATGGTGTCTCAGATCATCTCTGGAGGTCTGTCCCCCTGTACAGAGTTAACTTTTTTATTTTCTGTAGAATTTAGTTTTATCAGTTTATTTTAAATGTATTCATAAGTTGTTTTTTTAATTAAAAAAAAGTATGTATTTTTTATGTTTATATAGTTTTTTTCCCCCTGAAATTCTTTTTTATTTTATTATTTAATTGATTTAGTTGAGGGGGTTGTGTTAGCAACTATGGGGTCCTTGTAGACTCCCACACCTCTATAGGGTCCATGGGGCTCTACAAAAAACCCTATGGTAGAAGTAAGGGGGAAATGGGGGTCTGAAGGGACCCCCATGCTGGAGCATGAGGGGGATACCTGGGATCATAGGTTCTAACAGACTAGTGTTAATGTTAGATAGATATTTTATATACTATGTAGTGCAATTGACCAATCACTTGCATTACATGATTTTGCTGGGTTTGTTGTTGTTATATGTCATTATTGAGGTATGGTTAACTATTATAGATTTGACAACCAATATAGTTCCTGACCTCTATAACATGCAAGTGCTACTCTGATTTCAATTAAAAAAGGGAAGGATAGGGGGTGGATACACTGTGCTGCATAGTGCAAAATTTGTGGCTCATTGCGAACCTAATTATAAGACCAGAGATTTAGTAAATTTCATGTAGACCTCCATACTATTACTATGGACCCCCATGGCACCTAACATTAACCCAATACAATTCCCTTCATAGTAACATAGTAATTGAGGTTGAGAAAATACTTTTAGTCCATCAAGTTCAAGCCTTTTGATCTTTGTATTATCTGAATTGTTAGTTGAGCCGAAATCCACTTAAAATAGAAATATTTACTGAACCACAGGTACCCTTGTATCACTATTTCAAGATCTTATAACTTTGAATAATACACATAATCCCTGTGTGTATCTGTGTTGGTCTTAACTCTAAAATCCTTGGCTGACTGAAATTATTGAAATTTGATAAAAGGCTCAGTGTTATGTTGACACTTTCTCCCAAAATAACCTGTCTAGACCATGGGTTAATAAACCTTTGGTGTCATATCTAGGGTTTCAGAAAAAAATAGTCTTAGATCTGACAATGTCACTGATAAAAGAGTGTTGGATGCTAAAAGGTAAAATGAATGTAAACCAGAGATGCTGGATTCTGGAGAATTCTATAGAGTTCATATTTACATTATCCTAACAGGAAAATAATAATTTCCAATGTGTGTGTAACGCCTGCACAGTGCTTACTGCGCACGCGTTACACTCACACATTGTCAATAAATATGTTGCATCCCTGCTGGCAATGCACATGTGCACTTCCTGGCTTGATGGCTCAGGCGCATGCTGGGGTACAAAGATGTATTGAGTATGTGTTGGCTAAAGTGTGTTTGAAATAATACATTATAGTTAAAGTAGGATCTTCTTCTAAATTAAATGCCACAACGGGGTTTTCAGTGGAATGTTGAATAATTCAATATAAATAGTGATGTCCCGAACAGTTCGCCGGAGAACTATTCGGGGCGATTTTCGCATGTTCGCGTTCGCAACGAACGGCGAACATATGCGCTTTTCGGTCCGCCCCTATTCTTTATCATTGAGGAAACTTTGACCCTGCACTTTACAGTCAGCAGACACATTCCAGCCAATCAGCAGCATACACTCCCTTCCAGAGCCTTCCATCTGTATGACAGCCTCCATTTTAGAATCATTCTGTAGCTGCATTCGTTGAGAGAGGAGATATATTCTCTCTGCTCTTGATTTAATAGGGAAATAGATAGCCAGTCTGTGTATTTAGCTTTAACTACACACCTGAAGGACTCCTTTGATATCTGCTGCAAGGACAGCAACCCAAAAAGCCCTTTGTAGGGCTAGAACATCATTTATTTTATTTTATTATTTTTTTCTGCTGATTTAATAGGGAAATAGATAGCCAGGCTGTGTATTTAGCTTTAACTACACACCTGAAGGACTCCTTTGATATCTGCTGCAAGGACAGCAACCCAAAAAGCCCTTTTTATTTTATTTTATTGTTTTTTTCTGTGTAATCTAATTGCATATGCCTGCCTGCTAGCGTGTGTGTGAGGCCTATTGCATCTAGTCTGCCAACTTTTGCCAGTGCACACTGACACTCATATCTGGTGTCACCGTAGTGTGCAGTGAAATAAAACAACCCTTTTTTGACTGTAATCGATTGAATATCAGTAGCCTGCCTACAGGCGTGTGTGTGAGGCCTATTGCATCTAGTCTGCCAACCTTTGCCAGTGCGCAGTGACACTCATATCTAGTGCAACCGTAGTGTGTAGTGAAATAAAACAACCCTTTTTTTTCTGTAATCAATTGAATATCAGTAGCCTGCCTAAAGGCGTGTGCGTGAGGCCTATTGCATCTAGTCTGTCAACTTTTGCCAGTGCACAGTGACACTCATATCTGGTGCAACCGTAGTGTACAGTGACATAAAACAACCCTTTTTTTCTGTCATCGATTGAATATCAGTAGCCTGCCTACAGGCGTGTGTGTGAGGCCTATTGCATCTAGTCTGCCAACCTTTGCCAGTGCGCAGTGACACTCATATCTAGTGCAACCGTAGTGTGTAGTGAAATAAAACAACCCTTTTTTTTCTGTAATCAATTGAATATCAGTAGCCTGCCTAAAGGCGTGTGCGTGAGGCCTATTGCATCTAGTCTGTCAACTTTTGCCAGTGCACAGTGACACTCATATCTGGTGCAACCGTAGTGTACAGTGACATAAAACAACCCTTTTTTTCTGTCATCGATTGAATATCAGTAGCCTGCCTACAGGCGTGTGTGTGAGGCCTATTGCATCTAGTCTGCCAACCTTTGCCAGTGCGCAGTGACACTCATATCTAGTGCAACCGTAGTGTGTAGTGAAATAAAACAACCCTTTTTTTACTGTAATCAATTGAATATCAGTAGCCTGCCTAAAGGCGTGTGCGTGAGGCCTATTGCATCTAGTCTGTCAACTTTTGCCAGTGCACAGTGACACTCACATCTGGTGCAACCGTAGTGTACAGTGACATAAAACAACCCTTTTTTTTTCTGTAATCGATTGAATATCAGTTGCCTGCCTACAGGCGTGTGTGTGAGGCCTATTGCATCTACTCTGCCAACTTTTGCCAGTGCACAGTGACACTCATATCTAGTGCAACCGTAGTGTGCAGTGAAATAAAACAACCCTTTTTTTACTGTAATCAATTGAATATCAGTAGCCTGCCTAAAGGCGTGTGTGTGAGGCCTATTGCATCTAGTCTGTCAACTTTTGCCAGTGCACAGTGACACTCATATCTGGTGCAACCGTAGTGTACAGTGACATAAAACAACCCTTTTTTTTCTGTAATCGATTGAATATCAGTAGCCTGCCTACAGGCGTGTGTGTGAGCCCTATTGCATCTACTCTGCCAACTTTTGCCAGTGCACAGTGACACTCATATCTAGTGCCACCGTAGTGTGCAGTGAAATAAAACAACCCTTTTTTTTCTGTAATCGATTGAATATCAGTTGCCTGCCTACAGGCGTGTGTGTGAGGCCTATTGCATCTACTCTGCCAACTTTTGCCAGTGCACAGTGACACTCATATCTGGTGTCACAGTAGCTTGCACGCATAGTACCACTAATCGTAAAAAAAATGACAGGCAGAGGCAGGCCACCCCGCAGGGGCCGTTGTGGTCGTGGTGCTGTGATTCCCTTTGGCCCTAGAATAATGCCCAGTTTTCAGAGGCAACGTACCCTGAACTTGAACAGTTCTGAGGACATGGTTGACTGGCTAACACAGGACACCCAATCTTCTACAGCTTCCGCTCGGAACCTAAATGCACCATCCTCCTCCAGCTTTGCTTCGGGCCCGCCTGCCGCCACCACCAACACTAGCACCACAGCCGCTTCACTTGATCCGTCAGCAGAGTTATTTACAGATCCGTTGGAAGAAATGAGTGATGCACAAACATTAGTGCCAGATGATGTAGATAACAGGGATATGTCCCAGTCAGGCAGCATTACACACATGGACGTACGGTCTGATGATGATGATGATGGTGTTTTACCCGGTGCTGCTTCCTTTGTTGAGTTGCCAGATACAAGTGAAGTGGTTGATGATGACAATGCGTCCGTGGATGTCACGTAGGTGCCCGCTATAAGAGAAGAAGAACAGGAGGAAAGTTGAGATGGGGAGACAGAGAGGAGGAGGAGACGAGTTGGAAGCAGCGGGAGGTCGTCTAAAGTAGCTAGTGGCACAGTCAGACAGCATGCATCGGCACCCGGGGTCAGCCAGACAGCACGCCAGTTAACGCATGCTGTTGCCACCACCAGAATGCCGTCATTGCAGAGCTCAGCAGTGTGGCAATTTTTTAGTGTGTCTGCCTGTGACAACAGTGATGCCATTTGCAACCTGTGCGAAAAGAAACTGGGAAGTCCAACACCCACCTAGGTACAACTTCTTTGCGAAGGCACATGATGTCACATCACAAACGCCTATGGGATCAACACATGAGTACAAGCAGCACACAAAGTCAAAGCCGCCATCCTCCTCCTGGTCCAGCATCTTCAGCCACGTCAACCACTGCTGCCCTGCTTGCCCCCTCTCAACCATCCGCCACACCGTGTCTCGCCCTGAGCAGTCCCTGCTCATCTGCCCACAGTCAGGTGTCTGTCAAGGACATGTTTGAGCGTAAGAAGCCAATGTCACAAAGTCACCCCCTTGCCCGGCAACTGACAGCTGGCTTGTCTGAACTCTTAGCCCGCCAGCTTTTACCATGCAAGCTGGTGGAGTATAAGGGGTTCAAAAAATTTGTAGCTATTGGGACACCGCAGTGGAAGGTACCCGGACGAAATTTCTTTGCACAAAAGGCAATCCCCAACCTGTACTCGATTGTGCAAAAGGAAGTAATGGCATCTCTGGCACACAGTGTTGGGGCAAGGGTCCATCTGACCACGGATACCTGGTCTGCAAAGCATGGTCAGGGCAGGTATATCACCTACACTGCGCATTGGGTACACCTGGTGTCGGCTGCCAAGCATGGAATACGTGGCTCTGCAGAGGAGTTGGTGACACCGCCACAACTTGCAGGCAGGCCTGCTGCCACCTCCTCTACTCCTCCTACTCTATCCTCTTCCATAACCTCCTCGGCGGAGTCCTCTTCTGCTGCTGCTATGTCTTGCTCCAACGGCACCCCCCCAGCTCCACAGGTACTATTCCACATCCCGGATACGCCAGTGTCACGCCGTCTTGGGGTTGACTTCCCTGAAAGCAGAGAGTCACACCAGACCAGCACTCCTGTCCGCCCTGAACGCACAGGTGGATCAGTGGCTGACTCCGCACCAACTGGAGATTGGCAAAGTGGTTTGTGACAACAGAAGAAATTTGTTGGCGGCATTGAATTTGGGCAAGTTGACACATGTGCCGTGCATGGCACATGTGTGTAATCTTATTGTACAATGCTTTGTGCATAAGCACCCAGGCTTACAGGACGTCCTGAAGCAGGCCAGGAAGGTGTGTGCCCATTTCAGGCGTTCCTACACGGCCATGGCACACTTTACAGATATCCAGCGGCGAAACAACATGCCAGCGAGGCGCTTGATTTTAGACAACCCGACACGTTGGAATTCAACACTCCTAATGTTCGACCGCCTGCTCCAACAAGAAAAGGCCGTTAACGAGTATTTGTATGACCGGGGTGCTAGGACAGCCTCTGCAGAGCTGGGGATTTTTTTGCCACGTTACTGGACGCTCATGCGCAATGCCTGTAGGCTTATGCGTCCTTTTGAGGAGGTGACAAACCTGGTCAGTCGCACCCAGGGCACCATCAGCGACATCATACCATTTGTTTTCTTCCTGGAGCATGCCCTGCGAAGAGTGCTGGATCAGGCCGTAGATGAGCTTGAAGAGGAAGAGTTGTGGTCATCATCACGCCAGAAACAGCCTTATCAGCATCGCTTGCTGGAAGAGGATTGTGAGGAAGAGGAGTCAGAGGAGGAATGTGGCTTTGAGGAGGAGGAAGACCAACCACAACAGGCATCCCAGGGTGCTCGTTGTCACCTATCTGGTACCAGTGGTGTTGTACGTGGCTGGGGGGGAGAACATACCTTCAGTGAGATCACTGAGGACGAGGAACGGGACATGACTAGCTCGGCATCCAACCTTGTGCAAATGGGGTCTTTCATGCTGTCGTGCCTGTTGAGGGACCCTCGTATAAAAAGGATGGAAGAGAACGACCTGTACTGGGTGTCCATGCTACTAGATAACCGGTATAAGCAGAAAGTGCCTGAAATGTTACCGAATTACCACAAGTCGGAAAGGAGGCAGCACTACCAAAATAAATTAAAAAGTATGCTTTACACAGCGTTTAAGGGTGATGTAACAGCGGAAGAGGTGAACATAATCCTCATCCTCCCACGACCACGACGGCAAGGAGAGGACGCTTTACAGACGTGTTGTTGATGGAGGACATGCAGAGCTTTTTAAGTCCTATGCATCGCCACAGCCCTTCGGGGTCCACCCTCAGAGAACGACTTGACCGTCAGGTAACAGACTACCTCGCCATAACTAGATATCGACACTATGAGGAGCGATGAACCCCTTGACTACTGGGTGTGCACGCTTGCCCTGTGGCCTGAGCTATCCCAATTTGCCATAGAACTTCTGTCCTGCCCCGCTTCAAGTGTCCTGTCAGAAAGGACCTTCAGTGCAGCAGGAGGTTTTGTCACTGATAAGAGAAGTCGCATAGGTCAAAAAAGTCTAGATTACCTCACCTTTATTAAGATGAATGAGGGATGGATCCTGAAGGGACTGACAGTGGGCGATACATTCGATTAAAAAAGGCCTGAAAGATGAGCTGCCCTGAGCTAATAATGGTCCACACGCTGCTGTATTTTATCCCTGAATGCCGGATGACTTGCGTGACTTATCCGCCACCAACTAGGGTTCAAGACGCAATGTTTTAGGGCACTTTCTGCCTGGCAAACTAACATCAATTTTTCTGGTCGCTGCAACAATACCTGATTTTTGCATTTAAATTATTTTATTTTAGAAGGCGTACAGCATGTAATGAAAAATAAAGCATTTTTGAACAGTCTTGCATAACAGTTGTGCAAAAATACATATTTACAATAGAGATATTTTGTGAAAGTTAGCTGGCTATTCCTTCTTATTTTTACTTTTTAGGTTAATAATTTTTCTTATTTTTTACTGTGATTGCAATTTAAGAGATACCTAAAACATGGTAAAACAGACAATAGTAAAGAGTATATCTGCAGGAAACACCAAAGTCCTAATAGCTATCATCCCTCCAGCAGTATTAGCTTATTATTTACAATATCTAACCTGGGCAATCACCCTTGGGTTACCCTAGGGCAGGCTTCAGTAAGCGACCTCTCCATTCCTGGGATGATTTTGCCGCCGGTTGCTTCTGAAGGGTCTCCAGGGCTCCCCCACTCCGGTCCGTCCCCCAGTGTCGCTTCAACCAGTAACAAATGATTTATATTTGTAAAGCGACCCAATGATCCCCCTTGATAGAGGTTTATCTTTACAAATTTTGGAGAACCAATTTAATACCGGTGTCCCCTGTTTCTGGGTCAGGGAGTGTGTGAAATGCCTCAGCCTACAGTAATTGTAATGTTCTGACAGCGGTAGCTCATGCTTGTACCTCAGTTCCTCATAGGTGAGCATCTGGCCCTTTACTAACCAGTCTCCCAGTCTATCTAGTTTCCTTGACCTCCACCAGTGTTGTGATGTTGTGCTCATGTGTTTCGGGGCCTGAGGGTGGTCAAGAATTGGGGTCATTTGGGTGGATCCAGGGAACAAACCTGTGTGTTTCTTGGCCCATTTCCAGTATAATAGTGAATGTCTGATTAAGGGGATTGGCGAGTTTTTAAGGCTCTGAGGCAATTCTGATAGCCAAGCCACCTTGTCCCAGGTTAAGGGCCTGAAAGTGTGGTTCTCTAAATACACACAGGCCGGTTGATGACATATAGAATGTGCTATTGGGAGGAAAGATAGGTGACGGAACAGGTATTAAACTGATAGGAATGAATAGTACAACTTAATACACCACTCCTATCTGGTGGCACCTTAGATTGCACGTGCAGTGCCCCAAATTCGAAGTAGGAGGTCTGACCAAGCATCTTTTTCCATCTCCCTGTTCCAAAAATCCATGCCATATAAACGTCCCCTGATAGGTAACGTAACAGGTATTAAACTGATAGGAATGAGTAGTACAACTTAATACACCACTCCTATCTGGTGGCACCTTAGATTGCACGTGCAGTGCCCCAAATTCGAAGTAGGAGGCCCGACCAAGAATCTTTTTGCATCTCCCTGTTCCAAAAATCCATGCCATATACACGTCCCCTGATAGGTAACGTAACAGGGATTAAACCGATAGGAATAGTACTACTTAACAGTACACACCTTATAATAACGCAGAGGCAACGCGTATAATCTTCCATGCTGTGCAGTGGAAGCCCCCAGACTCTGACCTGTGTATAATATTCCATGCTGGGCAGTGGAAGCCCCCAGACTCTGACCTGTGTATAATATTCCATGCTGGGCAGTGGAAGCCCCTAGACTCTGACCTGTGTATAATCTTCCATGCTGTGCAGTGGAAGCCCCCAGACTCTGACCTGTGTATAATATTCCATGCTGGGCAGTGGAAGCCCCCAGACTCTGACCTGTGTATAATATTCCATGCTGGGCAGTGAAAGCCCCTAGACTCTGACCTGTGTATAATATTCCATGCTGGGCAGTAGAAGGCCCCAGACTCTGACCTGTGTATAATATTCCATGCTGGGCAGTGGAAGCCCTCAGACTCTGACCTGTGTATAATCTTCCATGCTGGGCAGTGGAAGCCCCCAGACTCTGACCTGTGTATAATCTTTCATGCTGGGCAGTGGAAGCCCCCAGACTCTGGGAGTCTGAAGAAGAGGAGTCAGAGGAGGAAGGTGGCTTTGAGGAGGTGGAAGACCAAACACAGCAGGAGTCCCAGGGGGCTTGTCGTCCCCTTTCGGGGACCCTTGGTGGCTGGGTGGAGGAAGAGACCTTCAATGACATCAGTGAGGACAAGGAACGGGACATGGCTAGCTTGGTATCCAACCTTGTGCAAATGGGGAGTTTGCGGTTGTGCAAAGGGACTGTTTGCGGTTGTTTGCGGTGCATTAAACGGGGATATTGGTCTGTTACTGTGAAGCGGGTGTAACCCTTACACTACCTAATCGATACAACATCATACGTGATGTTTTAAAGCATGTTATTCCAAACAATTTAGGAATGTTAGGTGATTTATGCCTTTTATGGCTTAAAACCAGACTCTGCATCAACTATGTAATTTTCCGTGGGAGTTTTGCCATGGATCCCCCTCCGGCATGCCACAGTCCAGGTGTTAGTCTCGTTGAAACAACTTTCCCATCACTATTGTGGCCAGAAAGAGTCCCTGTGGGTTTTGAAATTCGCCTGCCCATTGAAGTCTATGGCGGTTCGCCGATGTTCGTCTGTCTGCGAACATTTGATGGAATTTGCGTCCGCGGTTCGCGAACCGAAAATTTGATGTTCGCGACATCACTAAATATAAAGTCTTGCTACACAATCATAAACCAAATGAAATATATGAAAAAAATAGTAATTCTGTTGTGCACATTCATTACTATGACTTGAATGGATTTCACTCATAAATCTCTATAGTTGGATATATGAGGCTTTTTATGATTTTCGTAATATTTAAAATATGCTCTTTAAATTATATGAAAAAACTGTGTTCCATGTCCCTTTAAGAATGGTTCCTCTTGAATACTATGATTTTGTAGCACAAATATAGCAAGGAAATAATGTTATATTAACAATATGTGTATAAAAGGGCCATTGTAGAACAATATCTAACAAGCTTTTAAAAGGTCATGTTTTAAGCATCACATTATTTGTATGAGGAATAATTGGTCTATAAACAGAAAATTGCATTTAATATAGACAGTGTGGGATTAACCTCCCTGTCTTGATAAATTACAGGAAAATGGGGGGCAGTGTGCCATATAGTGTCTGAACTAAAATAGATTGTGCTTTTGTTCTCAATGGTTTTAGTACAAGTCATATAAGAAACTCAAATCCTTTCTTACATGTTCTCTTATCTCATAGGTAATATACACTGACCCTTTAAAAAAAGGTAAATTAAACTATATAATTTACTTGCTCCTTCCTATTCCACTGTAAGTGCCATTTCATAATGTATTTGTGTTTAAAACAGCATGCATTGTGGACTATATTTCATTTTAAAACTGGAAGAAATTAATTTATGACCCCAATCCTAATGCATATGTGTGCAACAATTATCTTATCCGAATAACAAGTGTAATTGTAACTACACAAAATCCTGTAACCATATATCAATCCATATATTAACCCATTCATGTGTTTCATACTCTGCCAAATTGCTAAGCTGCTAATAATGTAACTACAGTAAACTAAGCAATCTATCCGAGAGATCTGATATTTTTGGCACACTTGCCTAAAATCTATGAGTCAACTTTCCTCAAGCAGATGGATTACACTTGATAGTCTTCTTTTTTTCCCAAAGATCTAAATGTGTATGTAAACTATAATTAGGTATAAAAAGCTTTAAGTTCCATGAGCAGTGAAGGATACAGAGCTACATTTAAAAGTTATTTTTATTATAAGCAGAACCTTATATATGCTTGTATCATGACATACAAAACTGAGAACGGAGAAATCCCATTAATTATGTTAAGAATTCATAGAATATAATACATAAGACTTACATTTTTGTAGCTTCTGTTACACATGTACAAATTCATATAATAAAGATACAAGCTTGAGGCCCTTTATATTCCTTTCATGTAATCCGTTAATTTTTGTGAAACACTGAAAGGAAAATCGGGTTGCAAAATAAAAAGAAGATATATATTGTCTTATAATGTTGTAGCATTTCTCAAAATGCATCAAATGTCCAACTCTCTATCACCCTAAACATCATCTTTGATTGTAAATTTCATGAGTAGGGCCTTCAACTCGGTATGTGCCAGTATATACTTTTTGTCATATTTGCAATATGTACTTAATATAATGCATCTACAAAGAGCTGTGGAATATGGTGAAGCTTTATAAGTACACTTGCGACTTGCCCGTCAAAAAATGACGGTCAATAAAATTTGAAGCCATGGCAATGCTGTTTGCCACACAATGTGAAGGTTTTTGTACTGTGAGGACCTTCGGTGCTCATTGCGAGCCTCTCCTCTGGTGTACTTTTGCTCCTCTGAGCAGCCTTCTATGCAACTTCTATGCCAAAGCAAGGTCTTCAGTAACTAAAAACTTATTTTAAAAAAACAGCTTATATAGAGCCGTATTCAATTGGGTGAATGTAAATTTAATAAGTCTGTAAGGCGATCACGCATTTTCCGCATGTTTCATTGCCTCCACTGCTCGATTCGCTTCGCGAGATTCGCAGGCAATGAGCATCTTTGGTGCTCATCGGCCAAGTGCTGTGCGTGTTAGTGCCTTAACGGCTCACCTCGCTACGTGAGGCTCGCATATGATGAGCGCCTTTGGCGCTCATTGCCCAAGAGTTAACGGCTCGCCTCGCTTCGTGAGGCTCGCAAGCAATGAGCGCCTTCGGCACTCATCGCCTAAGTCATACACTTCACGTAAAGCGTGACGATGTCTCGTAGGTCGACAATTAGAAAATGTGATGATAATAACAATATTCACAATTTCTCTGATAATTATGGCTGAACTGTTAAAAGAGATTGTTTTTATGAGGAAACTGGTGCTTGCTAAGTTATAAACCACTGAAGTCACTATGTTAGACACCACTACATTAGACGACCAGCATCATTCAAAGTTATATCTATCAGTTTGTTTCTATTATAATACATGCAAGTTGCTTTTTTTTGTCTGGGTCATTTTGCAAATTATTCAATGGCATTAAAGGAGAGTACATTGGTGTAAAGGCTGTTGAGACTTTTCATTCTGTGTATGTGTGTGTAGAGAAGATGCGCTATGGAATATGTTGGCGCATTACAAATAAAAAGTTAGTAAGATGGCCTGTGTATGCAATGAGCTGTATCCCCCTAAGAATAATTTTGGCTCCAGCATCCCTGTTTGGGTAAACTTTAGACCAAGAAAAACATCTGATGTGTGCTTCTCTGCTTTAAAACATTTGATAGGTACCAGTCAATGAAAATGAATTTCCACAAATCTGTTACCTGTACATTTATAGAACTGTCTCTTAGTACCAGCTCAGTATATAAAGCATTTTCTGTTGGGAAAATAATACAGGCCAAGTTGTGCATCATAAGACAAATCAATGTTAAACATTATCAATGATGATACTACTTACAGGTTTTAGCTCCATCCACGATTAGAAAATTTGTTTTTTATTAGCTTTTTATTACAGAATATAGCTTTATTTATCCATTCATAGTCTGAAAATATGCATTAATAGGAATCCCCTATCTCAAACTCAAATGCACTAAGATAATTAGTGCATAGCCTACTAGACACATGACACCAGGGGCAATTCTACATCCCTACACAAAATTACATTTACAAATCATAAATTCCAGAAAACTCTGTTGTGTTTTGTGTGTGTGCGTTTAAGGAAAACTCAAAAGTCATTAGAAAATCAATATAATTAAACCAGACAATAATATTAGTTCCAGACTAAAAGAAAATACGTTTATTTTTGATCTGTGCCTTTCATAAACATAACTACTATTTTTTCCATGAATATTTCAATTAAAACATGAATTTGATGAATATAATCTATGATTATTAAAATATCCTTGAAATATTTCTTTTTATCTAAATCCCATATGGGTGAGTCTTTAGAATAATTATGAAGGCACAGAAAAGGGTGCTTCATGCACAGCGTGTAGTTTGGTTTTCCCAAAGGTAAACTTGGGATAAGTTGGTATAATAGAGACACAGTGACATGGTCCATAGAGAAAAGAAAAGGTGCACCAATAGAATATATAGGAAAATAAAATTAATTTATAATGTACAGGGATAGAGTTGTCAAGTTGCAATAGAAAAGATAGTATGGTAGGATTAGGGTACTAACATGTTATATATGGGAATAAGAACAAATAAGGGGGAACAATAGGAGGGACAGAAATGGTATAGGGGTAGGAATATAATGTGTGTTTTAAAAATATGCATTCAGTAGGATTAGGAACAGAGTAGGTAAGAATAAGGCAAAGGTTACGGTAGTGGTCAATAAAAAGGATATAGTAGGTGTAGGGTAGATTAATGGTACACTCATGAAGTTTGAAACATTTGTCATACATATGTGGCGGAATTATGGTAACGTTATGGATGAATAAACTATGGGTTGAGTAATTGTTATTCTGTCTTAAATATGTACTGAATATGTTACTAAAAATAAAAACAAAAGCAAATTATGAAAGTCCACAGACAGAATTTAGGAATATTAATATTAGCTGTCTTTTGAAATTCAATAAGATAGATGTTTTTCATGCAAGAACAACAACTTATTTAGGCTCTGTATTACCCTCTGTGTGAAACAGACATGAGACAACATAAGAAAAAACAAGTTCAAGAAGCTTGAGAATGAGAGCTTTCCCATAACTGGCTAGATGATATTCCAACATTTGGCTGAAGCCCTTTATAGCCCAGGCATCACATGTTCACATGGAAGAATTAGACTCTGATTCATCCTCTGTAATTCACTCTTGTGCCAGTCAAGAATGAGAACATTTTTTATGAGAAAATTCAACTTGTTCAAATCTTATCAGGGCAATTCCTGATGCCAAACTCTAAATTGTTTGATGCTGAATTTATTTTGAAAGGAAAATATGAATGTTCAGAATTAAAACACATTTTAAATAAATAGCTGATGATGAGAACCTACTATACTGATTTAGAATAAAAACTCACATAAGATTTGAGAGACAATTAAAAAGTGGAAATACTGTTTATGATCCATTGTCACTCTGTCCATCTACACCTGCACCGTGCAGTCATTCCTACAAATTTAGTGTAATGCCCTTTGTTTATGATGAGCAACTGGCATTTCAGTGCCCAACTCTGTATAATACTGCTGAATGCCAAACAGGAGAGGCCCAATGAACTGAGATAGAGATTATGGAGACACCCTTGAAACTGTCTCCAGGTCAAATTAGCTGGAGAAGAGTAAATGTCCAGTCTGTATTCAGGGGCTGTGCACAGGTACCAAAATCAGCATCACTTGCAGAAGGGAAGAACAATAAGGTAAGCAGAAGGTAGGATCTGGATAAATCCCCGGCCAGTAAATGGAATGCATTGGATCATAGTAGTACTTTTTGCAAATTTGGGGAGCTGCCGTGTAATTTCAAGAAGAGCTTAGACTTCATGCTTGATGAAACATCATATTTACATATCACTAAAATACTTAGTAGGGATTTTGTAATCCATGGTTCTTTAAAAATGCCTAATTTGTAAGCCAGTTAGGTTTGCAATGATTTGAAGGTAGTACAAAAGCTTTTCTAGCAATTGGATTGTATATCAGTGTGTAACCATTTCATGCTATACAGGAGCCGGTAAACGCAAAAAAGATATATATACAATAATTATATAAAAATAGAAATGAATCAGAATGCTTGTTAATGTACATTACTTACATAAATGAAGCAGTAGCAAGTTAGTAAACATTAACTAAAAACATATTTTCATAAAATTGTTAATACTTAAAGTATTATGCTGACTAAAATCAGTTTAAGAAACATAGATCATTACAGAATAAGCAAGTAACATTCTAGTTGTTTCTGTGCATGATCTTTCAGAAAATAATGGCCATTTTCAGATTTTACCCCTAGGGCCAAAATAAAGTTCACAAAATATTTTTTCTTAGATTGTAAGTTTGCGTGTTTTCAATATTGTGTGAGTGCATTGGAAACGAGCAATATGTACATTTGATTTTAAGCTAAAAAACAGGGCCCTCAATTCTTTTCATTTTGTTTTTGCCATGTACTCAACCCCTGTATAGCGCTACGGAATATGTTGGCAGAAATAAAGATAATAATAATAATAATAATATATTCAGTAACTGATTAGCAACAAAATTCATATTTGAAGAAAATAAATTCAATGTAGCTTTTAAAACTTAAACTGTAACTTTAGCACTTCAAGGACTAGCAGAGCTGCTTCTTTCCACCCCTATTAAGTATCTAGCTTAGAAAATCTGCCCAGGGGGATGTCCTAAAAAATTATGTGACCAGTCTAGGATTTTCTGCAGTGGCCACTTTATCTCTCCACAAGTCTTGAAATAATTTTCTGCAGATTATATTGCTATCAGGACAGCTTCCTGGGCAGATCCTCTCCCTTTCTTTGGACACCTGAGAGGAGATGGATATAAGTAGATCTGTTAAAGTCTTAAACATTAAAGCTCAAATACACTTTTTAAAAGGTCCATTGATTTTTCCCCTCTAAAACTTATTTATTGTTAATCAGTTAGTAAATAAACCCTGCTGTATGAGCACTATAGTGCCCTTAAATACTGTGATATTGATTTCAGGATTTTACTAGGACTAAAATATACTTATGTATCTATTTACTTTTATGTACTTTATTGTATTAAGAAGTGATTATAAGCCTTGTGTTTACCTTCTAAAATTACATTAATAATACCTGCTTGGGTCGGCCCTCTGCTGAATTGGCTGTACAGTGTCTCCTACGAGCCAATCAGTGACTATGTCTCTGCAACACAGTGCTGAGACGTTACCCCTGATTGGCCAGTATGAGACACAGCACAGCTAGTCCTACAGAGTCTTCATTAGTTGCATAGGGCAGACCCAAGCAGGTAGTATTTATATGAATTTAGGCAGTAAAAACAAAGCTTATAAACACTCCTTAATAAAATAAAATACATAACAATAAAAAGATACATAGGTATATTATACATCTAGTAAACCTCAAACCCTTCCATATCCCTTTAATGTGTACTACATTAAAGAGTCATGTGAGCTACATTTCAAAAAATTGCAAATAGCAAGCTCTAATGGTAGCCTGTATTATATAAATAAGCAACATATTTGATTACAATGGAAATAAAAAAAATGAAAATGAGATTACTGCTATATACAACGATTTGTGTGAACTTGGAATCTGGATCATCATCAATGATCATATCTAAACATAAATGGACATTAATAAAATGATTTACTGTGCAATTTTAACCCATACAAAAAAATGCATGCTAATCTAAAATAGCTTATGGACCATGTTTACTTTTATGTTACTTTTATGTTATCAATGCTATTAGATGCCCCTCTTAATGAAACACTTTATTTTTGCAGGCAATCAGGCGGTTGATCATTAATGGGTAGCTTAAACTCGCTCACACAACATGCCTAATGACTATGAACTAGTGAGTCAGAGACTATATGCTTAGTACATAGTAGTATCCCATAACAACATCCCTCAAGTTAAAGAACATCCGCCAAAGTTGATGGAGGATATATAGGCAAGTGTTTTTGGTGCTCTGCCTAAACCTGTAACTACGGGTTTGACTAATTGATCATGTTCACGGCCACACATCCAACGTACGAAAAATGGTTTACGTCTTTGGCCCATTATTTGCGGTTTGGTGGAATTTAATAGCTCTGTAACGCAGCCGAATTTCAAACTTGCAGACTCTGCGGGCTTGCCAATGCCGCTACGGTCTTCGAATCTAATAGGGATGTTAATCTTACAAATAATCTTTGCCCACACATAATAGTCACACTTACGCTTTCAATAGGTTACCTATCCATTCTATCTATCATATAACTTATACCCACCCTACCCTAACACATACTCCCTACCCATCCCTCAAAACATACCCCTACCCATCCCACTGAAACCCACCACACATACACTTAGGTTTTAATGTGTGCTCGTTATTTTTTACGTGTCACACTAAATTATTCAATAAGATTCTAACTGCTTTTTTGAGAGATTGAGTTATTTTTTCGGCAGCAGTGAGTGGTCACAGATTTCAGAGATCACAAGTAGAAAATTACCCTGTGCCATGTAATACCGATTTACACTAAAGTGCACATACAGCTGGGGGCAAGTTACACGTAGCAATAATTTGCAAAGAGTTACACATTACGGTTTTTATATGCAGGATGTAATAGTAATATTATTTTCCATGTAATTATGAAAAATAAACATTTTGCAAGTGTCATGTAATCAAGGCCTTAGTTAGCTCAATTTGTATGCGTTCTGTGCAGATACAATTTCTTTCTGATATAACTTGAGCATGATTCTGGTTAAATTCCTTAAATTACATCATTCCTTGTTTTAAAGCTTATTTAATACTAGATATAATTCCCTAATTCCCTAATAAATCATTTATTTCATCATCCTATTTACACATCCTTTGGATTATAGACACATTTAAAGTGATCTTACACTGTTCCATAAAAGATGCTGCCTTAGTTGTGGTTAAATGTTAACATATTTTTATAGGAAAGTAACATATCTAATTTCCACAGTTATTTTCCTTGAGCAAGATTGTGTACTTGGTGTGCCACTCCCAACATAAATCAGGATATTGTTCAAACTTGTAACTGCATAACAAAGTTAAGAACAATATTTTGTTAGTTCTAACAAGCTGCATGTAATACATACAGTAACTACATAACTACAATACATCAGAGTACCCAATTTATACTAAATGTACACCATGCTCCTCTTATTATCATTTTATGCATACAGATTTGTGCTGTAGACCCTACAGGTGTCTGCCTAACATGGGTGTATGGGTGAAAGGATAACCACAAACCAACTCATCCAGGCTTGTAGTAACCTATAATGATTGTAAACAAATCTTTAATGATCACCTATACCCCAAAATCAATAATATATCTCTGCCACCATCAAGGCAGTTTTATCACAAACATCAATTTAGTCACAAGGGAAAACAACTCCTAAAACACTATAAAACATCTCTACGGTAACATGAGGTTCTTAAGAGCACAGAGACAGGACTTAATGGTTGTATTTATTATGTATACATGCACGATATGTATTAAAAAATAATTATGAATCAATATACAATGATATTTCGTACAACTGATTATTATTATTTTTATTATTATTAGTTACATTAATTACAGTTACCAGACTTCTGATACTATCAATTGATTTTCATAAACTTGTTTTTGGTCTATATACTTGTATCGTTTGCTGATTCCTCAAACAAGATAAAAAAAATTACCTTTGTATAGGATTTTTAAAACAATCTGGATGTTGTCTCACTCCTCCCTTTCACTTGTTCTCTCACTGTAGCTAGCATAATGGATTGAGAAGTTTGGGATATCCATAAAGCATACAGGCAGAAAGCTTGGATGTCTCAGTGTGCCATGTATTATCTAGCACCACCTAACATTCCCTATTCACAAAGAAAAGAAAGTGGATAGGAATGTGTGAACACAGTTTTAAGCTATTTCGATTAATGGTTAGCCCAAAAGAATGTAACATTCTGAGGTTACTGCTTTTATGTATATGTAGATAGATTGGGGACCTGAAGTAAAGTTCGAGCAGTGAGAAACATTTTTATAAAAGTGTTTATATGGATGGGACAGTAGTTGGAATTAGGTACTATCTGGACCATAATTGTAAAAAGGAAAAGTCATGTTGTATGAAGAATGGCTGCCTAGTAGTAGTGATTTGAGTGATACAGCTGTAGTGGGAAAGGATAGATGGTCTGGTATGGATTATGTTAGGATGGTGTCAGGGTCTGAAATATCCTTTCCTGCATTAGTGTTTCTAAAATGTTGGCAAATAGTGTGGAAAATAGTTTGTGAGTGATCTGTGAGAAAAACCTTGAATGCAGGAGTAAGAGGGAGGGTTAGGGTTTTTTGCTACCGTAGGTCAATTTAGATTGCTGTGTTCCCCCAAGCACACACTATTACAGCATCTTAAGGGAGAACATTGCCCTAGACCTGAGTGTTTGCTGTCTAAGCACTAATACCACTTGTAGTGGGGATACAAGACTCGGAACCATTGTTACAGGTAATAAGCTACATTCACTAAATGGTGTATAAACAGAGAGGGACTTGTGTTTGACATATTTCTTAGCAAATCAATGGAGAGATTAGAGTATGTATAACCACTAAGCTATATTCCTGGTGTGCTGGCAAACCACTCTCTATCAGATCACTATACAGGGGTATAGCTACTATTTGGGGCATGGTAGTACATGTTACATGCACAGCAGTACCAATAAATCCCCAAACTGTACCCACCAAGGGCTTCATTAAAATATGTTACCTAACTGTGCAAAAAAGACTGCTCGCAACAGAGGGAGCTTTCTTTGTGCAGATTACGTATCAATAAAATCCCTGTCCCTCCAAACCCCATCGTAATGTAGGGAACACACATCAGGGCTGTTTTACTGCAGCAATGATGCTGCTACGGTCCTTGCAACCTGGGTTTATTTTAGTTTATCATGGGGGTCTATATAGACCACCATGGTATAGGGTTAATTTCAATGGACATGGGACCTTTAAGGACCTCTTTAAAGTCATCTGTGTGACATGGAGTTAATTTTAGCCTTCATGGTATATTTCTTTGGGAAATGGTGCCACTAAGGTCCTTCCAGATTTCCATGGCATATATCTTATTTAGTCCTCCATGGCTAGGTATAGAGTAAATGCCTAATGGCATAGGAGAAGTATGTATGTGCCACAGAGGCCTTTTAGGGATTTCCATGGTAGGGGTTAACATTTAGGTGCCACAAAGGTCCTTTACGAACCTCCGTGGGTTAATTTGTAGGTGCTATAGACCCCCATGTTTATACTTAGTGGCGATTGGGCCTGAGTATGGGAGGGAATCCTTTCACTATGTGGGAAGAGGGAATCACTGGGGGTTCTGTCCAGTGTGAAATGGGGGATTCCCTAGAGTTCCCCCATTTACTGTTTTGTAAATGGTGGAATCCTGGGAATCCCCAGTCTCTTAGGGGGTGGGGGTTTTGTGGGTTGGAGTTGTGTGCTATTAGGTGCATTAATAACCCCTTGATTTTGTCAGATATAAGGATTTATTGCTTGTTTATGGTGTGGTCACCATCATATCTGATGCTTAATTAATTTGCAGAGGCATTTTTCTGAGTGTGTGCAACGTTTGTTTGGGAAAAATGGCTTTCAAATGGTAAGTTAATGGTGTATAGCCACAAATATCACTTGGAGGGAAAATTTAATATGACAGGTCACATTAACTTAGTCAAATTGATAATTTTTGCCTACTCAGAGATGATTTTCTGCAGCACAAAAAAAAAAGGGCTAATTTTGATCTGGACCTTATTTAGTGTAACATGCCCAGTATCTAAAAAAAAAAAAAAGATTTAAAAAGGGGCTAAGTATTGAATTAACCAAGACTCAATAAAATGCATAACTAGTTTTTCTAGCAAGGTGTCTGTTCCCTTAATTAGAAATAACATTTGAAAGTTTATATACATTGTGTTATAATGATAGGCATTTTATAATGCCCATTTCTTATGTTTGTGTTTCAATACTTTTTATTATCACACGCATGTTATGTAGCTTCCACCATTTTTGCCATTTTTTACATAGTTATACATGCCCTTTTTACAGATAAAGAGCCCAATTCAATTTATCAATTGTAAGTTACTGGAGCCCGTAAGTGAGACTGTAAGTTAATTTGCTATTCAATTGGCATCTTTACGGGTTACAGGCTTAAAAACTTGGTGGTGGTTAACCCTGGAACTTACAGCCTCCAGAATCCTTTGATCTTTCCCATCCGCAAGTGTTACGACCGCTAAAATCAAGAGGCGCAAATGCTTTCAGCCAATCAGAAGGCGCAATGCTTTCAGCCAATCGAAATGGGATACAATGATTGACAGCAATTTCAGCCAACAAGAAGGCGCACATTGTTTTTTTAGATCAGAGCATGCGCGGAAAGCTTCATTTGTGGGGGGAGCTCCTCAAGAGAGGAGCTCCATTAGTAGCAGTTTTTTTTTTTTTTATAGAACATCAGGATTTTGTTGGAGGGGCCTTTCCTGGACCAGAAGACTGAAGACCAAGGCATCGATGGACACCGCTCGAGGGGCATTTTGGCCAAGTCAGTAGACTATTAATCCTTTCTATAACAGGTTGTCAAAATTTGTTTATTTACTGTAATGATATGTTCTGTTTTGTAGGTGTTTCAGAACATTGGAACTTTGTTGGAGGGACCTTTCCTGGCCCGGAAGAGTGAAGACCAGGGCATCGGATAGGTAATGTAGAGGTTAGTAGGGTAGGGTAGGATAGGGGTTATTAGGATAGGGGTTAATAGGGTAGGATAGAGGGGGGTTAATATAATAGGGTAGGGATTAATAGATTAGGGTTAATAGGCTATGAGTTAAATAGGTTCAGTTAGGGTTAATTAGGTACTATTAACGTTTATTGGGTACAGTTTGGGATAGTTAGGTACAGTTTGGGTTAATTCGGTACAGTTAGGGTTTATTGGGTACAGTTAGGGGTAATTAGGTACAGTTACGGTTAATTATGTACAGTTAGGGTTAATTAGGTACAGCTAGGGTTGATTAGGAACAGTTAGGGTTAAATAGGTACAGTTAGGGGGAATTAGGTACTGTTAGTACCTAATTCATAGTAATGAGATTCCTGTCTTAGAAATTCTACCTATGAATGACACATGTATATAGTAACAGCAATGGACTAGAAATAGGGTCTCTGAGGAAGCTAGATGTTATTCGCGCGTCAGACCACATCCAGTGGCCTGTCCCATGTAAATGACGTCATGAATCAGCGTTTGATCCACCTGTATTCTCCATGCTGACACAGAATAGCACAGCAGAGATCACCAAGACTACAGATTGATCCCAGACTGTTACAGGTAAGTGGGTCCATCAGAGGAACTAGTTCCAGCTATCACAGTATAGGGCCCCCTTTTCTTAGGCAGGAATAGAGGGCAAGTAGTGGGTCCTGCAATTACCACTACGCTAACATAGAGAGGGCCACAGTTTTTAACCCCTCTCATTCCCACCCACTTATCCTAATGTATCTGTATGTATTTTTAAACACATGTGTCTGATTTAACTGATATATGAGAAACTTCAGTATGTATAGTTTATTGCTTGTCCATTGGTGCCACTATATACATGTGTTATCCATAGGTAGAATTTCTAAGACAGGAGTCTCATTACTATAAAATAAATCTTGCTATTTTTCCATAGTTCTCCAAACTATAGTATACTAGAGAATTGCCCGTCAAAAAATTACGGCAATGAAATTGTAAGTGAGCTAATGCTGTTTGATGTGTAATAATGAAATATATAATACATTAATAAATGAATACACTTTATCTATTTTGAAGCATTGTGTTGAAGAGCTGTCAATGTGTTTTGATGTTGCTGCAGCATTAGTGGTGTGGAGCTGCTGTGTAAGCGTGGTGAATGTGTGCAGTGTAATGCTGTGCGTGCGCGAGCAGAAACCGTTAGCGTAGTGGTGTACTTCCGCATTGGCGTAAAATGGCGGGTAATGTGTGGTATGCGTATTCGCGGATTATATGTAGGGCTTATGTGGTGTTTTGCGAGTTTCTTGTGGTGTTTTGCGAGTGTGTTGTGGTGTTTTCCGTGTTTCGAGTGCTGTAGCCTTTGTTTTGTTCGCCTGCCATTTTTTATCTCGCTTAGCGATTTTATTAGTGTCTAAACTCTTTTATTTTTATTTAAAAGAAGGTGTAAGTTGCTTTTTTGAGGTCCTGGATGGTTCCTCTTGCTGTAGGTAAGCTTTTTATGTGTGTGTTGTCTGTATTTATTGTTTAAAATGTGTGTGTTGTCTGTATTTTATTGTTTTAAGTGTTTTTATGTTTGCGTGTTGCGTCCGATTTTTGCGAGGTCGTAATGTGTGTTAACGTGTCTCGTATGGTGTTTGCGTGTGTAGCCTCGTTTTCGTTTTGTTCGGCGGCCATTTTTTCTGTCGCTTAGCAAATTTTTGTTTCTAAACTCTTTTATTTTGAGTGAAATCAAGGTGTAAGTTGCTTTTTTGAGGTCCTGGATGCTCCCTCTTGCTGTAGGTAAGCTTTTTATGTATGTGCTGTGTGTATTTATTGTGTTTTGAATTTTGTAATGTTCGTGAGTTGCGTCCGAGTGTTGCGACGTCGTAATGTGTGTTAACGTGTGTCGTATGTTGTTTGCGTTGCGAGTTAAAGTTTGCGAGGGTCGTAATTGGTGTGTCGTTTTGTTTGTGTTGCAAAGTAAAGTTTGCGAGGGTCGCAGTTGCTGGCATGGAGCGCCGCCAGCAACTGACGCCCTCGCCCGCTGCCCTCGCTACGCGAGCCTGCAAGCGTTAGCAACAACTCGCATGCTCAAAACTATATATGTGACTAGCCACTTGCCCGTCAAAAATGACGGCAATAAAATTTGAAGCCTGGCAATGGTGTTTGCCACAACTTGCAAGCCTCTCCCCCTCTACTTAACTGGCCTTGCGATGAGCGCCTTTGGCGCTCATTGTGAGCCTCTCCCCCTCTACCTTTTCCCCCCTCTACTTGACGGTAGGCGCTCAATGAGAGCCACTCCCCCCTCTACTTTACTAAGCACCTTTGAAGCTCATCATGGGCCTCGCAATGAGCGCCAAAGGCGCTCATTGCTAGCCTCTCCCCCATGTGTCTCTTCCCCCCTCTACACCCCTGTATCTCTTCCCCCCTCCCATGTGTCCCCTTTCCCCTCTCTCCCTCCTGTGTCTCTTCAACCCCTCTCCCCCTCCCTCGTGTCTCTTCCCTCCCTCCCGTTTCTTTTCCCTTCTCTTCCTCCCAGTGTCTCTTCCCCCATTTCCCTTTCCTGTGTCTCTTCCACCCCTCTCCCTACCCTGTCTCTTCCACTCCTCTCCCTTCCCTTGTCTCTTCTACCCCGCTTTCCCTCCTGTCTCTCTCTGTCTGTGTCCCTCCTGTCTCTCTATGTGTCCCTCCATCCGTGTCCCTCCTGTCTCTCTCTGTCTGTGTCCCTCCTGTCTCTCTATGTGTCCCTCCATCCGTGTCCCTCCTGTCTCTCTATCTGTGTCCCTCCTGTCTCTCTGTCTGTGTCCCTCCTGTCTCTCTCTGTCTGTGTCCCTCCTGTCTCTCTCTGTCTGTGTCCCTCCTGTCTCTCTATCCGTGTCCCTCTTGTCTCTCTCTCTGTCCCTCCTGTCTCTCTCTGTCCCTCCTGTCTCTCTCTGTCCCTCCTGTCTCTCTCTGTCTGTCTGTGTCCCTCCTATCTCTCTATCTGTGTCCCTACTGACTCCCTCTCTTTGTGTCCCTTCTGTCTCTCTCTCTGTCTGTGTCCCTCCTGTCTCCCTCTCTCTGTGTCCCTTCTGTCTCTCTCTCTGTCTGTGTCCCTCCTGTCTCTCTCTGTCTGTGTCCCTCCTGTCTCTCTCTGTCTGTGTCCCTCCTGTCTCTCTCTGTCTGCGTCCCTCCTGTGTCTCTATCTGCGTCCCTCCTGTGTCTCTATCTGCGTCCCTCCTGTGTCTCTCTCTCTGTCTGCGTCCCTCCTGTGTCTCTATCTGCGTCCCTCCTGTGTCTCTCTCTCTGTCTGTGTCCCTCCTGTCTATCTCTGTGTCGCTCCTGTCTCTCTCTGTGTCCCTCCTGTCTCTCTCTGTCTGTGTCCCTCCTCTCTCTCTGTCTGTGTCTCTCTCTATCTGTGTCCCTCCTGTCTCTCTCTGTGGTACTCCTGTCACTCTCTCTCTCTATCTGTGTCCCTCTTGTCTCTCTCTGTCCCTCCTGTCTCTCTCTGTCCCTCCTGTCTCTCTCTGTCCCTCCTGTCTCTCTCTGTCCCTCCTGTCTCTCTCTGTCTGTCTGTGTCCCTCCTGTCTCTCTATCTGTGTCCCTCCTGTCTCTCTGTCTGTGTCCCTACTGTCTCCCTCTCTCTGTGTCCCTTCTGTCTGTGTCCCTCCTGTCTCTCTCTGTCTGTGTCCCTCCTGTGTCTCTATCTGCGTCCCTCCTGTGTCTCTCTCTCTGTCTGTGTCCCTCCTGTCTCTCTCTGTGTCCCTCCTGTCTCTCTCTGTGTCCCTCCTGTCTCTCTCTGTGTCCCTCCTGTCTCTCTCTGTCTGTGTCCCTCCTCTCTCTCTGTCTGTGTCTCTCTCTATCTGTGTCCCTCCTGACTCTCTCTGTGTTACTCCTGTCACTCTCTCTCTGTCTGTGTCCCTTCTGACTCTCCCTGTCTGTGTCCCTCCTGTCTCTCTCTATCTGTGTCCCTCCTGTCTCTCTCTATCTGTATCCCTCCTGACTCTCTCTGTGTTACTCCTGTCACTCTCTCTCTGTCTGTGTCCCTTCTGACTCTCCCTGTCTGTGTCCCTCCTGTCTCTCTCTATCTGTGTCCCTCCTGTCTCTCTCTATCTGTATCCCTCCTGACTCTCTCTGTGTTACTCCTGTCACTCTCTCTGTCTGTGTCCCTCCTGTCTTTCTCTGTCTGTGTCCCTCCTGTCTCTCTCTCTATGTGTTTCTCCTATCTATCTCTCTATGTGTTTCTCCTATCTATCTCTCTATGTGTCCCTCCTGTCCCTCTCTCTCTGTGTCCCTCCTGTCTCTCTATCCGTGTCCCTCTTGTCTCTCTCTGTGTCTCTCCATCCGTGTCCTTCCTGTCTCTCTCTGTCCCTCCTGTCTCTCTCTGTCTGTGTCCCTCCTGTCTCTCTCTGTCTGTGTCCCTCCTGTCTCTCTATATGTGTCCCTCCATCCGTGTCCCTCCTGTCTCTCTATCTGTGTCCCTCCTGTCTCTCTATCTGTGTCCCTCCTGTCTCTCTATCTGTGTCCCTCCTGTCTCTCTGTCTGTGTCCCTCCTGTCTCTCTCTGTCTGTGTCCCTCCTGTCTCTCTATCCGTGTCCCTCCTGTCTCTCTATCCGTGTCCCTCTTGTCTCTCTCTGTCCCTCCTGTCTCTCTCTGTCTGTGTCCCTCCTGTCTCTCTCTGTCTGTGTCCCTCCTGTCTCTCTATCTGTGTCCCTCCTGTCTCTCTCTGTGTCTCTACTGTCTCCCTGTCTGTGTCCCTTCTGTCTCTCTGTCTGTGTCCCTCCTGTCTCTCTCTGTATGTGTCCCTCCTGTCTCTCTCTGTCTGTGTCCCTCCTGTCTCTCTCTGTCTGTGTCCCTCCTGTCTCTCACCGTTTTGTGTCCCTCCTGTCACTCTCTGTGTCCCTCCTGTCTCTCTCTATCTGTGTCCCTCCTGTCTCTCTCTATCTGCGTCCCTCCTGTCTCTCTATCTGCGTCCCTCCTGTCTCTCTATCTGCGTCCCTCCTGTGTCTCTCTCTCTCTGTCTGTGTCCCTCCTGTCTCTCTCTGTGTCCCTCCTGTCTCTCTCTGTTTCCCTCCTGTCTCTCTCTGTGTCCCTCCTGTCTCTCTCTGTGTCCCTCCTGTCTCTCTCAGTCTGTGTCCCTCCTGTCTCTCTCAGTCTGTGTCCCTCCTGTCTCTCTCGGTCTGTGTCCCTCCTGTCTCTCTCTGTCTGTGTCCCTCCTCTCTCTCTGTCTGTGTCTCTCTCTATCTGTGTCCCTCCTGTCTCTCTCTGTGTCCCTCCTGTCTCTCTCAGTCTGTGTCCCTCCTGTCTCTCTCTGTCTGTGTCCCTCCTGTCTCTCTCTGTCTGTGTCCCTCCTGTCTCTCTCTGTCTGTGTCCCTCCTGTCTCTCTCTGTCTGTGTCCCTCCTGTCTCTCTATATGTGTCCCTCCATCCGTGTCCCTCCTGTCTCTCTCTGTCCCTCCTGTCTCTCTATCTGTGTCCCTCCTGTCTCTCTATCTGTGTCCCTCCTGTCTCTCTCTGTCTGTGTCCCTCCTGTCTCTCTCTGTCTGTGTCCCTCCTGTCTCTCTCTGTCTGTGTCCCTCCTCTCTCTCTGTCTGTGTCCCTCCTCTCTCTCTGTCTGTGTCTCTCTCTATCTGTGTCCCTCCTGTCTCTCTCTGTGGTACTCCTGTCACTCTCTCTTTGTCTGTGTCCCTCCTGTCTCTATCTGTGTCCCTCCTGACTCTCTCTGTGTTACTCCTGTCACTCTCTCTCTCTCTCTGTGTCCCTTCTGACTCTCCCTGTCTGTGTCCCTCCTGACTCTCCCTGTCTGTGTCCCTCCTGTCTCTCTCTATCTGTATCCCTCCTGACTCTCTCTGTGTTACTCCTGTCACTCTCTCTCTCTCTCTGTGTCCCTTCTGACTCTCCCTGTCTGTGTCCCTCCTGACTCTCCCTGTCTGTGTCCCTCCTGACTCTCCCTGTCTGTGTCCCTCCTGTCTCTCTTGTCTCTCTTTCCCTCCAGGCTGTCTCTTTCACCTCAGTCCCCAGCATGTCTGCCGGTCCCTCCCCAGGGAGGAGTTGAGAGAAGCAGGGGGGAGGAGTTGAGAGAGCAGGGGGGAGGTGTTGAGAGCAGCCGGGGGAGGAGTTGAGAGCAGCCGGGGGAGGATTTAAGACCGGCAAGGGAGGAGTTAAGAGTGGCGGGGGAGGGGTTAAGAGTGGCGGGGGAGGGGTTAAGAGTGGCGGGGGAGGGGTTAAGAGTGGCGGGGGAGGAGTTAAGAGCGGCGAGCGGGCAGGAGGAGTTGTGAGTTGTGCGAGCCCGCAAGCGTGAGCAACGGCTCGAGCGGGCTCGTATGCTCACAACTATATATGTGATAATCTATATATATACCCCTGTCTTACTTTCTATTCTAAAATCACCATTACACATACTGTAGGTGCTTATTATTTTCCTGTCTGATTACTGTGTCACCAGTGCTATTGCCAGGGATTCGTGTCATCTAATATTGTTACACTGTTTACTATATCCAGTGGGATACCATTACTACTACTATATATAGTGGGAGGGTCTTTGCTTGAATTTGTTCTTAACCATTTTTTAACCAGTGTTTGTTATATATCAATAAAAGTTATTTTTTACTTATCTTACCAGTCGTATGGTTCATTTATACACAGTTGATGCAGTAATTTGGAGTTATTGTGCTGAGATTTAAAGGTGTGCTTTGTGGTCCTTCTCTTAGGCCTTAAAACCCGCCTTTACAATATACATACACACACCACATATATACACACACATACACTCACTAGATAGATATACATACACTCACCACATACACTCACCACATACATATACATACACACACCACATACACACACACACATATATATATATATATATATATATATATATATATATATATATATATACACACACACACCACATACATATATACACACTCATACACATCACACTCATCACATACATATACACTCATACATATACAAACACATAACATACAGACACACACCATTTACATGTATTTCGTTTATGGGAGTACAGCTAAGCAGAACTTAATATAAAGCCTACCTTTCTATTGGACACCCAGGATAAGGCTAGGGAATCTTCTGCTCTTCATGGACAGAAGCAGCGCTGCAGGAGGAAATGGGAGGGCTGGGGGAGGAGCCAGTTTCCGGCATCTTGCTGTCTTGGGTACTCTGGGTAAAATGTCCCCTACTCACTTCCTGTGCCTGCAGTACTTCCTGTATTTAGTTCTAGGAAGTGAAACTGAGGCGCCCCTCTAAGAGGCCCACTTGTAGGCTAGTGCCTATAATGCCTAATTGATGATCCGTCCTTGGCACTGACGGGAAATCCCTTTTATTAGCCAAGAGACAGCTACCATGGACAGCTAAAACAACCTACCATTTGATGATCTTCATGCCCTGGTCAAAGAGAGGGGGATAAAAGTTCCTAGAACCAGAGACCAAAAGGCAGTACGCTATGATGGTGAGAATTTTGCTCAGGAGGAGGTTACCCGGAGGAGTGGGGAAGGTGGCCAACCATCCAGGCTACCTGCACAGATGCCCCATGAGCCAGACAAGGTAACCAGATGCCTCACACAAACCTGTGCCATCCTGTCCACTACACCCTCCTTCACTGAAATGAATGAGATGAGGAGGTCGATTGCCCAGGAGGAACATGGTGAGCAGGGAAATCCAAAGGGATACTGTCTATCTCCAGCTGACTCCCACTACAGTAGTACTAAAGAAGGATTGTCAGCGAACAGTAAGGTGGCATACTGCAGCATCCGGCCCTTTGTGGATGACCGAGATGACCTGGATGAGTACCTGAAGGGGTTTGAAAGGCAGTGTGATCCACATGAGGTGCCAGTAAGCTCAGTGGGGGAGCTAGCTGAGCTTACCAGGCTATCCCTAGAGAACTGGCCCATGACTACAGTGAGGTCCGACTTGCTTTGTGTCTTAGGTATGCTCTCACTGCTGGGAAATACCGATCCCTGTTCCGGAGTGTGGTCAGGAGGAAAGTGGACACCCACACTGAGGTGGTCTGGAGGATCAGGACTGCCCTGGAGAACTGGTGGAAGGCTAAGGAGGTTCGTATCTTGGAGGATGCTAAGCAGGTAATCATGATGGAGCATTTTTTGCATATTTGCCCAGATACCATGCAGGAGTGGGTGGAGGATAAGCAACCCGATACTGTAGAGAAAGCTGGATGGTTAGCCGACCAGTATGATGATGTGAGAGGTTGGCAACATGTCCCTACTGTCCACCCACCCCAACCTGCTAAGCCACCTGCATCAGTGGCCTTCCAACCCTACATCCACCCTCACAGGCATCAGGATACTGCCCAGGGGGAGCCAGGGGCTACTCGCCCAGGGGTTAAGGTACCCCTAAACCGTCAACAAGGGCTAGTGGTTGGCCACAGAGGTAGGAGAGCAAAGCAGGACCCACTTGTTTTACTTGCCACAAGCAGGGCAACTACAAGAGAGATAGCCCTAGCCAGACCCGCCGGGTAGAGCATCCTCCTGCTCACCCCTAAATGTATTTGGGACAATGGGAACATTAGCAGGAGGAGGTGGAGGAATTCCAGGATTGCCAAGAGGAGCCTATCACCTACCCATCCATCCACTTGATAAATATGGCCAAAGGGGACCATATAATACCCCATATACAGCCTATTTTAGTCAACTGCCAACAAGTGGGTGGATCCAGAGACACTGGGGCTGCCATGAGTGTTATTCACCCTTCCAGGGTAAGCCCCACTGCCATCCTGGAAAAATCTATGGATGTGGTAGTTGCTGGAGGGCAGCAATATACCACCCCCATTGCCTATGTGGAGTTGGATTGGGGCCAGGGCAAAGAGATCCGGGAGGTGGGGGTGATGGAAGGATTGCCTACCGATGTGTTGTTGGGGAATGACTTGGCACCCATTAATGTCGCTATTTGAACATTGTTACCAGGTCCCAGTCAGCAGCTCTGAGGTCTGGGAGAACTGGAGGAGCAAAGGAACCGACCAGCCCAGAGGACCCTGAGTGCCCTAGCAATGTCCCTGACCGACCTCACTAAGAAAGGACACCCCAAGGAGGTAGTGTGGACCGCAGCCTGTGAAACCGTCTTCCTTGTCCTCCAACAAGCCCTGACGTCCTCTCCAGTCTTGGCCACCCCTGACTACCACATACCCTTTAAGCATCCACACAGATGCTTGGAGATGTACTGAACCAGGTAGATGGACAGGGGGAAGAGCACCCTGTTGTCTACCTAAGTAGGAAGCTGCTGCCCATAGAGGTGATTTACGCCATTGAGAAGAAAGGCCTGGTAGTATTGTGGGCCTTAAAGAAACTGCAGCCATACCTGTATGGTCAAGAATTCCCCATGGTCACTGACCACAACCCACTGGTATGGCTAGCTCGAGTAGCAGAGGACAATGGAAGATTACTGCGTTAGAACTTAGCCCTAAAAGCTTATAACTTCACCATTAAAAATCAGAGTGGTAAGGCACATGGCAATGCAGATGGCCTGTCCAGACAAGACAACAAGTAATGGTAATGTTAGGGCGTCAGTTGACCATCTGGAAAGGGGGAGTAATGTCTTGGTAGCCCTGGATTTTCGACTATTTGCAGGACTGTTTTGGGCTTACTGTAATGGCATCTTGCTTATATAATATAAAGTTAAGGCAGTCACATAGGAGATCAATGGTTAAGTTCTATTATTTGGATATGGCCCCAGATGAAACAAGAGATATTGTAACCAGGACCTCTCTTAGAATGTTTAGTTATCAAAGAAGGTTTTAAAACTGAGATAAGAGGCTAGATCCTGTAATCTGGAGCAGGGGCAGCAAATGCCAGATGGAAAGATGAAACAAGTATTAGCAATAGGACACCACCTGGCTTGCCAAAGAGGGGGTTGGTAATCCTATTAATGGTGGGAAGAGGGCCATGTGTTTTTTTATTGCTTTTGGGGAAAATGTGTCTGAAAGGTGAATAAAGTTTCAGTTGCCCCTTGAAATACATAATTAATGGTGTGCTTCCTTGAATTATTTTCTAACTGTATTCCTGCTGCTGAAAAAAGGCAGAGGATACTGGGAAGTATCTGGCTAAGATCCTGCTGACTTACAGAGGGATTCCAAATGAACTCAAACAATGCTATGGGGTGCAGTCGACTCTTCTAAGCCTGCCCAAGCCCCATAAGAATAGCAGATCGTTACATAAGGATATTGGGCGGAATTTTTTAACACTTAAGGGATCTCGACCTGCCTTGGCAAAGAACACCAGATTAGCCTGATTCAGTTCCGGGGGCATTTGTTCTTTTAATTCATGTAAAATTGCATTAAAGAGTCTCTTTGGATGAGGAATAAGACAATTGGCATACGCCTTGTAGTAAATGTTATCTATCTAAGAAATCTTGTATTGAAAAGCTACTAGCCTTAGATTGTGAGGAATATATACCTTGGAAGAAATTTAGGAATGTTTCCTGAATTTTTGTTTGACCCAATTCTTATGCTTAAATGTGATTAGATCCCAAAATTTTATTATAATAGTAGCTGTGAGAATAATCTTACAGTCACATATTTTAAGAGTTAACTCGTACTGCTATTATAACACGAATTACAAATCTAACCACACATAAGCTATGCGACTATGCATTAGAACAGTGGTTCCCAAACCTCTCCTCAAGGCTCTCCAGACAGGTTGGGATTTTAATGAGCACAGGTGAGGCAATTTGAGGCTCCATTGCTTGTTGATTACTAATTGCCTCACCTTTGTTCACATAGTGTTACATTGAAATACCAAACCTGTCTGGGGAGCCTTGAGGAGAGGTTTTGGAACCACTGCATTACAAACTTTGTGACTATGCATTTGGGATTTACACAATACCGTTTGCAAAAACATAAAGTGCTAGTAAGCCTCTCTGCCATTTGCGGACCTCAGATAAATCTCGATAAATACAGTAAATGTATTTTCACTGGAGTGCATTGGAATGAGACCACTATAAGGTCCACACTTGCTACTTAAGGAATCTGAAATTGGAATTTAGGTGATAATCTTAGAGTGTTAGGGTAAATAAACTTTCAGGGTTTGGCAAGCTGGTACATGAGCACTCTGGGCAAGATCTACTAAAGATTGAGGTGTTTAGTACTTAGAGTGCTTCTCCATTTCTTTGTTATGTTACACAACATATGTACAAAGATGTCTATACTTCTTTTCTATTGTGCTACATTTGCTATGTTTGCTCTTCTCCAGAGATGATTTGGTGAGTTTTGTTCATGGTAATATTTCACTGCTAAAGTATTTATGGGCTGAAGAAGTCCAAGAATCCTATGGATCTCAGAGTGAGCTCAGTAATGTCCAAATGATTGTGCATTAACAGAATATTTTTTTTCTGAAAAATGTATTGCATTAAGACTTATTTTTTGTAATGCTACTAAAGATGTCAACTTTTATGCACAATTATCTTATACTGGGTGTGTCTATTTGCATGTCTGGCCTGACTTGTCCTGATACTTCATCATGAGAATGAGTCCTTGTAAGCTAATGACATCCCATTAGTCCTGTTGAAAACACTGCCTGTTTTTAATGCTACATTCTCATTTTCCAGCTGAAAGCATCTGATGCATTCAAATCGCCACATTAAATTTGAAGCCCGTATGTGCAACACGAGCCCCGCAACGGATGCGGCTTTAAAATTCGGCTGTGTTGCAGAGCTTTTAAATTAAACTAGGCTGCGTGTTACGGGCCAGAGATGCAAGCCCGTAAACCATTTTTCGCACGTTGGATGTGCAGCCTTGAAATTGATCAATTAGTACAGTAGTGTGTATATATTTACATTTACAGTGCTACGGATAGGGCTTTTACCCCCTTGCGGGAACTCTTTAGTACCCGTCGGCTTTTTGGTTCCATTTGCGGGTTACGGGCTTGAACGCCAGTGAATTTGTTGCAATTTAATAGCTTGATTGGAAAGTAACAGTTACAGGCTTGAAAGAACAAAGGATTTGCAGGCGCGCAGTTCAAATTTCCAAGTCCCGTAGCCTTTTCTCGCCCCTACCCCGCAAGTCGTCGGCGGGTTGCTTTACGGGGCCAATTAAATAGCCGTAAGTCTTGCGGGATAGGGTTTTCAATGTTGAGTGAATTTAAGAAGGCTAAAAGTCTCCTACCACCTCAGGATGTCAGTTAGAAGAATCCAAAATGATATATTCCACAGCAGTATAATTGCATATTGAATGTGATCTATTAAAAGTTGTGTAATGTTTTACATGCTAACACATTTTACACAAAGTTTAGTACTAAAGTGGATCTTTAAATTCTATTTCTATTGCTTACATAAAACAGTTTTTCTAATGATAAACAAATGTAATGTAAAGTTTCCGAAATTCAGCAGATGCTTAAATTAATTAATTAATTTGGAAGATAGAGCAATTAAAATATACATAACTTTATGTGATTACACAAACTTAACTTTATGGAATGTAAATTAAAAATGCTATGTGAAAGTAAAGAAAATTAATTTAAAAAGTGGATGTTAGCCAAAACTTAGTTTTCTCAAGTTCCCATGTGAGTACATAGCTATTTCCTTAATTCTATGAAAATGTGTTGCTATTTGGATTGGTAACAAAGGATCTAAGATATTTTAAGAAATGCAAGCCCCAAGACTGTACGTTTCTATGGCAAGTCCTATTCTTTATATTTTGTTATCACAAGGTTACTGATTTCCCCATTGCTTGTTATTGAATTATATGGTTCCTCTATTGTGATTTTGGAAGGAGAGGAAATTTGTTTTTTTTTCCAAGCAACAGAAAAATGTAATCAAACTTTAAGAGCAAAGTGAACAACTATATTAAGACATGTTTTTAGAAAATTAATTAATTCAAGTAATAGTAGAATGATGAGTATGTGTGGTAATGAGGGTTATTCTATATGGTCACCCTGGACCCTGAAGGAGAGGCAACTAGGAAACACATGGTTATTCCCCAGAAGTTTAAGGGGAGGCTCCTTGAGATAGATAATGAGATGCAATTTGCTGGGCACATGGGAATAAAGAGGACCCGACTCCACCTTACCAGGGTGTTCTACTGTCCGGGGGTTAACCGGGATTTTAAAACTTACTGTAACACCTGCAATGCCTGCCAGCGCTATGGTCACCTAGGAAATTATACCCAGTTTCCTCTCCAGTCCTTATCAGGCTGTTGATATCATAGAACCCGTAGCGAGATCTAGCAGAACAGGGAAGCAGTTCATTTTAACCATAGTGGACTTTGTGACCATATACTCTGATGCTATCCCCATGTCTAGCTTTTAAGCTGTGATCAGAGAGGCCTGGGAAGGGGATTCTGGGCAGCAACAGGTACCAGAACATGTCATGGTTTTTTAGAAGAATTTTAGCACTTTAACTGGTTTTCTTGAGCAAAAAATTGAAGGTGGCCGAGACTAAAGCTAAGAAATACCATGAAGGGAACCAAGGATAGGGTAGGAGGTAGCGCCTAACCCTCAGGATAAGCTCCAGGCCCATTGGGACGGTCCCTACCCATACCCTGTGACCACGATGTTGAACCCCCACACCTACGTAGTACTGATAGATCCCCACAAGGAGGTTACAAGGTTGGCCCAAACAAAGGGTACTAGAGGGCACTCCTAGAGCTATTGGCCATCTGCCTACCTACCGGCAGTGACACAGAGGAAAGGGCCCAACCAGACCAATTAGCCCCACCCAGTTTACCCAGTCCCGGTCCACCCCCTAGCAGTGCGTGAGGTACTGACAGAAGATTACCCCCCCCCCCCCCTCCATTGAAGCATTTTCAAGGAGTATTGGTGCCTAAGAAAGATGGAACTTGTTTCTGCTTGGTTTATCGTAAGCTGAATGAACATACCGCAACCAATGCTTACCCTTTATTAGACTATCTAGGTACTGCCAAGTACTTCAGTACACTGGACCTCTCCAAGGGGTATTGGCAAGTGCCCCTTACTAGGACAGCCAGAGAAAAATAGGCCTTCATTACCCCTTTTGGGCTTTACCAGTTTAAGGTGATGCCATTTGGGATGAATAATGCTTCTTCAACCTTTCCAAAGTTGGTAGACAAACTATTGTTGGTCTAAAAATGTGCTAGTGTGGTGTTGAGTATGTTGTTTCATGAAATGTTTTCATTGGTAAATCATTAGTTCTAATCCAATACCTTTCATTTGCTTTTCTTAAATTGACTAATGCATTTAACACACATATGATTCATAAATATAAATAAATAAGTAAAAAATTTAGAAATTAAAATTTATGAAAACACATCTTTAAAACATAACACTTACAACTACACCAGTACTCTCTTTTGTAAAGACAGTGTAAATCTAGAATAGAATCTTTAAGTTAAAGACTTCACCCTTTTTATTTCTGCAGATTCTTGTGGGAGGGCCTTAAGGTCTAAACTAAAATGACTATATCAAAGTAAATTCTTGGTCAATTTTAAAAATGTAAACGTATTTTTCTGCATGATTTTCCACCCCCTAAATGCTATAAAATTAATAAGAAACTTCCCAATTTTCCATGTGAATCTCAGCAATTTTCAAGTAGTCATTGGGTGAAAAAATTTGCTACTCTAATTTACATAAATGAAAGTCATGAAGTCTTTTCTTTAAATAATTATATACAATGGTATGTTTTTATTTTAACACCTACTCCCTGTAATTTTATTTTATACAAAGAAATAATGGTATCAAATCTACTTCAGCATAATTATTTGTACTCTGTTTACAGTATGTGGTTCAGGTAATCTTTAGTTAAAGCCAAATACTATGTACTTTATTGTGGGACAGCAAGTGGGTGTGAGTTTTAAGGTTTATATTAACCTGAGTGAGGGATTCATCAATGTCTTCATTTCTTTTGAATTCCAGTGAAGAATGCTTTAAACATGTAGGAGTATTATTCATTTTCTTGAGAGTTGCCAGAGATTTTCTCACAACAGCAGAATTGTTATCTTTTCTTAGCCATCTTACTGCTTAGATCGACTTTGTAGATATTTACCAGTGAAAACCTCAATTTTGCCTAATTCAGAGCTTTTATCTTTAATAATAAAATATATATAACTTTTGGTTTACTTTAATGCTTTGACACAACATTTAATTTCCCACAATGGTGTGCCATTTTATATGTATTGAAAACACCAGATTAAATATTATGGTAAAGTATGAAGGCAGCCAGAGCAAAATAAAAAAAAAAAGAATTTCAATCACACGCAGGGTTAAGTTTTCCAAATATTGTGCAAAAATTATTGAATGTTAAAAATTGTATCAAAATCACTGGGCTTAGCTGCATTTCTCCATTAACCTGTTAAAATGCTTGTGGAATAAATAAATATATATATACATAAATATCTATTTTTTTTTATTTAAACATATTCAAAGAAACTATCTGTTGGAGAATTTAAGAAAGAGGAGCTTTAATGTGACCCCTTCACTGTCGAGGATGATTAGGGGACATCCTTTTCAACCCCATCCTATGTACATAGCACCCCTTCTTTGTGGGATCAGAAACCAGGATACATTTGTGAATCTTTAAATATATGATTTAGTGAAATTGAATAATTTGTGCATTTGAGAAGTGGCATTTTGTCATTTCAAATGGTATACATAGACAGTTTGTATATTTTTAAAAGAGGGGGGGGACTACAACATATACCTTCTGTGGGTACATATTGGAAAAACTTGAAATAAAGAGTAGATGGAACTTTTTGGTTTATGTCTGCAGTCAAATCTATTTGGCTCATCAAAGGTATGGGACATGTCTCAGCAGAGTAGGAGTTAAGAAAAACCTATTGGTTGTCACCTTTCCAATAATGCATACAAGTCAAAACTGGGGCCTGTATGGCCTCATACAAACCTAATCCCTTAATAAATGCTTCCCTTGCCACTTCTTCAGTGTCAAAAAAGTGACCCATAGACACATAAAGTGTATTTAATTGTAGGTTAGAAGGAGGGAAATATAAGGAAATCTGTCGGTGTATGAGAGTCCAAATTGCTCTCAAATGAACAACCAAAACCTCCATGCACAAAAACCATACTCTTATTTTTTGTACAACTCTAATTGCCTCAGGGTTCCTTAGCTAAGTCCTCTCACCTGGATATCCAACTATACATTTGAGTTTTTAAATTGTGCCTCTAAATATCCAATATCTACTCAGTCTCTTCTCACTATCCCTTCAAAAGAGATGTGTGTAGATGTAGGCACGCACTTGCTGAGTTCAAGAATTATGTTGGTAGAATAAGGATTGTGGTGGGTAGAAAGGGCATAAAGGGGGGTAGAGAAATGTGGATATATAGTAGAGAAGATTATGAAGAGGGGATAGCTTATTTGTTAAAATATATCTGAGGAACATCATTTACTACTTTAGTGGATAAATAAAGCAATATTTAAATGGCCTGTCACAATGGTCCAGCCTACATGTATTGTTAAGTAGCACAGCAAATAACCAACTTTTGTACTTATTGCAATTAACAAAAATGGATCTTTTTAAATTAAGTTTAATAAATTCATTTTCAAATAAACATTTGTGTTTTTTTAAAGCTGCATAGATATATTTTTTATTTGTGGTATCTGCAAGAGAATGCTCACCAATGTAAGTCTGAGAGTACAATAGACTGATTCAAACATTTAACTTTGAGAGGCTTCCCTTTGCCACCCAAATTAACAGTAATATAACTGTATGAATCATACTAGGTTGCTAATACGATATACTTATTACTTTATGCTCTGTGTATTTCCTGTTAATTTTGGTTATGTTTAAACAAGTTTTACTTTGAACACTGAGCTGGTTTAAATCCTTGCTACCAGACACATCCTAGTGTGTCCTCAGAGGTAAATTCCTTTGTACCGACTCAACTGATATGTGGAGTGTACCACAGGGATCCATTCATCTCCCATGTTTTTTGCTTTATACATGCATCCCGTGGGCGATAAAATAAGACAACATGGTCTAAGCTATCATTGCTATGCTGATGACACCGTCATTTACTGATCATTTAACCAAAGCAAAAATGATCTAGTGTCACTGAATAATGATTGTATTGCGAATCTCCTAGAGCGGATGAGTCAAATGGCTACAATTACACCCTGACCATAGAAACATACTTTTGGTGGTAGAATGTGATCTTATAAAATCAAAAATTTAGCGGGCTGAGGCAACACCATTCAGAACCATCACTGACAGCTGCAATCAAGACCCCTCTCTTTATATATATATATATATATATATATATATATATATATATATATATATATATATATATATACAGGGAGTGCAGAATTATTAGGCAAATGAGTATTTTGACCACATCATCCTCTTTATGCATGTTGTCTTACTCCAAGCTGTATAGGCTCGAAAGCCTACTACCAATTAAGCATATTAGGTGATGTGCATCTCTGTAATGAGAAGGGGTGTGGTCTAATGACATCAACCCCCTATATCAGGTGTGCATAATTATTAGGCAACTTCCTTTCCTTTGGCAAAATGGGTCAAAAGAAGGACTTGACAGGCTCAGAAAAGTCAAAAATAGTGAGATATCTTGCAGAGGGATGCAGCACTCTTAAAATTGCAAAGCTTCTGAAGCGTGATCATCGAACAATCAAGCATTTCATTCAAAATAGTCAACAGGGTCGCAAGAAGCGTGTGGAAAAACCAAGGCGCAAAATAACTGCCCATGAACTGAGAAAAGTCAAGCGTGCAGCTGCCACGATGCCACTTGCCACCAGTTTGGCCATATTTCAGAGCTGCAACATCACTGGAGTGCCCAAAAGCACAAGGTGTGCAATACTCAGAGACAGGGCCAAGGTAAGAAAGGCTGAAAGACGACCACCACTGAACAAGACACACAAGCTGAAACTTCAAGACTGTTCCAAGAAATATCTCAAGACTGATTTTTCTAAGGTTTTATGGACTGATGAAATGAGAGTGAGTCTTGATGGGCCAGATGGATGGGCCCGTGGCTGGATTGGTAAAGGGCAGAGAGCTCCAGTCCGACTCAGACGCCAGCAAGGTGGAGGTGGAGTACTGGTTTGGGCTGGTATCATCAAAGATGAGCTTGTGGGGCCTTTTCGGGTTGAGGATGGAGTCAAGCTCAACTCCCAGTCCTACTGCCAGTTCCTGGAAGACACCTTCTTCAAGCAGTGGTACAGGAAGAAGTCTGCATCCTTCAAGAAAAACATGATTTTCATGCAGGACAATGCTCCATCACACGCGTCCAAGTACTCCACAGCGTGGCTGGCAATAAAGGGTATAAAAGAAGAAAATCTAATGACATGGCCTCGTTGTTCACCTGATCTGAACCCCATTGAGAACCTGTGGTCCATCATCAAATGTGAGATTTACAAGGAGGGAAAACAGTACACCTCTCTGAACAGTGTCTGGGAGGCTGTGGTTGCTGCTGCACGCAATATTGATGGTGAACAGATCAAAACACTGACAGAATCCATGGATGGCAGGCTTTTGAGTGTCTTTGCAAACAAAGGTGGCTATATTGGTCACTGATTTGTTTTTGTTTGGTTTTTGAATGTCAGAAATGTATATTTGTGAATGTTGAGATGTTATATTGGTTTCACTGGTAAAAATAAATAATTGAAATGGGTATATATTTGTTTTTTGTTAAGTTGCCTAATAATTATGCACAGTAATAGTCACCTGCACACACCTAAAATAGCTAAAACTAAAAACAAACTAAAAACTACTTCCAAAAATATTCAGCTTTGATATTAATTAGTTTTTTGGGTTCATTGAGAACATGGTTGTTGTTCAATAATAAAATTAATCCTCAAAAATACAACTTGCCTAATAATTCTGCACTCCCTGTATATATATATATATTGACCTTCAAATATCATAATTCCATACACTGCTACCTGTGCTCTTATATCAGCATCAAAGTTAAATGTACTAAAAGTTGGCTTGGTATCATTTGGTTCTAGAGCTTTCAATCATGAGGCTCCAAGAGACCCCATTATTGGACGTCTTCAAAAAGAAGCTTATTATCTGTTTACTCAAGCCTTTGAGTAATACAATATCTGGGTAAAAAACTATAATGAACTTTGAGTCCAACTAAGAGAAAAGCACTATATATACTATATAAACTTTTGTAATGATGAAAACGTGCTCTTTTAAATGCATGAAAAAAAAATTCCAAGTCCCTTTAAAATAAATACAGTTTACAGTATATCTAGAATTTCAAGGAATTATAGTAGTAATTTGTTTAAGACTGTAATAACACTCATACAAGAGTAAGTAGATATATTTTCTCGTAGAAAAGCAGTAACTGTGGTGTGCTATATTATATAAACCATATCAACATAAACATAAATATGTATATCTATCTATATATCAACATATATATATATATATATATATATATATATATATATATATATATACTGTATATATATATGTGTGTGTAAACCTATAAACCTATGTTGTATGAATTCTCTGTATTGCTGAGGTCTTCCATTGAAATGTGGTTTGTAAAACAAGGAGTACCTTCATATATAATCTTTAAACATTCTTAAGTATTACTTTGTGCAATTATTGTGTAGACCTGCGGTAGCTTGCTAGCCTTTTGCAGTATGTGATTAAATTCCTGTGATTCCACCCAAGATGTGTATGTTGCATGTTTTATAGCAATCTTGAATGAGGATTATTTGCATCTGTAAAGGAGTTCAATCCTGTATATAGAATGGATGTGGCAATGTGCCACACTTCAGTTTTATGGGGGCTGGGAATGGTTAATTTCTGATGGATATTCATTTATAGAAGACTTAACAAAATACAATTACGACAATGTAGCTCTATACTATTTTCATGTGTAATTTAAACATATTTATATTGTTATTGGAATGTGGTGGGATATTTCAGCAAGTACAAGGTTAATAGTATACTTGAAGCCACTGGAATCACCAGTTGTGCACTGCACCATAAGATACAGTGAGAAAAAGCATGCTGGGAAGGCATTTATCCTTTTTGAAACCGCTACTGAATTGATGCAGTTAGAAGCAGTTGTAGAGCCTCATTCAATTGAGCTTTCTCAGGATCCTAACGGGTTACGAGTTACGGCCTTGAAAAAATGGTGATGCTTAAACCCGTAACTTACAGCTTCCAGAAGCCTTTGATCTGTCAAGGCTGCAAGACGATCATGTAAATTACAAATCTCTATTCAATTGCAAAAATCCCTCAACACTCCACCCGCACTCAAGCCCGCAAACGCCAAATGGCGACCCAAAGCTTACGGGTTCCAAATAGGACCCGGTTTATAGACTAGATTGTAACACAGCAAATCGCAATATAAAGACACCAATGCACTTTAAGACATGGGAAAGCAATGGAAGGCATTACAATTACATGCACAACAACTCCCAAATAGCAAATATTGCAAAAAATGTAATTTTATTTTCATCCTAGGTTGTAATGGACATGCCAACATGAAAAGCCATGCTGCAACATGCTGAAAGCTATTAAAGACACAATACCTAATTAAATTGCAACACAAATACATGCAAATGGCTGACATATTAACCCACTCCCACTCATCTTATATACATTTCACTCATCACATCTACATTGGGACTACAAATAGTGGACAAATGACACCACCACATTTCATATATCAAGTACCAGGGGAACATTTCACATATGGTTGTTCAGTCCCTCAGTTGTGTCCAACTCTCTGTGATCCTATGGACTGCAGCACTCCTACTAATGTCTCTGTCTCTGCATATTCACAAGCTTTGCATGCCAAATGTAAAGGAGTGGGTTACCAGTTCCTTCTCTAGTGGATTGTGATTTGTCTGACCTTTCTGCTATGACCTGCCCACCGACAGTGGCCCTACATGGTATAGCACACAGCTTCATTCAGGTACACAAGCCCCTTCACCACCACCACTTAGCAATCCACAAAGGTACCAGGGGAACATGCACCACACTAATGTAAACTGATGAATAGCAAAACATAATGGGAGATCATCAAATGGGAATGGGTCTACATCTTGGTACATGGACACCAGCAATGGCGTGGGACTTTCCAGGATGGGTGTAGAGGAGATTATCCCTAATGGAATCCCTCCATGTGTTTTTGCTGCCCCTCCTGATGGGTTAGAGAAAATGAGTGTGGTGGGGCAGCAGCACCTGCAGTGGTGGAGGCATGGTGAGAGGAGAGGAGGGGCTGGGCTGTGGGTGGCCAGGGAATTCCTCCCGGGTGGAGGAGGCGGAACTGTGGACAAGAGCACATCGCATGGCTTCTGCAGTGACCCCCTGGAATGCACTTTGGTCCGCCACAATACTGAGCAGCCCAGTCAGGCAGGATTCAGTCATCAGGTAGTGCCTCCTCTCCTATTGCTCCTGGCCAGGTTGCGCATGACTTCAGCATGATTGGCGGAGTTGCTGGCCTGGATACCCTGAAGACACTCCAACTGCTGCCGCATGAGGGCCAGCATCTCCGCCTGGCCTAATGTTGGGGATGGAGACCCCTGGGGCATGGCCTGGTGAGGAGGGTCTGGGGCCCGACTGGAGCCTGGTTCAAAACTGGCAGTGGTGTTGGTGGGCCCTGGGGGTGGTGGTGGCAGCTAGTCCAGCGCACTGCTGTGGGGGAGAGGAGGTGGTGGCTGGCTGCTATGATCACTGCAGTGAGAGTGCCCTGGCGATAGCCTCAGTCTCTGGAGTAGGGGGATAGCGGTGTTGAATCCCGGCAGTGTGACATCTATGCTTCATCCTTTATAATTCCCCAAATTGCAACTCAGATTAGCTATCCTTTGCTAGAAACTCTCCTACTCTCTATCTAGAACTAACCTCCAACTCGGTGACTTGCGTGCTACAACACATTCAATGCATGGGCGGGTGGAACGTAAATTTATTATCTCCCTCTTTCAATCATCTGTTGCTAGACCGCTTTCTATTGGCTGAGAGGCCTGTGTCGCATTACATTATACCGCGGTTTGATCATAATGGCCGATCGCATCTCAGCCAGCCCCTTAACAGATTGCGGCAGCGGGCTTGAGGCTTCGGCCTGTAACTCGTGACCTTGCTCAATTGAATAGCATCATAATCAGAGACGAACAGGAGCCTGCAACATACCCGCAGACATATGACCTACAGCGATTGAGTTGCGGGCTTGAAATTCAATCAGGCTCGTAGTTATTAGTGCTTGAATCCACCCCACTATTTGTTATAGATATAATGAGACTGAACCTGACAAGGCTGACAATGAAGTTCCTGAACTTAATAAAGAATAAACTTTTGTCTATTCAATGTAAATAGAAAAATTAAAATGCTAGTACTTTTAGCAGAACTATTGGAATACTCATTACTTTACAAGGACAGACCTCCCTGAGAAAGTGCCACTCATAATCAGTTCAGAAAAAGAAACCCTGCACTAAAGATTCATTGCATATAAAAAGTAAAATATGTACAGGTTGCGTTTGTTTGTTTATTTATTTATTTATTTATTGGGTTTTAAAATGTTTGCCTCTTCTCAAGTAAAGTTCTTTTCAAATGTATTCTTCTTAACTGTTTACAAAGTAAGGGAAAATATAAACTTTTGGTGGTACGTCTATAGACACAAGCTTACTGAATCACAATCACAAAGTAAACAGTGGTTCAACTGAATGTGGGGAATGTGGGTACTGACCTCCATATAAATCCTTATTTATTCTAAACCAGTCACATATAGCATATTTTGTACTTAATGTAATACATGACTCTAGGGTTTATCCTGTCAGTTGTGAATCAAAGTGCATAGGGACAAAAGCAATACATTTATATATACTTCTAGTAGAACAGAGATATGTTGAGAACATTAAAATTTGAATTTTCAATTATATATAATAATTCACATGTTCACAAAAATAGGAAAAAACGCACCTGAGAATTTACCAATTCAGAGGTTATAATCTCATAATTTAAATACTTGTATACATTTCAGATCTGTGCTTTAGCTTCATAATATATTGTTTGATAAATACCTTATAATTTATTGTATTCTGTTTTGTTGAATATCACCATATTAGGGATGAAATATGCTTTTATTATTATCAATGTTTGAATCATATTTTACGTCAGAGGAAGACAGCACAGGAAAAACGACTAATTAAGCAAACACACCTTTAGTACAAATGAGTAATTAACGTTATGTGCAATTCTACAGGAAAGTGTGCTTGGCTAGAATGAGTCAGACATTTATGGTGTATTTATTTAACAAAATGACTCTAATGCTTGTTTCTGAAAACTAAAATCAGTTTACAAAAAGAAAATCATATTTCTTTTCATTTAGTTTTTATTATGTTACCTTCATTTACTTCTTAGTAAATCCTTATTATGGTCTTAGCCTATATTGTCATGTTTACTGAAAAACTAGAACAACTGCTTATCATAACCCATCTGAAGCCTCATTATAACTGAAGAAGAGACAGGAAATGGTCATCAGCTGACTTGAATTGAAGTTTTTTTATCTACTTAAGAAGACAATATGCTCACTGGGGAATATTTATCAAGTGAGGATAAATGTGGGGGAAAAAGCTGAGTTAAGTATCCCCATTTCCTATGTTTTCTATAGGAGCTTTCTATCAACTGCTTGATAAATAAGTACAATAGAAAACATACAGTACTTTGCAAAAGTATTCACGGCCTTCGCATTGCTCGTGTTTTGTTGCCTCACAACCTGGAATTAACATGGATTGTTTGAGGATTTGCATCATTTAACTTCCAGAACATGCCTACAACTTTGAAGGTGTGTTTTTTTTTATTGTGAAACAAATAGGACAAAAAAACAGAAAAAGTCAATGTGCATAACTATTCACCCACCTAAAGTCCATACTTAGAGCTACCTTTTGCAGCAATGACAGCTCCAAGTAGCTTTGGATAAGTCTCTATGAGCTTGCCACATCTTACCACTGGGATTTTGGGCATTCCTCCTTGCAAAATTGCTCCAGCTCCTTCAAGTTGGATGGTTTGGAGCTTCTGAACAGCAATCTTTAAGTCTGACCACATATTTTCTATTGGATTGAGGTCTGGGCTTTGATTAGGCCATTCCAACACATTTACATGTTCCCCTTAAACCACTCAAGTGTTGCTTTAGCAGTGTGTTTGGGGTCATTGTCCTGCTGGAAGGTGAACCTCCATCCTAGCCTCAAATCCCGCACAGAGTGGTACAGGTTTTGCTCAAGAATATCCCTGTATTTAGCACCATCCATCATTCCCATTAACTCTGAACAGTTTCCCAGTCCCAGCTGCTGTAAAACATCCCCACAGCATGATGCTGCCACCACCATGTTTCACTGTGGGAATGGTGTTCTTTGTGATGTGTTGGGTTTGCGCCATACATACCGTTTTCTTTGATGGCCGAAAAGTTCAATTTTAGTCTCATCAGACCACAGCACCTTCCTCCATACATTTTGGGAGTCTCCCAAATGCCTTTTCGCAAACTCAAAACGTGCCATTTTATTTTTTGCTGAAAGTAATGGCTTTCTTGTGGCCTCTCTGCCATAAAGCCCATTTCTATGGAGTGTATGGCTTATTGTCGTCCTATGTACAGATACTCCAGTCTCTGCTGTGGAACTCTGCAGCTCCTTCAGGGTTACCTTAGGTCTCTGTGCTGCCTCTCTGATTAATGCCCTCCTTGCCGGATCCATGAGTTTTGGTGGGTAACCGTCTCTTGGCAGGTTTGCTGTTGTGCCATGTTCTTTCCATTTGGTTATGATAGATTTGATGGTGCTCCTGGGGATCATCAAAGATTTGGATATTTTCTTATAACCTAACCCTGACTTGTACTTCTCAACAACATTATCCCTTACTTGTTTGGAGAGTTCCTTGGTCTCCATGGCAGTGTTTGGTTAGTGGTGCCTCTTGCTTAGGTGTTGCAGCTTCTGGGGTCTTTCAAAAACGGTGTGTATATGTAATGAGAGATCATGTGACACTTAGATTGCTCACAGGTGGACATCAGTGAATACATACGGACATGCCAATTTTCTGTTTTCTATTTCTAAAAAATTAGCCTATTGTGTTCTGATCCATCACATAAAATTCAGATTAACAAAACATTGAATTTAAGGCTGTAATGTAACAAAATAGGTAAAAAGTCAAGGGGGTGAGTACTTTTGCAATGCACTGTAGGAAGTGTGTATATTTTATGTTTTAATTTTTGTCAGAATTGTACACATTATTAAGTTTAAAAAGACCATATAGAAAAAAATACCACAGTGGTCCTTTTACTCCATTTATCTGCACTTTTATACCCACTTGATAAATATTCTCAATTGTTTCCTTTTCAACTGATTTTGAATATGAAAGCTTTTAGACACTACATTTTTTTCCATGTACACGGCAAAATAACATTAAAAACATCCTATTACATTACAAATGATCATGCTACAACACATAGAGCATCTTCCTTCAAAATGGAGCTGGTGTATCATAAAACCACAATAGGGGGCGTTACTAACAGATAGCGGGTGCTAACATGCCTGCAATAGATTGTGTTAACCTGCAATTGAGTTTTTCGGCTCATCGTGTGATTTATTAAAGTTCCTTCTCCATGTTACAGCTAGCTCATTGCGGCATGAGGTGTAGTGATCAAGGTGTGTTATGGGTGCGTTTGGGTCGTGTAACCTGCATTGATTGTCAAAACCCAAAACCATTTTGCATTTTCTTACCCATGATGCGTGTTTCAAACTCATTTTAGCATTATATGGCACCTGTCATTAACCCCTATACCACAAATTGAAATCTGCACATTAACAATCAGCAATGGGGTGGGAGCAAATTAAATAAAGAATTCTGATTGGCTCAAAATATGATGGACACATATTTGAACCAATCTGAAGACATAAAAACAGTACATAAGGCCAGGGTGTGATCAAAAAACTGTTAGTCAACACATTTTTTTATGCAAGGGCCCTTTCCGTGGTCCGAAGATGAGGATCAATGGTCTCCAAGCAACAGGGAAGAGGACATATGTCTTCTGGCAAAATGTATGTGGCCACTTTATAGATGGCTGAAGAATGAGGACTAGGGCATTGTGATTCATCTCTGGGGAGGCATCAAGGTAAGTGTAACCCCCCTAAAGGCTTACACTTTTTTTCTGCCATTTTTATTTTTTTATTTAATTCTTTATTTTATTTTGTCTTTTAGATAGATGTTTTATTATTATATATTGCAACTGACCATGCATGGACATTATTATTATTTTGCAGTGGTTGTTGTTTTACGTCATTATTGGCATCTTGCCAACCATTGCAGGTTTGACAACCAACACGGCATCCGCACTGGCAGACAGTTCTGCATATGTCTGACCCTTATAACATGCATGCTCTACTCTACTGGCGATTTGTAAATGGGTGGATAGGGGGTGTATACATAGTGCTTAATCTGACATAACTGCAGGTCATCTCAGACTGACTTATAATACCAACGTTTTAGTAAATCAAAGGGAGGCCCAAATAGTGCTGACCCGCAATAAGCACAGGTAGATTGTGGCTCATCACGCTTCCTCTTAGTAAATTCCTCGTAGTAAAGCACAAGCACTATAATTTCATCTCGAAAATATGAATTCTCATGAAATTTTAAATCTTTCATAAAAAAAATAGAAATCATCTTTATATTGGCACAGCCATGACTTTGACACAACCTTTGGACAGCTGTTATTCTCAGGAACAAAAAATCTATTTTTTTTGTCTTTTCTGTCTTTTACTAAATATCCTATTCTACCAATGTGTACCATGATTGATTGTACTGTTCATATATCTTTCTAAAGTGCTTTGGATAGAAGTGCTATATTAATGTTAGTAAATAAAATATGTTTAACATATTCATGTATATTTGTGGAGTAGCACATCTCAAAATGTCAGTGTTTCTTTAACATATTTCATAGTTTCTGCATTTTAAGTAAATGGCTGTCAGGACTTTAAGAAGGTGGATGGCTTTTTCATTGTCGACTTGACTAAAAAATCAGTGTCTTATGTATCCCTGTTGGCTGCTGCTGAAGAAAAGAGCAATGTCTGGGAAAAAATGAAAGGTGATATTAGAAGGTGGGAATCTAATGTCATCTGTCACACTGTCTAGTCGACCAGCAGATCCAAATTATCACCACCCAAGACAGTGTCAGCTCCTTTTAGCCCATTAACATTCCTCATCCATATCACTAGTTGTAAAGGTGAGATAAAGTTTCCTGTCAGACCTTTCATGATAAAATGCTATTCTCCTCAGGCCTGAAACTAGTTTTGGTGGTCTGTAAGTACTAAATATTGATAGCAAGATAAAAGGGGTTTAAAGGTTTATGTTTAAGTAGTCTTTCAGATTGCTTTTTTTATCCTCATTCTTATTTATTTTACAAAAGGTTTCTAGTTCTGTTTGATATTAGACGCTTTGCCACAAGAAGGAGATCGGATGAGTGGGAATTTGTGTTTTTGTATGATACATGTCAGTGTTATAAATATAAAAAAGAAAGCATGGTAAACTTATTATTTTATTTATCCCATATGTGTCTTATAATCAAATATAAATAATATATAAAATAATTATGGATAACCACAAAGCATAATATAAAATATTTACATCCTCGTTAGGCAAGAATTTTGAACATAAGTGAAAACATTTAGAAATATTTCGGGCGATCCGGGAGCCCGCAAGTGAGCTTGCAAGTTAGTTTGCTACTCAATTGGCCTCATTTTTACAAACAGGTTACGTGTTACTGCCTTGAAATTATTGCAATGGTTAAACCCGTAACTTACAGTCTCCACAAGCCTTTGATCTTTCACAAGGCTAAAATCGCAAATCGCTATTCAATTGCTCAATTTCCCCAATCCCACAAATGTATTCACACCCGTAAATGGCAAATGAAGGAGAAAATCCTACGAGAGGACCCGGAGGGGGTTAAACATTTATTCGTAGCACTGTGAATGCAAATAAAAAACTACTGCACTGTAAATAGGAGAGCGATGATAGACATTAGAAATAATTGCACAACTTTCTCAAGTTCGCGAATCGGCATGAAATTAAATGTATTTTTATGTTTCATTTCGGGGTTAAATCGATCTCGGGTATCAATTAGTTAATACATATCCGGCCACCCATATGGACTAGAACAGTATTGGCATTCATTTTCATAATTCTTTATTTTGTGGGTTTGCGAGTCTGATCGCATATCGGACCCCCGAACCTAATTGATTGACTCGTAACCTCCATGTTTTACTGCCGTAATAATGACAGTCTCAATTCCTATCGGCTGATTCTAAATGGGAGGGTACGGGCTTGCTTAATTGATCATGTTCCCGCCCTGAACTGCTACGAACCAGTGCATGGTTTACGGTTTTGGCTTTGGGCCAGTAACTTGCAGCCTTAAGGAATTGAATAGCATTGTAATCGGAGATGAACGGGAGCCCGCAACCCACCCGCAGACATACAGCTTGCGATCGAGTTGCCGGCTTGGAATTGAATATGGCCCATTGATAATATTGAGCCGCAAATCATCAACACAGAATGGACCTTACTACAAAGTAAAGAAATGGGGATACAAAGGTAAAAACGTTCCAATAGTTACCAAAAAGGAGGATAAACCAGAAGCTCATCACTTAAAGGAAAATGGAACACAACTGTTTTTTTTTCAAGCATTTAAAAGAACATGTTTTTAACATTAAAACCTGTTTAAACTTAATTAAAATGAACAGGCAATGCAGAGAACATACGTTAGTATGTAGAGCTCATAGACAGAGAAGGCAAGGTAGGATTTTAAACTTCTAAATTTGTTTTTGTGCTCTGAGACCTGTGAAAACACATTACCAAATACCCTCTTTCTGTGCACTAAAATAAAAATATTTCCATGTCCCTTTATTATTAAAAAGCTAGTTCAAATAAAAATGGTATCACTATAATGTATACTGCAATTCATTTGCACCTGGTTCGCTGGGTTAACATGACTATTTCACCCAACTCAGCTAGATGATATAGAATCAATATTACTACAAGAAGTATTTTTAGTTACAAAATATATTGAATTTTTTAATATATTGTGTGTTTATGTTATATCTCACCTCAAGTAAAGTGAGAATTATTCTTATTAGAAACAGGAATCTGTGATGTAAATGTATTACTGTAGGCGAGGCACAATTCTTTTTATTTGTCTTTTAACATATACACAGGAGCCATCTGAAGTCTCGCAAGAACTCCAGAAGACGTTGAGAGACAGCGGTGAAGTGAATGAATAATGACATTTTGATATAGAAAAAATATTTTTATTATTATAAAATTATTATTACAAAAATGATTTAATATTATTTTTCACATGTTTTGAGAATTTCAGCATAACCTGTATTTCTTTCTTTTTTTTCTTCTTCAATTTCAACACATGGGCACAACAAACATATTCAATGGGGTAACTTAAATTAAAAAACATATTTACAATGAGAGTGTCTTGCACGTGAGCATACAAAGTCTATAGGCACCATACTTGTATGTAGCATTCATCTTTTGATTACACTTAATATATTTCTCTCACTTAAGCCTATTGTCTCAATGTTTCAAATCTACATTTTGAAAAACTCAAGTAAATCTTCATGTATTCTTTTTTCTGACTTCTTTTATGTCACTTTATCTCTACTCTTAAGTTAAATAAATAAGAACTATAGTAATGTCTACACATTGTACAGTCAAACTACAGAAATGCAGAAAGCAGCAAGTAGTCTAACCGTAAAAAGTCTGGCAAATTAAAAACAGTCAATCTAAAGTACATACTCAAACAGTAGTAAAGGGATAAATGTATAAAATAAAGATCAAACAGATTCTTTGTGGGTTGAATCAGGCTTCCCATTATATTCTTTCTTTCAAAGGTTTGCATAGAGTATCTAAAAGTAAATGGCAGATTTACACAAACATAAAAGAGTCTTACCATGAGACATTTCCTAAGTGCAGACTGGATTCCTCACTTTATACTAGGTAATGCTGCCTTCTCAAGGGAGGTTTCATCCGGATTAGTTTTATAAGATACCTTTGCTATTCAAAGAGAGCTGCTGTGTGACGAATAATGTGACATTTAGAACCTGTCTATCTGTTGCTATCAAGTAGACGAGAATCCTGTCAGAAAAGTCCTTTATATACACATTGTTATCACTAATAGGTATTATCACAAGTATGCATTTGTAAATTAAAATGAATTTATTTCAGACTAATCTAGAACTTAATTTTATTAAATTAGGCCATTCTATATATGTATAAATGATAATGTTTTATTGGACTGCTATCTGGAATATTATTATGTTCATGTGTTGAATGCTACCTATATGTCTTTATCTACACTCATTTACTTGTGGGATAATGTTAAAAAAGGATATTATATACCTTCATATATTAAAGGGATTTTATACGTACATATTTTATTTTACTATAAAAAAGATTGTATTGTATTATTTAATAGTTTGAATACCTGTAATTTTAATAATGATAGTATTTTTTTTATTGTAATTGAAAAGAAATACGCATAATTAACAATTATGTTGTAGATATACAAAAATACAAACATGTCTTTGTTTTTTTATATATTTTCATAACATTAACAGTGATAAATAAAAAAAACAACAATTGGGGAAGAAGGAGAAATCTTGAGGTAATTTAATAAATTATTTGCTTTCTTTCTTTAAAGTTATTTAGGTTTTTATGTTAATTTTTTTAATCTATTTTCATTATCCAAATGTTCCAACAGGAAATCCATTTTTTTTATGTTTTAATGGATAACTGCCATATAACTGTACATTGTGTGTATTTATTGATTTGTTTTATCTTTTCTGTTGTGCGTTTATCTGATTTCCAATTTTTAGTTATGATTCTAGTAGCTAAAAATATTTGATTTATTGGGACTTGTGTGTCTTTTGATATTTTTTACATGGGTATTCCTAATAATGCCTTCTCTGGTTTTCTAGGGATAGGGATTCCTGTGAGTGTTTCTTATATTGGATATGTTTCTTCCCATAGTTGTGACATTTTAGGACATTCCCATAGAGCATGTTTTGAAGTTTTAAAGTTCCAGCTACAACACAGCCTCTGAATCAGTTATCATTAATAGTTTTTGTTTTAAAGAACTTACTTTACATTCAGTAATTGCCACCTAACCCTTTAATTATGTCTGTTGTGAACCAAGTTCTGATTAATGTAAATAATCTGACTGGCTGGCAGCTCTCAAAAGAAAATACAGGAAGACAGGGTACAGTGCCTGAAACTGATACACTGTCACTCTTTTGGATCAATAGGACACACATTTTGTAGGAAAGGCAATTAAACATCATTTAGATCTCATTAAAACATGTGGATATTGTTTTTGACTTCTTAGCCTGACCTCTCTTTAACAAGTCTGAAGCAATACTTACATGAGATGGAACTTTCAGTTTGAATGTAAACAGTGATACAGAGAGAGTAGAGACAGCATCTGACATTGTGGAGTAAAACTATATATATAGGGGGAATCAACATACTATAGTATAGGAAATATAGGGAAACAAAAAAAATGAGATTGAGGCAGAATCACAAGAAATTGTGTTTGAGAAAATCCAAGTCCATATTAAGTCCTTTATCTTCAGTGTTGAAAACTGTGATCATCTTTATTTCAAATACTTTTCTCTTCTGGATGTTCTTGAATTTTGCTCTGAGTAGTTTGATTTTTACGTTTTGAATGGAGTGATAATTTTGGCTAAACTTTAATAACTGCCTTAATTGTGCTTTTTTAAATAGAATTTCTGTTTAGATTCATCCTTAGGTTCAGTTTTTGTCTTGTTTCCCCAATGTAACAATCTGTTTTGCATATAATTTGTATTATGTATACCACATGAGATGGTGTGCATGACTATGAACATCTGATGTTATAGGTCTTGTTGTTATGCGTCATCATTATAAATGTGTGGACATAATTACAGGGACTTTTGTTACAATATTTAGATCCATTTTTTTTCTGTTAATTTGTCCATTGGCCATTTGTTTCAGGTTTAGTGATTGTTTAAATGCAAGGATGAGAGATTTGGGGAATGTATGTTTTAGCTGTCTTCCGTTAGTAGTGGTTGTAAAACTTCGATTATTTTCAGTATTTGCTCTAAAGCTGCATGTTATGTGTTCACTAGCAGTGGACATGAAATAGTTACTTTTGTTTTGTAATTTCACAGATGCACATGGGGTGTTTTAATGGCAGTCATTATTTTATGGGTAATAATACAGAGTTTGTAACCATTCTGTATGAAAGATGCAGACAGTGTAAATGTTTGTTAGAGTATGTAGTGGTATCTAATAGCTTGGCTATTGATTAGAAAAAATGCTGTAGGAATAATTACCATTGAAGGTATGAACAGAGAGCATATTGGATTATACTTCAAATTTTGATAAACACAAGAATTGTATATAATCTACATCAAAAAGACTCTATGTTAACCTTTGGATTCAAATGTCTTTCAAAGATTATAATTTAAAAATAGGACCACTGAACATAGACCTATACCTATAACATTTAACTTTCATTTATACTATTAAAATAAATCAAGGGCAATTATTTAAATATGTATAGTATGACCACCCATGTTTTGACTTGTTAAGTTATTAATTGGTAAGTTAACCAATAACTACGAACACTGCTTTATAAGTATAACACAATTGTTCATTGATGACACATAGTAACATATGTACATGTCCAAGACAGAGGCAGCATGCAGAGGGTTAATCATCTATAACAAAATGCATTTATGAATTAACAACACAACCAGCAAAATATATACATGAAAATACATTACATTTAGAGCATACATGCAGTGCTATATGTCAAAGACAGAGTCAGCATGCAGAGGGTTAAACACCTCTAACAAAATGCATACATGAATTAACATGTAGCAAAATATATACATCAATATGCATCACATTTAGAGCAAACATGCAGCACGCAGAGAATTAATCACCTCTAACAAAATATGTATATGAATTAACAACCTGCATAATATATACATAAATATGGATCACATTTAAAGCAGACATGCAGTGCTATATGTCCAAGACAGAGTCAGCTTGCAGAGGGTTAATCATCTCTAACAAAAAGTGTATATGAATTAACCAGCAAAATATATACCTAAATTTGCATGACATTTAAAGAGAACATGCAGTGCTATTGTAGAGTATTCTTATCTAGTGGGAGTGGGGCCAAATATTATTTGTATTATAACTGTGTGAAACCATGTTAGCACAAAATATCCTAACTATACTTAAACTGGCATGTACATTACCTTTAAAACGGGCAGCTGGCAGACTAGATTTCCCTGGGACAGCCCTGTGAAAGGTGCCCGATATCTCTCCCTCACTACTCTAGATTCTGCTGCTACAATGCATACAGTACTTGCAAGTCAGTTAATGGGTGGTCCTACAGGATCCCAATGCACGTTTCACCGCAACAGCGGATTCTTCAGGGGGGCAGCAAATACTGCAGATTGCTGGCTTTTTCTAAGAAGTTAGCCTTGCCCACATCAAACATCATTGGTCAATGGGCGGTCCAATGCTTAAGGATACTCCACCTATATAAAACTACATTTGTGTTCTATGTACTCATTGTGGATATATAGTTACATGTCTTAAATTCTCCAAAATTGAATTATGAAGTTCTTCCTAACCGTACAAGATATCCTACACATCTTCTCACTATATACTGTATACTCTTAAATACCATATGTATTAATTAATTCTTAAGGTGAAATTAATGTTATTAAAGGGAGAATATTATATTTACAAGAGATTCTACTTGGAACAAATGGAGCAGCTTCACTGTTCAAATAAATGGGTGAATAAATAACGGTGAACACCTCCTACAACCCAGGGGTCAGAGTTTTAAGATGGTAAATCCATCTGGCTTCCCTCTGTAGTATCTTTAGATCAATATTACCTCCGCATGATGTGAGTCTAACTCTCTCAATTCCAATAAATTTCAGTGACATAACATCACCATTACGGACAGAGATTACATGTCTTGCTCCTTTACATCTTTTTTGCTAAAGACAGAATTAATATGCTTAGCGCCTTCTTTTGCCAGGATAGATGAGTCCGCATTTACAAAGGATAGGTAAATCACTGCTGTGGTTTTACAATCTATACTGTCATGTATTTTGTATACTTTTTGATGACCAGAATCTGTAAAAACCTCAGTTGTCATCAAGTGAATGCAAGCCTTGCATTGCTTGCATGGATGTGAACCTGGGATCACTAGTTTAAGCCAAGTATCTGATGCTTTTGGACAACCCCCAAAATGGCTATGTACTACTTTGTCTTTAAAATTGGGTGCTCGTCTACTTGTGATAGATGGATTAGGGTATGATCTTAAAATATACCAATGTTTCCTGAAGATCCCCTGAATATTCTGCCACTGGCAATTGTATGTACCTATTACCCGTATCTGTTTTTTAATTGGTGATGATAACTGATCTCATCACAAATCTGACCTTTTTATTAATTGCACTTTGTTGTAGGCCTTTTTAAGAGAATTATGTGAATATCCTCATGCTTTAAAGCGAGCATATAGTTATTTTGCCTGTATCTGGTACATCTCATCTGAACTGAAATTCCTTTTAAGTCGTAAAAATTGTCCATAGGGAATACTTCTAATAAGATTTTCAGGATGATGACTATCTGCCACTAAAAGACTATTCGTTGCAGTTTCTTTTCTGAAAGTGTGTGTTGAGAGACTATTGAGATGCTTAAGTCAAGAAATTCAATGATTTTCGTACTGCTGACCATAGTCAATCTTAACCCCATTTCATTGTCATTCAGTTTCGCAAAAAAAGCCTCTAATTTCATTTTAGATCCCTTTCAGATTAATAGAATATCATCTACATAGCGCACCCAGAACCTACTAAGTCTGTGAGATACCAGCAGGTATGGAGGAGACTTTGGAAATTGCACCATCCCTGGAGCCAATATCTTTATTAATATTACTACTGTATGTGTGTTATTATACCTGGGCAGATTTTTTCAATTCCTAACAACATGTTCCTTTATCCAGCATGGCTCTCTCCATCTTCCCCCATTCATGGCTTGCATAATTATCTTAACTCTCCTCTCTCTTTCACACTCCTCTCTCTTCCTGTGCTATCTGTCTCTCAAACCATGTTTCCACTTTTTTTAGTGCTAATTCACCCTGCACCAAGGCCTCCTTAGTCTGCAGGATTCTGAGACCATCGAACACTGAAAATGATTCCCATGTATTGATAAGAAATAATTTGGTAGCTTCAATTCCTATCTTATGCTTGATAGAAGTATACAAGGATTCTACATCCAGACTCACTAGTAAGAATCCTGAATCAAAGCATAAATCTTCTATTTTTAAAAAAAGGCTCTTGGTGTCTTGTATGTATGATGACAATGACTCCACAAAGGGTCTTAATACCTTATATAGGTATAAGCTTGAGTTCGGAGTAAGGCTATAATTTCCTGAGACAGTCGGTCTGCCCGGTGGTCTGAAATAGTTTTTATGGATCTTCGGGGTCAAATAAAATATTGGAATTGTGGGTTGTTTTATTTTAGAAAATCTTTCTTGGAAATTACGTCAAAAGTCACACCTTCATCTGCTATTTGTGTTCATCTTTGAATTTCAATGTGGGATCAAAGGTAAGCTTTTTATAACACTTTGAATCACTAAGGAGAAGTACATTTTCTTAATGATACAATTCCTTGCACATTATCACTGTGTTGCCACCCTTGTCAGATGATTTTATCTCTATCTCAGTGCTAGACTTTTTAAGAGCCTTTTTTTCTCCCAGGGATAGATTTTCAAAATATTTATTATACGGGGATAGCTTACACAAATCCTCTCTTACCCAGGATACAAATACCTCCACATGCGCCTGTGTTATGTTGATCCTCAGGCTCTTCCCATGTTGACTTCAACTCTGTTCCTCTACAGTTCAGCCTAAAGATTCATTTTGTTTTTCAGATCTATGTAAATGGTATTTTTTGAAGCAACAGCTTGCATGCAAATAAGTTCAAGTCTTTTACCAATTCAAAATGATCATGTTTCGCTGTCAGTGAAAACGACAAACCTCGATTTAGCAGTTTCAAGTGATGTTCACTTAAAACAAAATTTTAGAGGTTTATCGCCTGCATCTTTTCTTCTTTCTGTATAATCATTTTTTCTTGTGATAACCCCATTTGTTTCTGTCCCTCAAATCTCGATGTGGGAGCTGTTGCCATCCTTGCTGCATCTGTCTGTTGGTTTCCTATATACAGATGAGTGGAGTGTGCCATTTGTTTTTGGTACCCATGGCAATCACCATCATTTTGAGGTAGGTATCCTAAAATCTTACACATCACGACATTACATGTAGCAGTCTCTAGAGATGTTAGACGCGCCAAAGCAGCTGAAATGTCTTACCTAAAGTACAGAAATATGTTCATAAGTACTTATTACCTACTATGCTAGGTCCCACATATATTTATACGATATCTGCAGAATGTTATATTACATACTTACACTCTAACCTATATTCTAGATTTCTAGCCCTTACCTTTTATAGTTCCCCCTTATTGTAGTATGTATACACTTATATTATGTTTATATCCCATTACAGGGATCAGCATGATGTGGAAAACAGAAATAATAAAATAAATGATATCCAGCAGGTAATCTCCCACTCTATGTTCTGTCAAAATTTTGCAAAGTCTATCTCATATGGAAGTAACAGCATTCACACATTGTATCGTTATAAAGAGGACTTTTTGTTATGAGGACATAAACTATATCCTACCCCGATTAGGCACAAGAGACAGCAATTCCTGTGATTAAATTGTGGCATGTTTACAAGACAGATAAAGACAAAATGCTCAGACTTGTGGTAAACAACTGATACACCATCCAAACAAAGTCCTCTAGAAGCCCAATACAGCATGTATTAGAGATATATTTGAAGCTATTTTTGAAATTCCACACTGTGAACCCTAGAATATAAGGGTCAGTGTTGTGAATCCACTTTGTGAATCCTAACAAATTAGAGTCACCTCTATGGCATTTATTTAGCAGCATCACATCCATTAACTCCTACTGCATGTTAATTGTGTTTACATGTAAAAAGACAGGACATACTAAATTGGATAAGCTATTCACCATCCCCTTGAAGTACTGTTAGGTGTGAACCACTTACCCCTCTATTAAGAGTCCAAAATAATACCAAACGGGTAAAGTTTCACACATTAGATAGCCCATTTTAACTTTTTTCTCCAATCCGGGATTTTTTAATACCTTATTGTTTTTAAAGTTTATCGCCGTTGTTATCCCTTACTAATAAAATATTCTATTTTTAACTATTTCATCCCAACTTGTATACATACTAGAAAATGTGTGGGTAGCAAATACCTTGGGAACTTAGCATTCCTATAATATTTTGGTTCCCCCTTATTGTATCAGTAAAATTAACAGTCAAAATGAATGCTTAAACAATACATCCCAATAATTTATAAGATTAAGTTAACTGTCATATGTTTCAAATGTGTTCACTACAATAGATATTCTTCCGCTAATCAAACCAAATTAATTAAAACTATATGACACCCAGTCACTTGCAACTTATTCTAAATTTTCTGTAATCGTCCATTCCAAGTTTTTAATCAAGAGCCCATGGCTTCACACTTGCTACGGGCTTCAGAACACTGTCAACCCAATCAGCCATCTATATAATAACTTATAATTTAGTTTCAGACTTCATCATATCTGATATGGTAGATTTAAACCTTTGAGATGCGGAAAGCTTCTTAGGAAGCATCTTCTACTCATACAGGAGCTTACCAAACGTGGGATCCCCTACCCAGCTTCAAAAGGAAGATAGAGCTATACAGGCTGCTCCATCCTGGAAGACCCAACAACCCTCCTGCTCCGAAACAACCTAACGTGCAGATGACCCAAGGATGATAGCTGGCATAGCTTCATTCATCAAAAAGCTAAAGAACCACATGCTTTGGTTCAAAAATCCTTCCACTTCATGAGCATCAGTGCCTTCTCCTAATCCAGATCTAGGTCTAGGTGACCAACCATCGACCCCTCCAACTATAATGCCTGCTCACTAGAGATGTTGCGGACAGTTCACCCGCGGACTATTCGCAGCGATTTTGGCTTCGGACGGCGGACACATGTGCTTTTCGGTTCGCCCCCTATTCTTTATCATTGAGGAAACTTTGACCCTGCACCTCACAGTCAGCAGACACATTCCAGCCAATCAGCAGCATACACTCCCTTCCAGAGCCTTCCATCTGAAGGACAGCATACATTTTAGAATCATTTTGAAGCTGCATTCGTTGTGAGAGGACAGATAGTGTAGCTGCTGGAGATTTAATAGGGAAATAGATAGCCAGGCTGTGTATTTAGCTTCCACTACAGACCTGAAGGACTCATCTGATATCTGCTGCAAGGACAGCAACCCAAAAAGCCCTTTTTAGGGCTAGAACATCATTTATTTTATTTTATAATTTTTTTCTGTGTAATCTAATTGCATATGCCTGCCTGCCAGTGTGTGTGTGTGACAAGCTAACACCTAACAGCTTATATTGTGCTTATTTTCACTACTCATACCTGGTGGTATACCATACATTGAAAACAACCATTTTTTTCCTGTAATCTAATTTCAGTTGCCTGCCTGTGTCAGGCTCACAGCTAATATTCTGCTCTGTTTCACCAGTCATAGTTGGTGTACCATACATTGAAAAAAAACAACCCTTTTTTCCTTTAATCTAATTTCAGTTGCCTGCCTGTGTCAGGCTCACAGCTTATATTGTGCTGAGTGAAATAAAACAACACTTTTTTGACTGTAATAGATTGAATAGCAATTGCCTGCCTACAGGCGTGTGTGTGAAGCCTATTGCATCTACTCTGCCAACTTTTGCCAGTGCACAGTGATACGTCATATCTGGTGCAACCTAGTGTACAGTGAAATAAAATAATCCTTTTTTTACTGTAATCGATTGAATATCAGTTGCCTGCCTACAGGCGTGTTTGTGAGGCCTACAGCGCATACTCTGCTAACTTTTGCCAGTGCACAGTGACACTCCTATCTGGTGGCACCTTAGATTGCACGTGCAGTGCCCCAAATTTGAAGTGGGAGGACCGACCAAGCATTTTTTTCCATCTCCCGCTTCCAAAAATCCATGCCATATACACGTCCCCTGATAGGTGACGTAACAGGTATCAAACTGATAGGAATAAATAGTACAACTTAATACACCACTCCTATCTGGTGGCACATTACATTGCACGTGCAGTGCCCCAAATTCGAAGTAGGAGGTCCGACCAAGCATCTTTTTCCATCTCCCTGTTCCAAACATCAATGCCATATACACGTCCCCTAATAGTGGACGTAACAGGGATTAAACCGATAGGAATAGTACTACTTATCAGCACACACCTTATAATAACACAGACAGAGGCAACGCAGAGAGAGGAGTCTGAAGAAGAGGAGTCAGAGGAGGAAGGTGGCTTTGAGGAGGTGGAAGACCAAAAACAGCAGGCGTCCCAGGGGTCTTGTTGTCACTTTTCGGGGACCCTTGGTGGCTGGGTGGAGGAAGAGACCTTCAATGACATCAGTGAGGACAAGGAACGGGACATGGCTAGCTTGGTATCCAACCTTGTGCAAATGGGGAGTTTGCGGTTGTGCAAAGGGACTGTTTGCGGTTTTTTGCGGTGCATTAAACGGGGAGATTGGTCTGTTACTGTGAAGCGGGTGTAACCCTTACACTACCTGATCGATACAACGTCATACCTGATGTTTTACAGCATGTTATTCCAAACAATTTAGGAATGTTAGGTGATTTATGCCCTTTATGGCTTAAAACCAGACTCTGCATCAACTACTGTATGTAATTTTCCGTGGGAGTTTTGCCATGGATCCCCCTCCGGCATGCCACAGTCCAGGTGTTAGTCCCCTTGAAACAACTTTCCCATCACTATTGTGGCCAGAAAGAGTCCCTGTAGGTTTTGAAATTTGCCTGCCCATTGAAGTCTATGGCGGTTTTATGTTCGCGACATCACTACTGCTCACTTTATCCAAGCTCATCTAAATTGAAAGACCCACGACTCAATCACAAACTAACAATGGTTATTCACCCTTCTTCTTTCATTCTGGAGCCACTTTCCTTCAGGCCCTCTCTCTGCTGTTGGAACCACTGCACAATCTATCTGTACCACAGCTAAAGATATTTTCAGACACTGGAGGAAGCATCACAACTGTTATTTTTTACCCTCCGCACTTTTTATTAATATTAGTATAAATTTATCTGTTATTTTAAATATAAGGTCACTTTATCTAGGCAAATTGTGTACATATGACACTACTTTAAACCTCCCCCTTACCTTGTATGCATTACTACCACCAACCCCTGGTTTTAATACCTCTTATCGCTGAATAACATTCTGTTATTCACCCTTCGTCCCTCTTTCAGGAGCTATTTTCCTTCATGCCCTCTCTGTCTGCTATATACACTCCCCTCCCTCCCTGGTCCTCACCCACCTGCACATGATCAGTCAGTAACACCTGTTTATAAATCACCTTGTACATTACTTCTAACCCACCCATTACGGCCACTCTGATCAACCCTCCCTCTCTCATTAACACTTGCATTTGGAATTACACAAAAACTAAATAGAATTGAACAGGTGTTCAGAACACTTGCATATCACCCCAGACAAAAAAAATCCAGGCAAGCAAAGTTATATTTGCTTTGCATATATCATATTTCTTTTTGCTTACACGTTGTGCAACAAAGTTTCCTCAAACTTTCTTCTTCCTTATAACCTCCTGCCTCTTTCTCAGACTCTTCTCCTCAGTTTTGTCCACAACATTTCCCCAACAACATAACCATCTCAACTTCCCTAGTCTCATCTCCTCTTCTTTGCTCCCACAAGCTCTTCCTCCATTCAGTATCCCCTCCCTCTTACATAGTTACATAGTAATTGAGGTTGAAAAAAGACTTTCAGTTTATCAAGTTCAACCTTTTAAGATCTCCTCTGATCTGCAATATGCAAATTAGTTGTTAATTAATTAGTTGTTAATTAATTGTTAAGTAATTGATCCAGAGGAAGGCAAACAGGAAAAAAAAACAAGTGAAGCTTAGCCAATCTTCTCAAAGGGGGAAAAAGGAATTCCTCCCTGACCCCAGATACTGGCTATCGGATTCCTCCCTGGATCAATACTATTTCTCTAATTATCCAGAGATAACCGTGAATGGCCTTTTTAATTAGAAATAAATCCAATCTCCTTTTAAAGTTATCTATCAAATCCGCTGTCACCACCTCCTTTGGTAGATCATTTCACAGATGAACCACCCTTACTGTGAAGAACCATTTTCTTTCTTTAAGGTGGAATATTTTTACTTCTAACCTCAAGGGATGTCTTTTGTCCGTTGAAAATCTCTTGGCACAAAAAGCTCACTTTGCAAATCTTTATACTGACCCTGGATGTATTTATATAAGGTAATCATATCTCCTCTTAGACGCCTTTTATTCTATAGAAAATACATTTAATTTGGTTAGTCTTTCTTCATAACTTAGCCCCTCCATTTTCCTTATTAGTTTTGTAGCCCTTCTCTGTACCTTTCCCAGCACTAAAATGTCCTCTTTATAAAGTGGTGCCCAAAATTGTACTCCATATTACAAATGAGGGCGTACTAGGGATTCGTATAGTGGCAGAATTATATTTGCTTCCCTTGCTTCTATACCCTTCTTAATACATGCTAATAATATATTTACCTTTGCAGGGGCTGCTTGGCTTTGAGCACTGTTCCTAGGTGGTTGTCCACAAATACTCCCAAATCCCTAACAATATCAGATAGCCCTATATTTTCTCCGTTAAGATTATACACTGCATGGCTATTTTTCCTTCCCAGATGCATAACTTTACATTTATTCGTATTAAATCCTATCTGCCATTTAGATGCCTATTCCTCTATTTTATGTAAATCCCTTTGTAGGGAAAGTACATCATTATCTGATTTAATTACCTTGCACAACTTTGTGTCATCAGCAAAAATGGAGACACTACTTCCTAAGTCATTAATAAATATGTTAAAAAGGAGAGGACCTAATATTGAACCCTGAGGAACCCCACTTTGCTTATTAGTCCGATCGGAGTATGTTCCATTTGCCACAACCCTTTGCTTCCTGTCTTTTAGCCAGCTCTCGATCCATGAGCAGATATTTACTGCAATTCCTGTATCTGTTAGTTTGCACAATAGTCTCCCATGTGGCACTGTATCAAAAGCCTTTGCAAAATCCCAAAAGACAACATCCACTGAGTTGCCTTGATCCATGTTCCTACTAACATCCTCATAGAAACTAATTAGATTTGTTTGACATGACCTACCATAAATCCATGTTGACTCCTGTTTATAAACCTGTTCAAATAGACATATTCTTATATTTTATCCCTTATTAAACCTTCTAAATACTTTCCCACCACAGAACTGAAGCTCACTGGTCTATAATTCCCCAGATTTGCTCTTGCTTCCTTCTTAAATATAGGTATCACATCTGCTTTTCTCCTGTCATCTGATAGAGACCCTGTGTTCCCCTGAGTGAATCTTGAAAACTTTAATATAATGGATTGGTTATTACAGAACCCAGTTGCATCAGTATCCTTGGATGTATTCCATCAGGACCTGGGGCTTTATTAACATTTATTTTTTCCAACCTCTTTTGGATTTCTTCCTGCGTTAACCAATTATTCGGCGAAGGTAATGTAGCCCCATTATGTTGCTGTGTTCCACCCACTGGTACCTCCCTTGTGTATACTGAAGAAAATAACCTATTTAGCTCATCTGCCTTTTCCTGGTCACTAATTATCAGACGGCCTGTGTCACATTGTAATGTTCCTATAGCTTTCTTCCTGGCCTTCTTCACATTAACATACATAAAACAAATGTTATGGCTAGTTTTACTCTCTTTTGCAACTAATTTTTCATTTTCTATTTTAGCTAGTCTAATAGCCCTTTTGTAAGCCTTGTTGATTTCCTTGTACTCACGTAAAGCAGTCTCTGTCCCATCTTGTTTGTATAATTTAAATGCCTGTTTTTTACTCCGTATCTTGATCTTTAAATCATTGTTAAGCCACAGTGGATGCAATTTACTCCTTTTACTTTTATTCCCGCATAGTATATAGGGCAGCCATGGCCCATCGCCAGGCACTTTCTTTCTACCACCATATATTTATGTTTTCTCAGAAGTAATTTCCTGCTCAGGTACAAAACTGGGTGTTCTTCGCCCTGTAACACTTGTGATAAGACTGCTGCGAGTCCAACATCCAATGCATCAATTTGCAATATGAACCAGCTTTTGAAATTGTGAGTCACCAATATAGGTTCTTGGCATAGCACTATCTTTAACAATTCGATAGCCTTGTCTGCATTCGGGTTCTATTACACAGTATCTGAAGCCTTTGCTTTTGCCAAATCAGTTAGGGTAGCTGCAATCGTGGCAAAATTGGGTATGAAGCCAAGGTAATAGCCAACAATCCCCAGGAAAGCTTGAAGTGTTTCCTCCTAAGGGGTCTTGGCCAGGCTCATATGGCTTCAATTTTATTCAGCTGTGGCTTGACTAAGCCATGTCCAACCACATATCGTAGAAATTTTGTTTCTGTTTGTCCGAGGTTATATTTAGCCAGATTAATCATTGTCCCATCAGGCTATGGGATCAATACAATGGGACTGCACCGTTCACTATTGGATTCTTCAATTATTCCTGATTAAAGCATTTTCTTAACCTTGGCTCTTACATCTTTTCTTTGTTTCTGGTATACGGTAATGACTTGACTTTTACTGTCTCACCATGCTTTAGTAATGATGCCATGGTGAATATCATTTGTCCATCCTGTATAGGCTGAGAAGACATCTCTGTTGCGGGTTGTCATTTGTAAAAATGTCTCTTTGTTGTGGGGACAATTCTGGAGATATCGGTACTTCAGTACAACAAAAGCGCTTCAGTGGTTCCCTTGTGTCATGCTTTCAACAAATTAATGTAATATATTTGCTCTGTTTCCCAGTGATCAGGTTGTATGATCCTGTAATCTACTTCTCTTTATTTTCACATAGTTATTTGTCTCCATTTTAAATTATAATGATAACAGAAATCACCCTAATGGCCATGATCAAAAGTTTACATATCCATGAGTGTTTGGCCTTGTTACAGAAACAAACGGTGACACACACAGGTTAAAATGGCAATTAAAGGTTCATTTCCCACATCTGTGAGTTTTTAAATTGCAATTATTATCTGTGTAGAAATAGTCAATGAGTTTGTTAGCTCTCACGTGGATGCACTACACAGGCTAGATACGGAGCCCTGAGGAGCTGAGAAGAACTGTCAAAACACTTGCGTAACAAGGTAATGGAACTTCATAAAGATGGAAAAGGATATAAAAAGATATATCCAAAATATCCAAAGACTTGGAAATGACAGTCAGTACTGTGCAATCACTTATTAAAAAGTGAAAAATTAAGGGATTTCTTGATACCAAGCCAAGGTCAGGTAGACCAAGAAAGATTTCGGCCACAACTGCCAGAAAAATTGTTCGGAATACAAAGAAAAACCCACATGTAACCTCAGAAGAAATGCAGCCTGTACTGTAAAAAGACTGTGTTGTTTTTTGACGAACGGCAATCGGCTAACTGAGAAAAAAAAGGGTGGCCGAAAAAACATAACTGGATGAAAACGAGGCCGAAGCCAGTAAAAACGACCCCGAAGCCAGTAACACTTAGCCAAAGCCAGTAAAAATGAATCTGAAGCCAGTAAGACTTCGCCAAACAACGCAAGCAACGGCACTCATCGCAAGACACGCAAAGTTTCATCAGAGACACAGAGGAGAACGACACAGGGTAGGGAGAGGGTGGAAAGAGACACAGGAGGGGAAATAAGGAAAAACAAAAGAGTTGGGAGAGACTCGCTATGAGCACCGGAGGAGATCATTGTGAAGCACAAAGGTTGTGGCACTGTAGGGCTCTTGATGTGCGACGAAGGCACTCATCATATGGCCCGTGTAGTAGACAGGTGGAGAGGCTTGCAATGAGCACTGAAGGTACAGCATTCCCAGCCTTAAAATGTTATTCCCGTCATTTTTGAGGGGCAAGTTGCTAGTCACATATAATAGTTGTGGTACGGTCATGCGCAATGAGTGCCGAAAGCTCATCACGAGGCCTGCACGACTTTGAAAAAGGCTGTCAATGAGCGCCGAATCTGGCCGTAAAACCGTAAAATCGTAATTGTTTTGAAAAAGGCTCAAATCGTGGCCAAAGGCAGTAAGACTTTAGGCCTGCAAGACTTTGAAAAAGGGATCGATAGGCGCTCATATGCCATAAAATCCAAAGATACCTGTTTTGTCCTTAATGGTTCTCAATGTTGTGTTACTGACAACTCTGCATTAAAGCTGATATGCATAAATACAGATACATTGTGTAAAAAAGAATAAAACATGTTGCTGTGTGGCCTACCAGCATAGTATTTCTTATCCAGGCTATCACAAAATATCTAAAATAGCAGGGAAAAATAATTTCTTAATTCACTGTCAAAAAGCAGAGAGCAGAAGTGATGATTGAAATAAAAATAAATTACATGCACTTTCTACAAAATTATTAGAGCTATGCTCAGTACTTGTTTGGTTTCAGAGACTATTAAACATCTGTAGCATGAAAAAAAATCATAAAGATTCCCATTCAGTCCTATTCAATTTGACAAATTAATGCAATATATAAATCCAATATATAATCTCACTTGTAATTTGGGGTTGGATAGTGCTAATTTAGAACAACTGCTTTCAAATTAATTCCTTTGTTGAATTGCCAAACATTTAAAAGGCCCCATTAGTGGAATATATCTGTAAGTATGAAAAGTGTTTTGAGGGATCTTGAATACCTAAACCACCTCAATTTGAAATATTTTGAAGAACTAAAGAAAATAATGAACTAATTGTTTTAGAAAGAAAAATATAAATAAATGCAACCTTTATTTTATTACACAATACATGCAATTACATTACAGCTTTCCACTGGAAATGATAAGGTCAAATAAAGTTAAGGAATTCAAGCATGCCTAGGATGAACATAAAGCTATCATGAGGTTTGATTAAACTAAAACTAAAATTGCCAGTCTAGTAGTTCTCAACATTCAAGGTCTTCAATCACCTAAATAAGTATAACTGTAGAAACAATATGTGTCATATGGCAGCATAATAATATTTGCATTGGTACTAAGCTTAAGGCTTCCGGTTTTTAAATTTTAAAATAGTATACCAATCAAGTGTAGTTTTTCAAAATATCATATTGCAAATATGGCGCTAAAGTGGTCCTTTAATTTATAGGGCATAATGTCTTATAAGACTTGAGACTTTATAGTACTTTTCTTGCAACACCTTCCCTACCCTTGCTCACCACAAGCGCAGAGTTTAGTGCATCTCAGCCAATTTATATATAGATGTCCCTGAAATCCTGAGGTAGATCATTTTCCAGCTGTTTGAACACAATTCTATATTTTGAATGGAAAGTCACTTCCATGTAACACTCAAAATCTCTCTAAAGGAAAAAAATAATTAAAATAAAATTGACTTGTTCAGCCATAAACCATTCACAAAGAGTATTTTTACTATTAATATATTTATGGAAGAAATTACTCATTACTCAATAGTACATTTTTACAATTATATCATGATGTATATCCAAATTGCTTCTAAGACCAGAATGTAACCATATAATTTATCTTTAGTACGTAGTCTATAAACCTTTTTATACTACAAAAACATAGTAAAATGAAACAGAGTTGAGTTATATGAAGTATATCCAATATTTGCATTTAAGCTCTATTTGCTGAAAAAAATCACACATATAAACAAGAGGACAATTAAACTCCAGTTCATTATTTCAGTTTTTCCATAATGGGAAACAACAGGATTTGTGTTGCTAAAGACTTAAGATGCTATTAGTTGTGAAAGTCATATTTGAAGAATTGCCACAGTTCTGCTTCATAAATAGGGCATTGTTATATTGGAAAATGCTGTCACTGCATGTTTTGTGGACATACAGGAAATATCCCAGACTATAAAGTCCTATTTTGTTACTTATCCAGTAGAGATTTGTGGAAACCTAAACCAGTTTAATAAAATATGAACAAAAAATGTATGCCTAAAGATTCTATTCGTCATTGTCTAATACATTTTCCACTAATTTTTCCACTATATTATTGTATAGTGAAGAATAAAAATAAATTCTATCATAATAGTGGTCTCAATTTTATGTACCTTATCTAGCCATGTTTGAAAGTAATAAATAGGGTCCTGATCAAAGATTTTTTTTTTTTTTAGTTATGATGGACATAGAACCGCAGCTTATTAAGGTACGGATCATTGTCAGGCTTTTTGACAGGGCTGCAAGAGGGCACTGCAAAACAGTTTAGAATGACCAGTTTCCCCAAGTTACAGTGGCCTATAACAATCATAATTTCCCTCCAAGCAATGAAAATAGATTTTTATGTGGCTATACGCAATAACTTACTTTGTGTAAGCCATTTTTCCCAACCTAAATTTACGTACACTCAGACCCACCCCTAGAGGCAGACAAATGCCTGCAAAATTATTAAGTGTCGGGTCTGACCCTGAAAACTCCATACCCATCAACTGATTAAAATATAAGGCTTGATTCCTTATAACCAGCACAATAAAGTTGATAATAGTGCAGCACACAAATATGGGGGATATCATGGCTACCCCATTAAACCTCTACCCCCTCTGACCCTGGCAATCTCCAGGATTTACAGTACTGTAGATGGGGGAGCCCCAGGGTGCCCCAGGGATCCCCTCCTCCCACTTGGTGAAGCGTACCTCGGGGATAACCTTCCGGCTTACAACCAATTCCCACTATAAACTATAACAATGGGGGTCTATTGAGACCTACAAATTAACCCTGTACAACTAAATTAACCATGTGCAGCTAAAGGACCTCCATGGCAACTAAATGTTAACCCATACCATGTGGGTCGCTAACAAACCCCTGTAGCACATACAGACATGCTCTATGCCACTGAGGTCAACTAAGATATATACCATGGAGGTTCTGTAAGGACCTCTATGGCACCGATCCTACAGAAATATGTCCTTAAAAGACCCACATGGTAATCTAAATTAACTTTATACCATGGGGGTCTATATAGTTCCCCCTGGTAAACTAAGAATAACCCTAGTGTGTTATGGGGGGTCCTCAAGGATCCCTATGGTACCATATGTATTAAAAACTACACCTATACTATTAAATAAAAATAAAAATCCCACCTAATTACTAAAAAAAAAAACACCTAATTACACACAAAAATCACTAAGTACAAAAATAATAAATAAACCTAATTACAAAAAAAACTAATTATAAAAAAAATCAACATTACAAAAATAATGTAATATTAAGTACAAAAAAATGTAAAAAAACTTACATCAAAAGAAAAATGCTAAACTCTCTTTCTCCCAAAGATCTGGGTGACATCTGATAAATGATTATGATTGGCTGAAATATGATGAACACATATTGAAGTAGCAAAAACTTGGCTAAAGCTATTTGCGCTGGAGTGCTCCTCATAGTAGAAGCTCCTTAAGTTTTTAGTTGTTTTTTTTTAGAGTGTCAGTTTTTATTTTTTCCCAGTCCCAGAAGATGAGGCCATTGGCTTCAATCAAGAAAGGGGACCTGAATTCTTCTATTATTTATTTATTATTTTATTGTAATCTTTTTTTATTCTATTGTAATTTGTTTATTTTACTGTAATTTTTTTATTCTGTTGTAATTATTTTTTTTATTTTATGTAATTATCTGGGTTTTATTAGTGGGGTTAATGAATTGGTGTTTTTGCTTTTTTGGGGTCAATGTAGGGTGAAGTTTCATAGTGTGTTGGTATATTTTTTATACATAGTGTGCCATGGGGATCCTTGAGAACCCCTATGTCACATTAAGGCTTATTTTTGGTTTACCATTGATTTTTAAAAATCCTAAACAATATCTATAACCATCAGCATATCTGTACCCTGTCTTACAGCTTTGTTTCTGTTTTTCACTCTTTATGCTACTTCAATGAAATAAACTTTTACATGAACTTAACATGTTTGGCTCTATCTTCTCTGGGGTATTTTTTTTTATCATTCATTGACATACAAATAAAAATCATACAGTTGTACAGCAGAGAAGTGACAGTTGTAACAAGTAAATATATTATGAATATATTATACATAAAACTAAACTTACAAAATAATACTGATACCAAGGTACATACTCACAGCCCTATTACATTCCCTCAACGCGTAAAACCGTAGGCCATACTGTTGCCCGCAAGACTTGCAGCTAATAAATTGGCCCCCGTAAAACAACACGCTAATACCTTTCGGGTTAAGGACAAAAATATCCTATGGGATGTCGAAATTTGAACTCTGCGCCCGCAAATACTTTGTTCTGTAAGGCACATAACTGTTACGTTCAAAAATTGCTATGAATCCACTGACATTCAACCCTGTAACCTGCAAATGCAGCCAAAAAGCCAACGGGTACTAGAGAGGACCCGCAAGGGGGTTAAAGTTCTATCCATATCACTGTAAATGCAAATATACACACACTACTAATTTACTTATAATAAAAGGGATGTTAGGTATTAAAATTAATAGCACAACATTCTCAAGCTCGCAAATCTGCAATATAAAATACTTTATTTTCTGTTTAATTTCCGTGTTATATTGATCCCGGCAATCAATGTGTTAATACATATAATGGAACGCACATGTACTAAAATATCGTATTTACTGATTTATCCATATTGCATTATTTCTGGAATGCGGGTCCGATCAAAACTCGTAATTGAAACCCGTAAGGCATTGAAATCTAACCTCCATTTTTCAGTGACGTAATGATGAAGATCTCTTTTGCCACTGACTCTGTCTAAATGTAACTACGAGTTTGACTAATTAATCATGTTCACGGCCGCACATGCAACGTGCGCAAGAATGGTTTACGGGCTTGCATCAATGGCCCTAATTTAATAGCTCTGTAACGCAGCCAAATTTCAATCCCGATGCTGCTACGGGCTTCGAATGTAATAGGGCTGTCAATATATTAACAGCTACTCAACATACCACAAATGTAAGAACGCATTACATATGTTGATGTTAGTGATTACGGCATAATGACTGTTAGTATAATGAATGTTAGTATGTGAAGAATGATGGCATGCAGGGAGCCATCTCGCAGAATATTCCTCATCCATGCAGTTTAGGGTACCATCCAAGTTTTTGGTTTTAAATGTTTTTACTGTCTAAGACATGGAAGAAATCACTTATTCACATAAAGGAGGAATGGATAAGTTAAAAACAGTATCTGGGGTCAAAGGAGTGGTAGAATAGTCCAGTAACTATTTATAGAAAGCTTTAACCTCTTGATCGAATGGCATGTCTCCAGTTGGCAAAACTGTAAAAGCAAGAGAACACCTGTGAATAAAGTAAACACCAAGAGAGGTTCAAGCAAGCCCTGAGTAAAACTTCTGGATATAGATGCAGGGTGTTTGAAAAAATGCTAAATATTTGGTGCCAACTTACAAATAGTACTGAGCTGTAGTTTTTGCAATAATTGGACCAATATCTGAGAAGGTGGACTGAGGATCCAGGTGTACTGTTCTCTGTAGAAGCAAATTCAAGTTGCACAGGAGTTGTTGGGTAGGTTACGACATGATGTCTGCATCTGGCAGATACTATGAATAGTACTGCAAGATCCACCTGTCTGTCGAGGGATCAGCTCCGGTGGCATAGCTAGAGCTTTTGATGCCGGGGCTGTCCCTAAGCCACTAAGTCTCTTTCTCGCTCTCGCCCCTCTCCGTTCTCTCTCTCCCTCTTTCCCTCCCATTCTCTTCCTCCCTTCTCTTTCTCTCTCTCCCTCCCTCTCTCTTCCTCCCTTCTCTCTCCCCCCTTTTCTTTTCTCTCTGTCCCTCTCTGCCTCTCTCTGTCCCACTTTCTCTCTCTCCCCTCTCTTTCTCCGCCTCCCCTGACTCTCTTTTTGTTTCTCTCTCTCCCCCTCTATTTCTCTCCCACCCTCTCTCCTCTCTTTCTCTCCCTCTCCCTTTTTCTCTCTCTCCCACTCTCCTCCTCTTTTTCTCTCCACCCCCTCTCTTTCTTTCCCTCCATCTTTCACTTTCTCCCTCTCTCCCCTCTCTTTCTCTCCCTCTCTGTATCTCCCTCTCTCACCCCCTCCCCCCTCTCTTTCTCTCCCTCTCTCCCCCTATCCCCTCTTTCACTCCCTCTCTCCCCCTCTGTCTCTCCCTCTTACTCTCTCTCTCCCTCCTCTCATTCTCTCCATCTATCTCTCCCTCTCTGTCTCCCCCTCCTTTCTCCCCCTCTCTCCCCTCTCTCTCTCTCCCCTCTCTTCCCCTCCCTTCTCTCTCTCTCTTTCTCTTTCCCCTTGACTTTCCCCCCTCTGTTTGTCTCCATTTCTCTCTTTCTTTCTCTCCCCCTTTCTTTCTGTCTCCAACTCTCTCTCCCCTCTCTCTCTCCCCTCTCTTTCTCTCCCCTCTCTCTCCATCTCTCTCTCTCTCTTTCTTTCTTTCTTTCTTTCTCTCTCCCTCTCTCTTTCCCCATTCTCTTTTTCTCTCTATCTCTCCCCCTCTATCTTTATCTCTCTCCCCCCACTCTCTCACTCTCTTCACCTCTCTTCTCGCACTCCCCCTTGTATATCCCCCCTCACCACTTTGCTTACCTGTGTGCTCCAGGTCCAGAGGATCCTCCCCTTGATGGCTCTTCACACCAACGGCTCCTCCTCTCCTCCACGGATTCATAGGAGAGGGCAGGAGGAGAAAGGAGCCAGGGAGAGGAGGAGAGAGCCAAGGAAGGGGGAGGTGGGGGTATTTCTGCCACCCACAAAAAGGTGGCACAGCCCCTATCCCCCTAGCTACGCCACTGATCAGCTCCCAATAATATGGGTTGATTCTCTTAACAAGTTTATCTTGTATTTATAGAGTTTGGTAATAATAAATAAAGTGGAGATTTACAGTTCTTTCCAGAGGCACAGGAAAGTATAAAGCAATACTGCTGAATTTATTTTTATGTAATTTGTACCTTAATGTTAATATTAGGAAAAATATCCCAGCCAACTGTGTGAGGTTCAATCCCTGCTATACTGGAGAAGCCATGTCAGCAGGTCAAATTAAAGATTTAAAACACTTGGTACAGGAGAAATCAGTATTGTGAAACTTGTATTTTAACGCCAAAATTATTAACAACATTAGGTATATTTGTTATCATTTTAGCAGTAGTATGGGTCCTGACTACATCAGAGTGCTGACAGTGATCATGGATGTCACATTCATGGAAAGTTATCTCATGTACACAATATTGTTGTGTGTTTTACACTAGGGTGTGAGAACTGTCATCATAGGCAGCCTGAGGCCTTAAAAAGAGAAGAGGTTGACACTGATTGTGGCTAAATGGGGGCCGTTTAAAATTACTATATAGCACAGGCCATTTACAGGACTGTCTTAGGGAGCATGTAAGGGACATGGAGTTAATAGCACAGGGACATAGAAATATGGGGTCAGATGACAAGGGGGTTGCATTATTGAATGTTAGCAGTTGAAGAAGGTCAGCAAGAGCACAAGGAGGCCATGGAGAGGTAGAGAGAGCAAGAGGAAACTTACCTCTAAGAACAGGAATCTTTGGTACACCTGTCCTGTTAACTCCCATGCCATTGCTGTTGTGCATGTGACAATATGTATACATCACATATATAGTTGTGAGCAATTCGGGTTGATGCTAACGCTTGCAGGCTCGCAAAGTAAGGGCCGCAGTTGCTGGCAAGGAGCGTCAAAGGAGCTCCTTGCTCTGGTGGAGACGAGCTCCAAAGGCGTTCATCCCTACGACCCCGATATTTGCTCTGTTTGATGATACATAAACATGGTATATCTGTCACTCTAGAAGGGAAAGCTTTTGTTATTTTTTCAATCCTGTGTGTATTCTGTGTTCCTGCTGGTCCTATCTAAAGAGACCAATATCTGCTCCCAAACATTACAGTTCCTGAGCTGACTAAACTGATTAAGCTGACTGGAAGCTGAGAAACCTGAATTATCACCATCCAGTAAACAGTAAGCAGAAGGGTTTAGGGGTGTACCTGGTCCCCTCACCCTTGGGTCGTGACACATAGCATTTACTAGAGTCACATGTTGTCATTACACCGCAGTAATGATAATTAGATTAATATAAATCTCATAATTTGTTGATTCATATAATAGAAGCAACAAGTAATGCACATAGCACTTACATTGTGTCTTTGTCTCCTCAATGAAACAGAAGCAATAACTCCTGGATTATGTAATGGTAATGTGTCCTTGCATCCCTCAGTTGGCACTTCCAGAAGCCAGTGGCGCTAACTGAGCCGAGGCACCCTCCTGTGAAGTAGACCCAGACCTCCTGGTAGCTGTAATGGGAAAAGAATGGTATATGATTAACAACATTGTATGATCATATGATTCATGTGTCTTCCTATCTATCTGCCATGCGGTTATGCTGAACCTGGATGGGTCACTTCATAACTAATATTTCAAGCTATCCTTTGCTTGATGTGATCTTTGCTTTGTAATCTGAGCTTGTGTGTTATTGACTCATCAGATTATCTTGATTGTTACTGTGGGCTGGCCTCGGCAGCACATGCATATACATTTGTGCTCAAAGGTTTGCATACCCTGGCAGAAATTGTGAAATCTTGGCATTTATTTTGAAAATATGCCTGGTCATGCAAAAAAAAAAAAAAAATGTCATTGAAGGATAGTGATCATTTGAAGCTATTTATAATCACATAGTATATGGCTCCTTTTTAAATCATAATGATAACAGAAATTACCCAAATGGCCCTGTTTAAAAGTTTAGATACTCTTGAATGTTTGGCCTTGTTACAGACTCAAAAGTTGACACACACAGGTTAAAATGGCAATTAAAGGTTCATTTCCCACATCTGTGGCATTTTAAATTGCAATTAGTGTCTGTGTATAAATATTCAGTGAGTTTGTTATGAAGGCTAGATACAGAGCCATGGGGAGCAGAGAGGAACTGTCAAAACACCTGCGTAACAAGGTAATGGAACTTCATAAAGATGGAAAAGGATATAAAAAGATATCCAATGCCTTGGAAATGACACTCAGTACTGTGCAATCACTTTTTAAAAAGTGGAAAATTCAGGGATTTCTTGATACCATGCCAAGGTCAGGTAGACCAAGAAAAATTTCAGCCACAACTGCCAGAAGAATTGTTCGGAATACAAAGAAAAACCCATAGGTAACCTCAGGAGAAATGCAGGCTGCTCTGGAAAAAGACGGTGTGGTTGTCTCAAGGAGCACAATACAACAATACTTGAACAAAAATGAGCTGCATGGCCAAGTTGCCAGAAAGAAGCCTTTACTACGCCAATGCCACAAAAAAGCCCAGTTACAATATGCCCGACAACACCTTGACATGCCTCACAGCTTCTTGCACACTCTAATTTGGAGTGACGAGACCAAATTAGAGCTTTATGGTCACAACCTTAAGCGCTATGTTTGGAGAGGGGTCAACAAGGCCTATAGTGAAAAGAATACCATCCGCACTGTGAAGCATGGTGATGGCTCACTGGTGTTTTGTGGGGGGGTGAGCTCTAAAGGCAAAGGGAATCTTGTGAAAATTGATGGCAAGATGAATACAGCATGTTATTAGAAAATACTGCAGACAATTTGCATTCTTCTACACGAGGGCTGCGCATGGGACAATCTTGGACCTTCCAGCATGACAATGACCCTAATCACAAGTTGACTCTTCAGTGGTTACAGCAGAAAAAGGTGAAGGTTGTGGAGTGGCCATCACAGTCTCCTGATCTTAATATTATCGAGCCACTCTGGGGAGATCTCAAACGTGCGGTTCATGCAAGACGACCAAAGACTTTGCATGACCTGGAAGTATTTTGCCAAGATGAATGGGGAACTATAACACCTGTACTAATTAGGGGTCTCATATATGCTAAAGGGGGCAATACACAGTATTAAGAACTAATGGTATGCAAACTTTTGAACAGGGTAATTTAATTTATTGTTCTGTTGCCATGTTTTGTTTCATGATTGTGCCATTCTGTTAAAACCTAGAGTGTAATATGAATCCCATAAGAAATAAAAGAAATGTGTCTTGCCTGCTCACTCATGTTTTCTTTAAAAATGGTACATATATTACCAATTTGCAAGGGTATGCCTGCCAACTTTTGAGCGCATATGTACATACTCTGCATGAGCTGCTGCGCATTGTGTCATACTAACCAATCAGTGAGCATCTCTCAGCAATAGTTGTTACATGCTGCTGAGGGGTGTTCCCTGCTGGGTTATTAATCAACACTGCATATCCATCCCTGCAGTCTCTATCCATATGCTGCAGTGGCCATACCCATTACTGTGGTGTCAATTTATGTTTACTAAATTTCTATCTATCTGCTGTTTGCTGCATGTATTTCAGACACATCTGATGCTGTCCAACATTGAGTGTGATATGTTAGGCTCCTGGATTTGATGAGGGATAGACAATCCATCTATCCCTTAGCAGATCCAGGGAGCTGACATGTGACGTTCATTGTTGGAAAGCATTTCCATCACTAGAGTTATCTATGTGTTTGTGGTATACATGTGGGTGTATGTTGTTGTATCTGATATTCACCTGCCAGGGAGGCTGGATCCAGTGTAACCACCAGGCCTGGAGCTCCAGAAGCGGTCCCTGCTTGCATCATGATTTCAGCATCCTCTCCTACAGCTTGTAGCAGATAGTCACTGAGGGGCCACCACTTGTTGATGCTGCTCCTCTGGCCTCCTCCTACAACATCCGTCTGACCTTTGTCCGTCTGTAATCATAACGGTGCCTAACAGACCTCACATCCCTATTGCAATAACCCACCTTGGTTACTGCAGCTGCTATTTCCTTCCAGGCCTGGCCCCTGGAGCTGACATAAACTTCCCTATACCATCTGATAATTTGGGTGTGGGCACGGATGGCATTGAGTAGTCTTTTCTGGCCTGTAGTTAGGGGCCTTGTGTTTGGCTACAGCCTCCCGACTGTGGACTTAGATCTGGATCTCCATGCTCTGACCCTTCACCCCTCTACACTCACTGAGATCAGACCCCTCCCCCTGAATCTGAACTATGTGTGCTTAGGTCTATGAGCTCATCCCACTCTCCCTCTACCTCACCTCATGCCCTCCCCCATAACTACGACGTCTCGCCCTCACCCCTCTACTTCCACCCTCTCAATGTCTCCCCACTCACCCCCTCTACCTCCCTCACTCCCTCTACCTCCCTCCCACGTCCTCCCTCACCCCCTCTACCTCTTTCCCACTACCTCCCTCCCATTACCTCCCTCTAGACCCCGGGGACCCTCTCTCTCCTCTCTCTCATCCTCTCCTCCTCCCTTCCTCTCCTCCTCTACCCTCCTCTCTCCTCCCACCATCACTGACAAAAATAAATATAAGCTTAATTAAAGGAAAGTGTATTTGAGTATGTTTTTGGAGAAAAAAAATAATGTATGTTTTTTGTTTGTTTTTTATATGTTGGGTATAGGGTGTATGTGTATGTATGGTGTGTCCTGTCTATAAATGTATCTATGTGTATTTTTATCCTATGTGTCTGTATATTATGTGATATGGGTATTTATGTGTATTGTAATTAAATGTAAAATACTATAATTAAGTATAGTACTATAATTAAGTATAGTATTTCTCTCTCTCTCTCTCTCTCTCTCTCTCTCTCTCTCTCTCTCTCTCTCTCTCTCTCTCTCTCTCTCTCTCTCTCTCTCTCTCTCTCTCTCTCTCTCATGACCCGATCTGCCACCTCCAGGACCTGTGTGCTAATTTGTAAAAATCTACAACACAGTGAGCACTGGGGAGTGATGCTCACAAACATATACAGTATGCCTGTCAATCATTTTTTGGTTAGCCTTTTACCATTGGCTGCTATGGCTGTGGTGCAGCAATAATTGAAGAAGAATTGGAGAACTGTGTTTGTGCCCTAATCCAGCCCCCTTCAGTGCTACTGTCGGAAGCATGGTTCACAGATGTGACCTAACTGTCGTAATGCAGGGGACCAAAATATTAGCATAATGTTGTAAATTGGGTTGAAAAATCTCCCACAATCGATTTACGCCAGTGCCCTAAATTAGAGCACCCGATTACCATAGGGCCCTATGTTGAAACTTTTATTACTGTTTTTTATTTTATTTTTAATAGTTTAATTAAAACTACAAATGTTGAAATTGTACTGTACACAACATACTTAACTTAATATCATCCAACAACAATCATATAAATAACTTTTGAGCAGTTCGGAATAAAATAGTGTTATCAAAATTGTCTTTTGGAATATATTATAAATGGTTCAAACTGAAATGAGCCCAAAAAAGTCCAATGTGTTTCAAAAACTGAAAGACAAGAGAAAAATCAAAACAAGTTTTAAATGCATTAAATTAAACCAGTTCATTCCACATGTAATGGATTAAATGAGTTTTCACACAATTGTGTGCCCTCATTAGTGTACTTGACCTCTCTCTGACTGTGCTACCAAAATGTCAAATTCCTAGTAAAACAGAGAGAAATACTGCTGGCACTATTCCAAAGAAATCTATTAAACACAACTGTTCTTTCAAAAGTATTAGGTATATTGGGCACAGGGGAGTTTGATATACTTAAGAGCCTAATTGTTTGTTCGGTCAGAACCCAAACCTACTGATGAACACCTGACTCTTAAGTAAACAGAAAATAAAGAAAATAAACGTGTTACTTATAATTGCAAGTTACTTGTTTAAATGGTTGAAATGACAGTCTGGGCCAATCATTTTAGCTGACAAATCTATCATCAGGATTTGGTTGCAGAAAGGGACCACCTTCTAGAAGCACATTTTGACAAAGGGTGAATTCCACCATGATTGCCCAATATGAAGACTTGAACTAAAACATTTACTGCAATAAGGATTGATGAACAGAATCTGTCTTCCTTGCCTGACAGGTCAATTCGCTAACACTACGCAGCAGTCTTAAAATAATTTATGAAACAGAACATCGCTTTCCTTTGAATGTCATCATAAGAACTAGATATAACTTGCCCTTCCACCTTCCTCACTCCCCTGGGCAAGGGAAATTCAAATGTATGATGTGGCTTATTCCATTCTTTACAGGCGGAAATTCTTCCTTTGTTTAAGAGACTGTAAGACTATAACTAACTAGAACCTAAGGGCCTTTTTTATGAGTCACATCATCCCAAAGGAAGTTGACATCAAGAATTTTTAATAACTAGATAATTTATTATATTACATCCTTTCGACCTGCTTGACTCGTGTAAAGTATGTTATTTGAAAGAAAATGCCAGTGTAATAGAAAGATCAGACAGGAGAAAGAACACACTTTTCAAATACTATATATATATAGCTAAATCTGTATTGATTTAGTGTGATTTATAAGGTGAAAAACAAACAATTTAAATATGAATTTTTAAACAGCATATGAAATATATATACACGTATTTCTGGCTATTTCAGAGAAGTAGAGGAGCTTCTACACTTCTACAGAGACACTTTACTTAAACCTAAACACATAGCCTGAAAAGCATTGGTGTTTTGAAGCCAACAATATAACCAGAATATAATGATATGCTGAACCATTAGATATAACTACAGCATATTATTTTTTGCTATTTTTGTAATATAAACATATATATATATATATATATATATATATATATATATATATATATATACAAGCTCAAGACTTTTCTGTAAAATAATTGTCATAATGTGAAACAGTAGTTTAATGAACAAAGTAACAGAAACTCATTTTCCAAGCACTGCTACAAACAAAACTACATTTGAAGCTATTTTAAGTTTTTAATATTTAGGGACATTAATTAACATTTTCATGTCTACTATTTCTTATTCTAAACCACAAAGAAAACTCTTGGCTAGTATTCTACATGAAGTGTTGTATATTATCCATTGTTATTTTTCCATATGAGTGCATAGAGAGAAAGTTCTGCATTCTTTCTGTCCCTGTAGGATTCAGTAACCATAAAGTCATTAAAGTTTTTAATTTTATAAGAATAAATAATGTTTGCATAATTCATATTTTATTTTAATTTTTCAAAAAAAAAATCTATATTACAAAGAAGCTAATTTGATTTAGTAAATGTGACACTGACTTAAGGTCTCTAGGAAATATATTTTTATAAAACGAAGTCTTCTGTCTTGAGTTTAACATCTGTTAGATGTTTAAAATAGCAGTGCTATTTTGGCTGTTTTCACGTCAATAGGAAGCCATCTTTTCCTCATGAATTGCTAACATTAAAGAGGGATAAACAATCACTTCCCTGTTATGTTTTTATGTTTTGAAACTTGTGAACCTTGACATATAACCTACTTACTAAAATAATCTGTTTGTTTATTTTACATTGTGCAAAAAATTATTATATATGGAGACTGGGTTAACATATTTATTATATCTAAAATTTGCAACTTGTTTTGTAAAATCTTAAAGTGGTTAGGAATACGTATTTATGAAAATTTGCAAAACTGCATTTCTAGTTTCTAATTTGCATTTAAATTAGCTTGTCTTAAGCTAGAGTTTTAAAGTACATAAAAAGTTAGCTGTTTGCTCCTCCCTTTGTTAGAGGACCACTGTCATGCTATAACTAGAATATTATCATTTGAAACACTACATTTAATACTGATCTAAATGCTTATAGAAAGTAAAAAAAACATGTCTTGTCAATGATAAACAACTATATCACATATAATAGTTGTCAAACTGCGATTCGTTGTCACATTTGCTGGCCTCGCAAAGCGAGGCGAGTAATTAACTCATAGAAGCCTTCTGAGCTCAGAGCACTTAGGCTATAAGTGCCTTGCGAGCCACGTGAAGACATTGGAACATGTGGCTCGCAAAGCCGGCCTAGCAGTTGAGGCATTGAAACACGGGGGACTTAGCTTGCAAGCAGTTAAGAAACGCAGGACTTACTTAGGCTGCGATCAGTTGAGGAACGCAGGACTTAAAAATCCGACCTCGGAACCTCGCAAAAATACAAGTTTAACGGCTGAACCGTGGAAATCAGTAAACACGAAAAACAAGACAAAACTAAAAAATAAAATAAAAAAAGCACTAACACACAGCACGGGGGGAACGTCAGGACGCTTAGGAGGGAGGTTGAACGCAAATTTAAGCCTAATTTGCCGAATTTCGGCACTCGAAAATCGGCTAAGCGAGAAAAAAATGGGGGATGAAAAAAACAAAAACAAGGCTTAAGGAGACCGAAGCGAGCAAATCACTGACAGGCACGTACGAGTTAGCCAGGAACGGGGGCAAAAAAAAACGTCCTTGCAAAAATACTAATTTAACGGGCAATTTGGGGAAATCAAAAAATACAGAAAACAAGAAAAACATAAAAACACACTCACACACAGCACGGGGGGGGGGGGGGGGGGGGGGACGCAAGGACGCCTGGGAGAAAATTTAAGATGTAATAGATGAGTTTTGGCACTTGAAAATCGACTAAGCAAGAAAAAGAATGGCGGACAAAAAAAATGAAAACGGGGCTAAAGGAGATAGAGGCGCACAAATCATCGCCAGGCACGCACGAGTTAGCCAGGAACGTAGGAGATATACACAATATACCATTACAATGGATGAAAAATGCTTGCGACCAAAGTAACAACACTAACTTGCAAATAATAACATTACAATTCTAATGGCGCTTTACACACGTAAGCAAAAGGTTTGGCCTCGCGCACGCAGCCTATTTACACTGCACACTTGGCACATTGGTGACACTTTCTCCTCAGGTGATCAACACTCCAACTGTACATTTTCAGATGCAGGAAAATCCAAAGAGATTGTTAGCTCTTCAGAATATTGATTGCTGCATATTAAATATAAATAGGTAAAGTATATTAATTTATTAATTCATATTCATTTATAAATTCACTGTACTAAATAAATGTTATATTTTACACTGTACTTATATATCTGTCTTCACTATGAGCGCCAAAGGTGATCGTTGCAAAACAGGAAACTTGAAGTATAAGAGGGGAGAGGCTCGCAATGAGCGCCGAAGTTCCTCAGAGGAGCAAAAGCCTTCCATTGTGTGGCAAATATCATTGCCATGGCTTCAAGTTTTATTGCCGTCATTTTTGACGGGCAAGTCGCTAGTCATTATAATAGTTGTGGATCTTAAGAATGTTGGGAATGTTTGCGATGTTGGTCACGCAACTGCGAGCCTCACGAAGCGAGGCGAGCAGTTAAGGCACGCAATTGTGAGGCCTGTGGGACTTAGGCACTCATCGCAAGCTCCATAGGACTTAGGACAAAAGCACGTAAAACACCCAAACCACGCAACTGGAAAGACTACCAAAAAGCCACAATTATGCCTCAAATTGAATTACACACTCACACACACAACAGGGGGAAAGCCAGTCTGTGAGTGAGGTTGCATGTGAATTTGAGGCATATTTGCAATTTTTCACAATCGAAAATCGTCTAAGCGAGAAAAAAAGTAGAGGCCAAAAAAACGTAACAAGATGAAAACGAGGCCGAAGGCAGTAAAAAATAGCCCGAAGGCAGTAACACTTAACGCAAGCCAGTAACACTTAATCCAAGCCAGTAACGCTTAACCCAATGCAGGAACACTTACACCAAGGCAGGAACACTTAACCCAAGCCCGTAACACTTAACCCAAGGCAGGAACACTAATCGAGAGGCCCCTAAACTACACGGGGGAGAGGTTTGAAATGAGTGCCGAAGGCGATCATTACCAGCCACGCATTGAGTGGCGAAGTCGCTCAGTGCAGGGCTCGCAATGAGCGCGTAGGTGCTTAGAGGGCCAAAATCATCACATTGTGTGGCACACAGCATTGCCAGATTTACAATTTTATTCCCGTCTTTTTTTACGACAATTTCCTAGTATATTAGCATGCTTTGCTACAGTGCCAATAGTCTACCTCTATGTGTGGTTGAATATTTTATTTGCCATACTTGCAATATGGAAATGCTTATTGCCAGTGCTTATTGCCAGATTAGTTCTTAAAATAATAAAAAAAAGATTAGATAAAGCTGTGGAAAGTGCTCATAAAAGCAGAGTTTAGTGGTTTACTGTAATTGTTTTCTATCTTCAATTGGGAAATAAAACATGTTACGTTTTTAAGTTATCATTTATAACTTCATATAAGTAAACATTAGTGTGCATAGGACATTGTGTCTTCATCTGCTCAATTAAACAAATGCAATTAATACTGGATTATGTCATTCATGTCAAGTTCACACATTTGGTGTGCCTAAGAAACTTTTGAAATAATATGATGCAGCTCTGAAATGATCAAGGCATAGTCATAAACAAAAAATGTGAGGATAAAAATGTAGCAATAATTGTATGTATATTACAGTGCTTTATACTATTACTGTAACAATTAAACGACCTATATGATGTTTATCTACAAGCAGCACCAACAATGCTGTACCTGTCATGAGAAACCAGTTATCATGACCAATTGCATATTTTTAGCAATAATGTGGCATCTCACAAGGAATGCATAGCTGTGACCACAATCAGAAGGCCCCACATAGGTATCACATGTTAAAGGTATACAGGTGTTAGCGTATGAAAACTGTGTTTGTTATGTGTCACGGTAGCCCTGGGCTTTGCTCTATTTGCTGGACTCTTTTGGCGCTTACTGTGACTTACTATTCACCCCTGCATTTCAGACTAAGCAGGAAGGACTAAAACCTCTATTGTACTGTTATCTGTTCTGGTCCATTGTTAGCAAATTAAATTAATCACATCTGCCATGTACTTTATCTAAGTACATCTCTGATGTGCTAGACAGGAAATGTAGGATGTGACAGGATGTGAATTAGAAGGTAGCCCTATTGTTCTCAGGTGCCAGCCATCAAGATACTGCTAGACCCCATGTGGGGTCATCTCCTGTAATTATCTGTCCCTCCCTCTCATTGTTGTATTGCATACACCCCTTGTTCTCCTATCACCTTTAAATACGTTGACATTTTCAAAATAAATCAGTTGCTTCTGAATCACATAGATAATGATGTGTAACCTTGAATTTATTTCTCCCGGTATCATGGTTGGTTGCTCTGGTCAACTAACACTAACTACCTATCTCCAGCCCAGATGTATTCCTGCTGCCGAAAAGGACTTAGGTTACTGGGGAGTGTCTGGCTAAGGTCCTGCTGACTTACAGAGGGGATTACAAATGGACCAAAAATGATACTGCAGGGTACATGTAGACAGCATTGAGTTCCTTTAATAAGACCCAAAAAGCATATCTGGCCTTGTGTTGTTAAGGATTACATGCTTAGCTCACGCCATAACTGCTGGGTTTATTTAACATATACGTGTAGGATTGTGTCATTAATATCATGGCTATATGATTGCCGCAGTATATAGTTTGCTTACGTTATTTGGAAGCACTGCATGCAGATGAACAAACTGCCTTAATTGTTGTGATATCTGTCTAAAATATTAAATAGGATTGATTGATAAGTAAATAAAATATTAAATAGGGACTACATCATCTCTTCTCAACTGCATTCCTTAGTAACCATCAATTGGTTAAATGTTAACCATACTTGTCCACAGATAAGATTATTATGGACTATGTGATTCAAAGGACTATATAGAAAAAATTTGCTTGGTGGTCCTTTAATTATGAATATTTTACTTTGATTTTAATGCAAAAGTAAAGCTCTGTAATAAAAGACCACTGAAGTACAAACTTGATTTTATTCTGTTTTGAAGAACCTGATAGTGGGCAAAAATTTTACAAAGTAAAATCATAGCCTTTAATTTTTTACCCTGTTATTTACTATTTTATGCAATTATGGTTACTTTAGGAAACTTCTGTTTTTTTTCTTCTCCCTGATTTCTCACCCAGGAAGGGTTTTGGTTGCAGATAAGTTATCTATTCATTTATATTGTCTTAGGCCCCCATTTAATTCCAAGCCCGTAATTACCTTCATACTACCCGTATGTTTGCGGGTTAGAACTTTGCAACAGTTACAGATGTATTTAATGGCTCATACGTAGCATTTTAGGGCATGATCATGATCAATTAAGCAAGCACGTAAGTTACAATTTAGACAGAGACAATAGTAAATGAGATTGTTATCCTGACATCAATTAGTGTTTAGAAGTCCGATCTGCAATCAGACTTGCAATCCAGAGATGAAGAAATCAATAAAAATCTATAAATAAACTGGTCTAGTTCGTGTGGGTGGCCTAATATCTATTAACTCTTTAATTCCCAGAATCGATATAACACAGAATTAAAATATAAAAATGATAATTTTTTACTGCAGATCTGCGAGTTTGAGATTGTTGTGCAATTAATTCTAATGCCTTTCATTGCTTTATTTAAAAGTATGTTAAAGTATAGTAGTGTGTTTATATTTGCTTTTACAGTGTTATGAACAGGTGTTTAACCCACTTGCGGGTCCTATTTGGAACCTGTATATTTTTTGCTACATTTGACATTTATGTGTTTGAAAGCAATTGCAGGTTTGTGGAATTGTTGCAATTAAATCTCGATTTGCGTTTTTAGAGATTGTACCACTTGCAGGCTTGAAAGATCAAAGGCGGAGCTGGGTTGGAGTTACGATTTTGACAACCGCAGGAATTTTCCAATTAAATATCAGTTACTTTTACGGGCTACATTACGTGCTTTTGTAACTACAGTTTGGCCTATTGAATAGAGACCTTCATTTCCACAAAGCAATGCAACATACAAAATAATTAAATGAATCCACAAATGAAAACATCTTACATTAGGCTCAAATGGATCAAGGAATGTAACAGAAATACAATAAAGTGATCTATACAATAGAACTTAGATAGGTTACTGACATCAGTAAACCATGGAAAACCAGGGAATATAAATGTACAGCCCATATATGAAGCGTTCCTAAATTGAATAAATTCCAATGGTAAACTATGTAATCTAAATACAGTACTTCAATAAATTCTTCAACATACACACATACAAGAATCACCTGCATTAAAAGATGGAAAAGCAGGATATAAAAATGTAAATGTTCCATTGGGGGAGAGGGACTTCTTCAGGGATACAATTTGACGGTATTACCTTTCATATACCTAAACTTTTCTCATACATTCTTAATATTAAAGTGACCTTCCTCTCTGTAATTGTCCTATCTAGAGTAATTAATTAACAATCACTGGCCTTCATTTCATTGCTCTTGAAGAAATCCTCAGAAAGCTAAATTATGATTGGTTAGAGTTTTAATTAATCAGATATGGGGCAGGAGTATTTCAAATAACCAATTCTGATTGGCTGACATTTGAAATGGATAGGTTTTTGCCCAATTACAGGTTTACATTTTTTTTGGGGGGGGAATTTAGAGCTAGTGGGGGGGGGGGGTTATGGTCCATGAGGGCCCAATATGGACCCCTGTGATGTTATCAAGGGAGGCCCCTCCTGCTATTGGGGTTAAGGTCAGGTGCCATGAGGGTCCTTGAGGACCCAGATGGTTATAGCTTAATATACCATGGTATGGAGGTTTATACTAGGTCCCTTGAGGACCCCCGTGGCATAAGGGGTTAATATTAGATGCCATGCTAACACTTTAGGCTCCTAGGGGCTAGAGGGTAAGGAGGGGAATTCCAGGGGATCCCTGGGCTCATAGAGGGGGTATCCCAGGAATCATAGAGGGGGTATCCCTGGATCATAGGCACCATCTGTATTAACCCCCTAACTGTGTTGGATTTGAGAAATTAAGACTCAAATCTAACACAATTAAGGTGTTAGCTTGTTCAAACTGATGGACTTGAAGAACCCAGGCTTTGTAATGGCATGTTTTGTGCCTTTATGGGGTTGGGGTTGAAAGTGAGGCATGTGATATGGAATTTTAAAATACCGTATTTTTCGCCGTATAAGACGCACTTTTTCTTCCCCAAAACTGGGGGAGGAAAGTTGGTGCGTCTTATACGGCGAATATGCCTTTTCAAACTGCCTCTGTCCTCTTATTCTCACCCCAGCGCTTCCTACCAGCATCGCGTCGGCCGGTGCGTCCTAGTGACGTCACACACGCAACGCTGCAGTACACGAGGAGTGCTGGTAGGAAGCGCTGGGGTGAGATCAAGATGGCAGAGATCAGAAGAAAGGTGAGGATCAGGGGGGTCAGGGAGGATCAGGACGGTCAGGGAGGATCAGGAGGGTCAGGGAGGATCAGGAGGGTCAGGGAGGGTCAGGGAGGGTCAAGGGCTCCCAAATGCTGTCAAATGCTGCAGTATATGGATATGTATGTGTGTGTGTGTATGTGTGTGTGTGTATGTGTGTGTGTGTGTATGTATGTGTGTGTATGTGTATGTGTGTGTATGTGTGCATGTATGTGTGTGTATATATGTATGTATGTGTATGTATATTTATGTGTGCATGTATATGTATGTATGTGTATCTATCTATCTATATATATATATATATATATATATATATATATATATATATTTTGTGTGTAATGTAGGTGTGTATCTGTGTGTAAAGTGTATTTGTGTTTGATTCAGATTTTTTTTTTTCTTGTTTTCCTCCTCTAAAAACTAGGTGCGTCTTATCTGCCGGTGCGTCTAATAGGGCGAAAAATACGGTAGTTATGGGACAGGCAATCAGGGCTTACGATATTATGGACATTTGAAGCACTTGGATGCTGTTTTTATGTGGTTAGTTGTATGATGTGATAGCTCACTGGTGATTTATGAGTGCACTTCACTCAGCTCAATTCATACGGGAACCATAGAATGGAGGCCACTATCAGAGTGATGAGTAAAAGAGCATGCCCAGTTGATATAGATTACAATGATAAATATACTTTAACAATTAAAATAATTTAAACTTTACTTTTTGTTGACAAAAAATACATGTAAAATGTAAATATAAAAATATTTGATATAAAACATGCCACAGGCATTTCCAGTGCCAGAAATGGGGGTTTGTGAGTTCCACATGTTGCATATCTTTGATATAGTATATAGCTGTTAATGGAAGGAAACTATATGTTTGAACTAATAGCTAATATGTTTTGACTAATAGCATAATTAAGCAAGGAAAAATGTAATTAGGAAAAATAAATGTTGAAATCTCTTTTGGGCCCTGGAGACATCCATGGTGCATTGGTGCAAGCTGCAAGTGTGAGAGGGGCGTCTATATTTCTGGAGAGCAATGCTTGCATTTCTTGATGCAAGCAGTCTATTCCAGGGCCTATCATATCATTTCTAAAATTGTAAGCAACTTTATATAAAAAGAGCCAAAAGTTGAGAAATTAATGTAACAACTAGGTAAAAAATGCATGTTATAACATAATTCTATGCATATAAGCAAGAAACAAACAAGAAAATACATATATAACAAATATTGTGGCATTACCAATACTGCCACAAGACATGTACCACATGGAATGAGCCATTTATCAACTATGACATATCTTGTTCATAACATAATGACATGTAAGAGAAAGTGAAGCTGTAAATTCACTGGAAATGAATAACATTAAAATACATGTTTATACGTCTGCTTTGATTTGTTTATTGAATATTAATATAATAATTGAATAACCAGGAAGTTTTTATTATATTTTTTTCTTTGCAGAGGTCCAATAGATTGGGTAGTTCTAGTTCTACAATAAACATTTGGATACATTTTATACATATATAAATTTGAATAAGAAAAGGTTGCACATTTGTACATACACATCGGTACAAGAGGAGATAAGGTAGTATTGGGTAGTGTTACAATTATAATATGGAATCCCAATATATATAGGCTTCCATAGGCACATATATATGCTAAGAAGAAGCAATGAGTACATTTCCAATTCATTTCAGTCCTAAAATGATCAATGCTCCTGTGGACAACAGCCAGCATCTTTTGTATGTCTGTCAATTTTTTTTTCAAAGCGGGTTTTAGTAAGTGTTGGCAAAACATGGATGTTACACATTTTTCTATTGTGTTTGTATCATTATCAGACATAACAGAACTTGGAAAATACCTCAAGGGTCAACCAGGTGGCTGTTATCTTTAAGTTTGTCTGGATTTTTAACAAATTTCTGTTTCTAATGTTCATGACAGATTTATTATCAAGATTCCCTTAATCATTTTTTTTTACAAATTCAAATATGTTTAATACACATCATGTAAGAAAAATAATTTATTAGGATTCCGGTAAAAAGGTACCGAATGAAATTATTTCTGGTATGTCCTAGATATTTTGAACTCTGATGTTCATAAATACCCCTTTAGCACAATAAACATTGGCGTTAAAAATATATCAGAGGTAAATGTGGAGTAAGTCAGTGTTTCTCATCAACCAGTCCTAACACCAGACCTATTCATTTGGACCTTATCTTCCAGTCCTCAACAACAGAGGGTTGAGGAGTATTATACTTAATAACATACCGCTATCATTTGCCTTTGTTATAGTTTGATCATTGATGGACTTATCTGCACTTAAAATTTATTTTATTCAAATTAGTGCAAACTTAGGTAGAAATTTAGTGTCACATGCAATATCACCCTGTTCAAAATGTTCTTGATTTCAAAGACGGTTCATATAAGCACAAGAAGATAACCAGACGATCCACTATAATAGTTAATGCATTTGATGTGTATTTTATCATAAGGATAAATAATTATTTTGGAAGACATGAATGATCCACATTATTTAAAAATGTACTGCACAAACATTCCACTTAAAATTAAAAGTTTGGGAAGATATAGCTGTTTTTTATCAAGCCAAAAGCAATAGTTATCACATTTTGCTCCTAAGCAGAAATAAAAATAAAAAAGCAAAGGAAAAACTAAGGCTGTAAAAGAAATGGCTAGGGAGGCGCAGTAAATAATATGAGGGGGAAATGTTGTGGGGCTGACTGTATAGCAAGTAATATGTAATACACTTGGGTGTATATTTGCCTGTGAGCTTCTACTGCAATAGAAACTTTTGTTCTTGGTGGGCATGCAAACGAGACCACAAAATATTTAACTTCATAATCCAAAAATAATTTTAATATGGACCTTTTAAAGCTTATGCTAGCCATTTTAACATAGATTTTCAGCATATCACAGTTTGGATATGCACGAATGAGCCAACCTACGCACAGACAGAACTGTTTTGATTTAGTTAAAAAAACTACTTAATAAAAATCAAACCCATGTGCATTTACACACTTTCATAAAAAAACATAGAATTTCACATACTTTTCATATGTTGTTATTCCTTGAAAAATAGACTGAATACTAGTTTATACTATTATTATTGTTAATATTACAACTCTGGATTTATAAAACATTGTCTTCTTTCTTTAGCATTGATTGCAATGATATTAAAATATAGTGTGTATAATTAATACAATGATAGAATACATTATAAGATATACAGGAAAGCAAGGACAATACAATGCAAAAGACTATTTGGTATAACAGACCCCTCTACGAAACTTTTAACATCTAGAATATGATTGGGAGTATTAAATAGGAGGTTTAACACACAGAATTGAGAGTGGTTAAGAAAAACAGAGAAATAGGAGAGGTGTACAGGTGTGTTTATAGTGAAGCATCACTATATCTGTATATGGACAAAGAAGCCACGGTCAGAACCAAACATGGAACAACCAAATGGTTCAAGATCTAGAAAGGAGTGCGACAAGATTGTATATTGTCACCTTATTTATTCAACTTATACACTGAATATATAATGCAAGTCCAAAACAGGAATCAATATTGACATATGATACAGATGATACTACTCTGATGGCTGAACGTCAGGAGAAACTAAAAAAACTATTGATGAGGGTGAAAGAAGAGAGTGCAAAAAATATTACGGTAAACATCAATCTGCAGATGTTGACTGCAGACATGAAATTAAAAGACGTTTGCTTGTGGGGAGGTAAGCTATGGCAAATCTGGACAAGCTATTTAAAACTAAAGGTATTACACTTTCAACAAAGGTCCGCACAGTTCAAACTATGGTATTACCACTAGTAACATACAGATGTGAAAGCTAGACAGTAAAGAAGACTGAGCTCTGTAGAATTAATACCTTTGAATTGTAGTGTTAGAGAAAACTTGTTACTTGAAGATTTAATTATGAGCTCAAATATCTTGGCCATATCATGAGAAGACAAGATTCCTTAGAGAAGAATCTGAATGCTGGTAAAGATTGAAGGCACATAAAGTGGGAAGCAAGGTGGAGGTGGATAGATTAGGCCATTGATGCAATCAACTGGTGCTCAGAGGGGCAGTGACTGACGAATATGCCTATCGTGCAGCAGTCCATAGGGTCATGGAGAGTCGGACATGATTAAATGTTTAAGAACGACACAGTTATTTATGAGATCAGGCATGCAAACTTCTTGTGTGTTTATATGGGGGCAGGCCACTGTAGATTTAGTAAAATGTTGACAGGTGTTTGTAGAATAAGCGGTGTGCTCTGGGCAATCCCTGCCCCTAACTTTTCTTCTTCCTCCTCCCTCTTATAATGTCTTTTTGTATCTTCTTTTTCTGTTTTTTCCTTTCTTTTTCTCATCTCCTCCAAATTACCTAATTATCTCCAGTCTGTTGAAAAGTGTCTATTATTGCCTAAGATGTGTCTCTAATGTATTCTGTCTTTTTCTGTCTCATGCACATGCACTAATTGATCCATGGTGTATTTATGGGATTGGCCAAGCATGCTATAAAGATTCTCCCTTCAGAAGATAATATCCCAGTGCCAGTATATACCATCTCTGTAGTGGATGCTAATCCAAGTCTCTAATTCTCATAGCGTTTGCATTTTTCTAAAATACTGTTTAATACTGCTTTATTCAATGTGGCAAATTTATCAAAAAATAGCAGTATAATTGATGCTATTTATTTAAACTAATAATACGTAATTGCAGTGTTAATTGCTATTTCTCTCTTGTGTGAGATAAAATAGATGAACATTCTTTCGAAATGTGACATCATTGAACTATAAAAGTCTTCTAACAACAATACATGTATCACACACATCATTATAAACTAAATGGGTGGCAGGAATTTTTGAGTGCATTTCTAGAATATGTCAATGTTAATGAAATGAGTGATATGCATTTTGTAGGTGGATGCTGATTGACAATAAGAGATTTATAATTACCTGTAAAGTGGAAGATGACATTATTTCTATTTAAAATTTTGCAACATTCAGATGTTCTTTTTATATATTGTTATTACTATTGTTCTTTTTTATTTCCACTTTCCTAATGATGAGGATGTTTGTAGGCTGTATATTTCTGCATAAGTGTGTACTATTTGTTAACTACCATTCATTTTGCTCATGTTGTTTTCTTGTAGCAGAATGTCACAAATGTAAGTGATAATATAACTGTACATTTACTATGTTAACCTATTAGCAGGTTTACAAGGAATTGCCATCTGCATATTATTACCCACAGTACATGCAGTACATTTATCTTTTGGTTGGTATCCCACACCTCTATATCTTTCATACTACAACACCTATATGCCAAGCAGTCCCCTAGCCACATGCTTGTACCACCCACAATTACCTTTTATTATCATTTTCTTTAATCCATGTGTCTACTGCACCCCTTTTGCTGCTCAATGTGTTGCTTGCTTAAATAAAATATAACAATAATTATAATAATACACAATCAACTCACACTATTATAACCACTAGCTAATATCCCGAGAGCAGCTAGATAACTTGGTAGTAGGTCAATAAGAGACTGGTAAGGGTATCTGGGACCATGCAGACTGCAGTGCATCCGACTGCTGTTGAAGAGTGCCTTTTGAGGATCCATATAATGAACATGGTGGTCTCACAAGTGCTCAATGGGGTTCAAGTCAGGGGAAGTACTTGGAAGTTTTCTTTGTGCTCCCCCAACCACTCCCAGACAATTCTGTCCGTATGACATGTTACATTGTCCTGCTGGAAGATCCCATCCGCTCTATGGTCAACATGTATGGTGTACTTGATCTGCAAGGATAGATAGGTAACCCAATCAGCTGAAAGTGCCTTCAGAGGCATGAGTGGACCCAGTCAATGCCAAGAAAGCATTCCCCAGAACACAATGCTGCCGCCACCAGCTAGTGTTCTTCCCACAAGTTGTTTGTGTGTTGAGTGTTTGTTCTCTGAGGTATAGCACCTGACACACCAACATCTGTTCAGACGATGGAGCAGAAAACGTGACTCATCAGAGAAGGCATCCCTTTGCCAAACAGAAGAGGTCCAATTTTGGTGCTGACATGCAAATTGAAGCCATTTTTGATGATGATCCCTCTACAGCATGAGTATAGTGACCAGCTGTTTGCTTCAGAGAACCATACACAGCAGGTATTGCTGTACTGTCTTTTTAGACACACATCTGGTAGTCCTCGGGTTTGTTTGGACAGTGACTTACTCAACTGTAGTGTGTCGGTTGGCCCTCACACACTTTCACATCTTTGACATCAATGACACATCGTGCTCTGCAGTTTCAACACCGTTTATTATCAATGGTGCCATTTATCCAATAACTGCACACTTTAACCACAGCAACATCTGAACAGTTCATAAACTATGCTGCTTCAGAAATATTGCCACACTTGGCTCGAAGTCAGTGATCATCCCCTTTTCAAAGTTGTTTTACCCATGTTTTACCCATGACAGCAATGGTTGATATGTTTGCAGAATGGCTACATGTCACCTTATAAGCTCACAACTAGTGCCTCTGCTGAGGTCAAAAGTCATAATAATTTGACTCAACCCTGTAATAGTATGAACTACCCATTCTTGTTAACGCTAAGGTTTATACAGTTAGTTTTTTGCATACAGTTACTTGTTTTGTTTTTTACAACTTTATTACATCCAAGTATATGTATGGAATACAATTTTGTTCTTGAATAATAACATATTTTAAGTTGTTTCCTTTTGTAGGTCTTTCAACCAAAATATGTAGTTAAACATAAGATTTGTTGGATGCCAGAGTGGATAAAAGTTTAGGAAATGCCTAAAGTTTTCCAAATATGTTCAAAAGTTTCCATGAATATCAAAACTTTGCACAAAATGTTAAAATTTTTAATAAAGATTATCTAAGTCAGTGAAATAGAATGTCTAACTTATATACTGTCAGGTGTGGTACATGGTCTTGTCTTTCTCTTGGTTGGCCAAGGAAGGACCCCGGGGCTGGGACTATGAAACCTGGGCTTCGTGAGACACACATAGGCTAGGCTGTAGGATAGGCCTAGGCGGTGTGTGTTTGCATCTGCACCTGCTTAGAGTGAGCTGCTTCCTGGTACTGTCATGTCTCTGTGTTTGTCTGGTGTTGTGCAGGCCGCACTTCCTGGTGCTCTGCTCCATGTGTCATACCTCCACCCATTGCAATCAATCAGGTAGTCACAAGGCCTATATAATCTGGCTGATTCCATTGAATAGTGCCTGTGTTGGACCTATCGCCTATGGTGTGGATAGCTTCCACATCTCCTGCTTGCTTCTTAATACTATCCTTGGCTTTGTCTGCTAGGCTCCTATTTTTATGGATCATCCCCAGGTTAAGCTGCATGTCCAAACCCAGCCACAGACTTTAGTTTGTTTTCGTGTTTGCATTTCTGTCTGGTTCCTTCACTAGTCCTAATGCCAAGTCATGTGTTGTTTTTAACACCTCTTGGTCTGTCAAGTTTACTTCCCCTCTAGTAAGCTCTCAAGTTTCTAAGCCGCTTACTTAGTGACATCTATTCTGCCAAGTCTTCTTTATCTATGACCTCAAGTCAGACTTTTCCTGGCTTATACTATCTTGTCTGTGGGATGCTGCCCCTGAGGATCTGTATAGTAACCCCGGTAACTTCTGTCATATACTTTTGATTCTCCATGACAATGCTTTCACAATGTGAAAAGTTTATCATACATTTTTCAAGTCAATTGGAATTTTGGATGTCAAACATAATAATAATAACGTGACATTCAATACAAGCAGCTGCATAGACGTTGAGTATAGAAGCAGTAAGCTGCTCCATGTGACAAGACAATCAAGTGAATGGAGCTATGTTGAGTCAGCTCTTAGGAGAAGCAAGCAGCTGCAGGGTGAAGGATTCGCAGCTTTCTCTTTGTCACTCCGTTGTGTCGGTGTGATGAAATGACACATGGTAATTTATCATCGGCAGGCTCTTTAGAGATGCTCTGTAATGCTTTCCAGTTTATGTAGCTTTTGAAAAAGTGATTGTAACTAGCAATGCAATGCAGAACCCGTTCTTACCATTTGTTCATGTTCTCTGTTTTAATCTGTGAACTCCATAATAATATTTTTTTTAAATAGAGAGAGGGAGAGAGAGAGGATCACTGCATTTGAACCAAGATCTGTGACTTTGCAGTCTGATGCTCTACCATTTTTTCTATATGTCCAGAATTTTTGTAAAACTATATGTAAACAGTGGTATCACTGAATCCTGCACAGCACATTCCAGTGGTTCAGTCTTATAATAAATACAGCAGGTTCGGGTAGGGATTCACTCTCCAATGCTTGACTAAAATACTTATAACTTTATCAGTTTAGTAAAACAATTTTCCACATTCCTATAAAATTCTTTATCTGATGATGTGGAACACAACTTGTTACATGAATGGCCCAGTCTGTTTATGTTAAAAATATAAACCGTTTATTAGTGTTCTATATTTTGTGCCGCTAACACCCTTAAAACAGCCCTTTATTTTTCAAGTTTCTAGCCAGGTACTTGTCCTGTTATAATAAATATTTATATGGCAGTTTTTGTGCTACTTTAGATTTATGGAAATCAATGGACAGCAGCTTTCAGTATTCTTAATAATTTTCTTTTTTTCGCTTGTTCCCATACTATTCCATATACAGCTGTTTTTGTTGTATCATAATTATTCCTAAGGACTCAGGCTTCTGGCATCTATGCCAGATCTGTAGCAATGAGGTATTGTGGGTGGTGGCATGAAGCGTGAAGGAATTTGTTCCTATCTGTTGGTTTTCTTAACACAGTGTGTCCTAATTTGTTACCCTAGTAACTTATTTCAATGACGAGGAATGAACTATAACTATATTAACAATGTACGGTCATAAATCTAAATAGCAGTTGTAATCTTTCCAATTGATCAACCATAAATAATAATAATAATAATAATGATGGTAGTTTATATAGCACTTTTGTCCCATAAGGAACTTAAAACACCTAGAAAGAATTAAAAAACTACAAGAAAGAGTTGTAAATAATTTGAAGGTCTGGATGAAGAAAATGGTCTTCAGCCTCTCTTTGAAAATGTCCAAATTAGTGGCCTCTCTGCCTGAGCATGGTAAAGGCTAATATATTTTCATCTGCAAAGCTCAAAGCATGAGTTGAAACCTAAAGGGCTCCTTCAGGTAGCTGGGACCTTCATCATGTGGAGCTTTGCATGTCAGCAAGCTAAACTTGAAATATATGTGATCAGAGGGAGCCAATGTAGGACATGGAGGACAGGTGTTATGTGGTAGGAATGAGGTTAGGTTGTTAATAACCTTGTGGCAGCATTTTGTACCAACTGTAAGCAATGTAGCTTTTTATTTAGCATTACCAGATAAAGGCAGTTGGGGTAAACCAATCTTGACAATATAAAGGCATGAACCAAAGTAGGGGGTATCAATAGCTTTATCTTAGCTATTTTCTTCAGATATGAGAATTAAGGCTGCTTGAGCAGTATTTGATGATTTAATGTCAGACCACAATCTAGAACAACTTGAAAGTTACACACTTTTTCTGATATCAAAACAAGTCACCAAACTGAAGGCACACTCCTGTTTGGCCAGGGAACTACTGTGACCAAACAGGATCCAATAGAAGTAACACCCTGTTTTCTGTATTAGATAAATCAAAGTCCACTTGAGAAATAATTGGCAACCCAAACCAGTACCTTGTCAAGAAAAGCTTATGGATAAGCACAACCAGAGACATAATGATAGATGTGTCTGATGTGGTGCGGGCCATGGGGTCACACACAGTAAGACACGACTGAACAACAACAATAGCCTTGTGGTATTTACTTTAATGGTCACTGACACTTCTGTATGCAGGCTTGTTTACGTATCTATCACTCTTTCTGCAAATTATTTCTATTAGTCACCTGCATTTTCTGATTTTTTTGAATCACCAGATTTCAATGTTTGTGTTATTTTACTTTATCCCTCTCCATTCTCTTCTCCAATCTATACAAATCAAGGTACACGTCATTTACTAAGTATAGTATGTAATATGGTGCAAATGGGCCATTTGTGTAACAATCTGTTGTGACATCAGTTAACATGATACTGTTTTGATGTAATCCATATCTGCACACAACACCTAGAGACTATAACAGATTTTTTTCTCTAGATGTTTGAATTATATTAATCCCTCCATGATTTGTTTTTCTCAACATCCTCAACTCTATGAATTGCTTCTCACATCCAAGCTATGGCTGGCAAACAATGTGTTTATTAAATTTGTTTTTGTAGGGAATGATAGGAGAGACCTAAGGGACCAAGTAGAGGGATGGTACCAACACAATTTCAGGATGTTAATTTGAGTTAGTGGAGGATGTTGGGGATCCAAGTTTAGGATCACCAGGAATTGGCAGGAAGTTGTAACAGGGTCCTGCCCCGTTATATGTTTGCTCTGTTGTAAGACAGTTGGTGCGTTGTAGCCAGAGCTCTGATGAGTATAATGCACTGGGGCATCAGAATACGATGATCCCAAATTAGATTTATATCTTCTCAACTTTTTAATTAGCTTCAGCTGCTAAATTATTTGTAGCTGCAGTCTTTCCTTCCATGGGGAGAATGGTAATGTATCTCAAGGAGCAAAGATCTCCAATGCAGCGCTATGTTAAACAAGTTGTGAACAAGTAAAACCAATTTTTACTTTGAAAGGGTCACTGAAAGTGTTTTCTTTTATAAAAAGGCATACTGCCATTGCCCACCTTCATTTACATAAGAGACACCTAGAGTGATTCTGTAGCAAATGTGGACATCTACTGCTTGATCAGAGCTGAAAATGGCATCACATGGAATAAGAATAATACAATTTAAAAATATGTAAATAATGTTTTGTTAATTTTAAAAAGGCTTACTGCCTACAAGGGTAGCATGCCTTTAATAAAACTTTCACACAGTGGTTCTTTAAACAGTCCTGCTACCCTGCCTAGCTCTATGAGCAAGAACATGTTAGAAATATATCATAAGAGTGAATGAAGTGATGAAGTGCTAACAGTATAGCTTTAAAGAAGGTAACTAAGATGTATGGAGCAGCCTCATGAGTTAGCCATGCTTGGTTTAGAAACAGCAAAGTCCTGAACATAATACAAGGCTATGGACAAGATCCCATTTTGCTATGATGCATTGAATCGTTATGCTATTTTAAAAAAAACTGTAAGATTAAATATATAGAAGGTGGAAGTAAGCAATACAACTGTAAAGAAAAGATCATATGTCCCTATCTAGTACCTACTGTATGAGTCAGATCATTGTGGTGGATCGTTATAATCCATGGAAGTTACATGTGAAGAAAAACCCATTCGTCAGCTATGACTTATTAGCTGTGAGGTTTATTACAACAGTGGGAACACTTTGGTAGCGTGGGTGTGAGAATTTATTCTCATGGGTGGAGAAAGATACTGCAAATGTGAACAACAACATGATAACTTTAGTGTGTTTAATTTGTCACATTCTGTACATGTAAAAAGGTTTAACTATTTATCAGTTTTACCAAAGTATCCATATGCAAACTTCTATAGTAGGAGCCCTTGCTGAATAATTATACATTAAACGTTTCATAAAGTATTGGTTAATACAAATATTTAATTCTAATCACTGGATAAAATTACTTTTGTGCACTACTATGGCTCAATGCACTCAACTGTTTTAGATTTTAGTCAGTCAATAAAATTGGCCTGTTTGGTAATTTACTTGGGAGCCGATGGCCATGATCTGTAGATCTAGATGCAATAGACTATACCCAATATTAATTAAACTATAATCAGAAGCAAAAATAGCATTGATATAAACCCCAGATTCAATAAGCTTCACAGAGGCTGCAAAGCAGATTACTGAAGGCAGTGGTAATTATTCACCTCAGTCACTGTGCAGCCCTAGTGAAGCTTAGTAAATCTAGGGAAAATAATGATCAGATATTCATCTGTTTCTTTCTCAGACCTTTAGTTCTAAAGACCTTTGTGTGTATGCTTGATGTTGATGATGGAGATTGTGTAGATGGTTTTAATTCAACAACCCCCAGTTGCCATTTCCACTTGTATAATCAATAATTTCAACCCTCACTCAAAAGTGATTTTATTAAGGAAACATTTTTTTTAAATCAACTTAAAAAAAGTTCAAGATTTCTAGATATTTTCACATGCCATTTTTGTCAACTACATGGTGAGTAAAATGATTGACTCTTTGAAACTATGTTAAATAAATGATTCTATGGTTAAAAATTTAATTACATATCTGTTCACCACATTGACAAACTGACTTTTTGCCTCTATGTTTTGACCACAGACCATAGCTTGGTGTGCACTTGGCTTTTCTATGGATCAGGTAATTTCTTTTTTTAAACTGCCAGAGGTTTCCCCTAACCTGTTAGCCAGCCTTTTATAGCATAATACACAAATATGTGGAATAGAGTGTCATTATTTTTTTAATACTGACATATAACTGTGCCCACTGTCTAAACAAATATGCTACATTCTTAAGTAAACTGCTTGATTCATTAATCCAAAATTTGCTTTATTTCTAAAATTTGCTTTTTATTTAAATTGTTTTCCATGGCTTTTCATCATGATGATAGCAATTGGAAAGACTTTTAATAAAGTGTTCTGATCATTTGTGTTCTGGAAAAAAAAAACAAGAATTTGGTATGGATAATGCTCAAGTAATCCCACTTCTACTTTTTTAATCCATGTGCTGACGCATATTTATTTGTAATATTAACAGGAACATGACATCAGTGTCCTATTTCTCGCTTTCTATTTGCCCTATTCTTAAACTACACTGGAATAATGTATCATTACTCCATATAATGCACAAATGCCTTAAAAATGGGTTTAATTTTATAAGTAAGAAAAAAAGTGTGTATTGATTTTTCAAGGTAAAACATTATAAAATCACATCACAAATTACAGCAATTGGAATTGTTGTTGCTTGTAGAAACTGGCCTAGTTTATGCCTATTTGTTTACTCACACACCACTGCACTTATTTTGTCTGGAAGAGACATCAGTTTTGCTGATATCAGACTACTGACACTATACTTAAATAATTTGTAAATTATATATTATACTTAGTTTTCTGTACTTATTTTTTTTTGACCTATGCACAATTACAAATTACAATTGTATACAATTATTTTTAAAGAGATTTTTGTTGCCAATTTTTGCCTGCATTATCTGTCTCTGTGGTAACAACATCAATATGGTTCCATCTTGGGTCTTGATGAGCTTCGTCTATATGCTTTTGCGGAATCCTTCTATCTACAGTGCCTTACAAAAGTATTCACCCCCTTGACTTTTTACCTATTATGCTACATTACAGCCTTAAGTTCAATTTTTAGTTTTGTTAATCTAAATTTTATGTGATGGATCAGAACACAATAGTCTAAGTTGGTGAAGTGAAATAAGAAAAATATATACCTAAAATGATTTTTTAGAAATAGCAAACAGAAAATTGGCATGTATGTATGTATTCACCCACTTTGTTATGAAGCCCATAAAATGCTCTGGTGCCACCAATTACCTTCAGAAGTCACATAATTAGTGAAATGATGTCCACCTGTGTGCAATATAAGTGTCACATGATCTGTCATTATATATACACACCTTTTTTGAAAGGTCCCAGAGACAGCAGCACCTAAGCAAGAGGCCCCACCATGAAGACCAAGGAACTCTCCCAACAAGTAAGGGACAATGTTGTTAAGAAGTACAAGTCAGGGCTAGCTTATAAAAAAATATCCAAATCTTTGATGATCCCCAGGAGCACCATCAGATCTATCATAACCAAATGGAAAGAACATGGCACAACAGCAAACCTGCCAAGAGATAGCCACCCACCAAAAGTCACAGGCCTGGTAAAGAAGGCATTACTCAGAGAGGCATCACAGAGACCTAAGGTAACCCTGGAGGAGCGGCAGAGTTCCACAGCAGAGACTGGTGTATCTGTACATAGGACGACAATAAGCAGTACGCTCCATAGAGTTGGGCTTTATGGCAGAGTGGTCAGAAGAAAGCCCTTACTTTCAGCAAAAAAGAAAATGGCACGTTCTGAGTTTGTGGAAAGGCATGTGGGAGACTGCCAAAATGTATGGAGGAAGGTGCTCTGGTCTGAAGAGACTAAAATGTAACTTTTGGGCCATCAAAGAAAACGCTATGTCTGGTGCAAACCAAACACATCACATCACCCAAAGAACACCATCCACACAGTGAAACATGGTGGTAGCAGCATCATGCTGTGGGGATGTTTTTCAGCAGCCGGGACTGGGAAACTGGTCAGAGCTGAGAGAAAGATGGATAGTGCTAAATACAGGGATATTCTTGAGCAAATCCTGTACCACTCTGTGCATGATTTGAGGCTAGGATGGAGGTTCACCTGCCAGCAGGACAATGACCCCAAACACACTGCTAAAGCAATACTTGAGTGGTTTAAGGGGAAACATGTAAATTTGTTGGAAAGGCCTAGTTAAAGTCCAGATCTCAATCCAATAGAGAATCTCTGGTTAGACTTAAAGATTGCTTTTCACAAGCACAAACCATCCAACTTGAAGGAGCTGGAGCAGTTTTGCAAGGAGGAATTGGCAAAAATCTCAGTGGTAAGATGTGGCAAGCTCATAGAGACTTATCCAAAGTGACTTGGATTTGTAATTGCAGCAAAAGGTGGCTCTACAAAGTATTGACTTTAGGGGGCATGTCCTATGAATTAAATTATGCCAATCCTCAAACAATCCACGTTAATTCCAAATTGTGAGGCAACAAAAACACAAAAAATGCCAAGGGGGGTGAATACTTTTGCAAGGCACTGTACCAAATTAATTACTAATAATTACCTATAAAAATGGACCGAGCTACCCCGCTTGGGATACAGAAAATTTGTCGAGAACAATTTACTGACAGCAATTTACCGACGACTATTCATGTCGATAGCAATTTACCCAGATGCAATTCACCAAAAATCGGTTAATCGACGCTACAGTTTATCACGTTGGATCCGGAAACAATTTACAGAGAACAATTTACCAAGAACAATTTACCGACAGCAATTCTACTCCCCACACACTACTTTCAGTGGAGTTTCCTAAATCTGAAAAAGGAAAAGCAAAGCTGTGCTATGATGGCCATTTGTTCTATAAGGATAAAGAAATCGAAAACAAAATATATTGGAAGTGTCAAAATTATACAAAAACAAAATGTGCGGCCAGAGTTACTACAGAGGACAACAAGAAAGTGAAAACACTCAGGGAGCACAATCACTGTGCAGATGCAGCACAAGTTTAGGCCGCACATGTTCTGGACACCATGCGAGTTTGTGCAGAAACAACAAACGATACTGCACACAGTATAATTGCCAATGTGTCCAGAACCTGCAGTCAAGCAGCAGCGCCCAAGCTGCCAAGTGTTGCCACAATAAAGCATACCATCAGGAACATCAGGAGAAGACAGTTTGATGGTCCAGTTCTCCCAGTACACAGGAGGGAAATTGTCTTTACGGATGTGTACAAAAGTACTTGCGATGGAGAAGTGTTTCTTAAGTATGACTCTGGACCTAAGGACAATAGGATGCTAATCTTCTCTACAACTAGGAATCTGCGGCTGCTGGTACAAAGTGAGCATTGGTACGCTGATGGTACTTTAAAAAAAGTTCCATTACTGTTTTTCCAGCTGTACACAATCCATAGATTTAGGGATAACATATCCCTGCCGTTGGTATATGCCTCACTTCTAGAGCAGATTTTTTGTAACCAACATCCCTAACAATTGATTTAGAATTGGCCATGATGAATGCATGCAGGCAAGTATTCCCTGATGCTTCTCAACATGGTTGCTTTTTTCATTTTGCACAGTCCATATACCGTTCAATTCAGAACAATGGCTTAAAGCACGGTACAAAACGGATGCCAATTTTTGGCAGCGATAGCATTTGTGCCCACTGCTAATGTCACAAATGTTTTTGAAACTCGTGGTGAGCAACATGTTTTTTCCAGCAGAAGCGCAAGAAGTGGTGGATTACTTCGAAGACACGTGGATAGGACAACCAACAAGATGTGAGGTTCGAAGAGCACCTAGGTTTGCGTATACCATCTGGAATGTACATCAACTTGTTCTTCAAGGACTGCCAAGAACAAATAACTCTGTGGAAGGCTGGCACAGAGGCTTTGAAGAACAAGATGCTGCGTGTCATCCAAATATATGGAAGTTCATTACGTGCTTTAAAAAAGAAAAGAGCCTGAATGAACTATGCATAGAACAGTCCTTGAGTGGAGCTGAACAAGTTCAAAGAAAATAAAATAAAATAAAGAGATTGTGATGAAAGAATAATAAGGCTAGTGACTGCCTACAATGAAGATGCCGGCATTGTTGACTATTTAAGAGGCATTGCACATAACATTTCATACTAATGTACATACTGAACTTGCCAAACCCTGTCATTACACACATGTTTATTGTGGTAGTTTGTATTCAATAAACACTGTTTTGTTTAATGACATGGAGTCCTCTCTATTCTATACATATTAATGTCATGTAGTCCTATCTATTCTATAAATATTAATGTCATGGAGTCCTCTCTATTCTATACATATTAATGTCATGGAGTCCTCTCTATTCTACATATATTAATGTCATGGTCTGTACTCCCCGAAGGAAATTTGTATTCCCTGCAGGTAGTTTGATACATTTATTTGTTACTTTTTACGTTGGATAATTTTTAACTGTGCATTACATATCTGTATTACAGCACCATACTTCCACGCAAATGGCTTATTGGATGACTTGCTTACGCGATAAGCTGTAGCGGCGATTAACAGATTTTTGGTGAATTGCTTATCGGTGAATTGCTTATCGGTGAATAGTCGGCGTAGATTGCTGTCGGTAAATTGTTCTCTGTAAATTTTCCTAGACCTACTCTGCCTCTGTTCAGCCTCTGTAGAAGCCGTCTAAGCGAAACACGCGCTTTAGGCCATTCCAGATATGCTGAAGTTACACTCGGATGTCGCACACCAGGGTCTGTATGTGTTTATGTGAGGAATTAGCATTGGATATGATTATTTTGGCAATCCTAACCTAACAGGAGAATAGTATTTCATTTGTGCTGCTGAGGGGACTCAGGTTTTGGCAAACTCAGTTATCTATGTTTAATACCCTGGTAGCTAGATTAGACTAACATCAGCACTATACTCAATATTCTAGGGCTATTTTGTTTATATGATCTAAGTGATACAGCATAAATATTTTGACTTACTGTCATAAGTCTCACTGTTAGGTTTGATCTAAGTGCAAAAGGCACTCTAATTGGCATTACTCACTTCCTTTCAACACCACAAAGCCCTTGTTTATATTGCTTTAAAATTGTGTTTTAATGATAATATTACTTTTAATTAATATACTAATATGTTTTAATCATTATTTTTGTCTGGTGATGATAATGGGCTAATAATGTTTGCAAATTTTGGCGTGATACTAGAAGGGTATCATTGCTAGTTTTAATCTATTAGATGGAACATACCTATACTTGAGGGAGATGTGACATCACTTAGAAGTGTGTTATGACACCCCCCTTTTATGAGATCAATGGCTTTTTCTCATGCTTTAACATCACACCAAACCACATATAGCCCATTTTAATGAAACCCAAAAGAAGTAGCTGCACAACAGAAAAAAAGGCATTCTCTTTAAAAGTATACAATAAAATTAATTCAGTTTGTACAATACTTCATAATTATATGTCATAGTTTCTTGGTAATAATGCCAATAATAACAGTGCTTTAAATGTAAATTATTTAAGATGTAAAAACCGCATGTAACACACAATGTCTCTGCACCACTTTTTCATAATTTATTTTGACATTTTATATACATTTTCTAAACATTGCTTTACAGTGATAAAACTTATCCAAAATATGTTGATTTACTAGGCACTGAAAGACACATACTTTGCACGGCTCATGAAACATTTTTAAAATAAAATGTCTACTTTGTGGGAATAACAAACATTCATATTTGACTTTAAATGGAGTTAGAATTTGTTGAAAGAACAAAATAAAATTTCTCAAGAAACAAACGATATATATATATATATATATATATATATATATATATATATATATATAAATACATTGTGATGATCTTTTTGTACAGAAATGTCTGGTATGCAGCAATCTGCTGGTATGTCTGCACTTGCTTATTCAATCTCATGTTATCTGATTCTCACAACTATCTGGCTATGCTTCATAAAACAGCAACACTGATTATGGATACCGAATTAGCAGTTATCCATCACACTTAATTATCCATCATTTGAAAGTGAAAGTGATAGGGTCAGATCTCTGAGTGACATTATATACTGATCATAGAAGGTTTTTAATTGCCAAAAAGGATAAGGAAGAATAACAGTTGTTTTTTCATTGTGCAGACAAACATGACTTTAGTAGAATATGCCTTTTTAGTCACGACTGACATTATAGTTTACTCAAGTTCTATGTGAAAAAGCCTGTCGAAATCTCCAAGATATCAAAAAGAATTGATGCCGTGTGTAACGTTCTCAATCAAAACTTATACCACAACACAACAGTTAATAATACCCCTCTTCTTATCTCTAAGTCACTCTTACCATATGTAGTCTTAGCTCAACCCTAATACTAACCAAGAATGGACTACAAACTATTATCATTTGTAAAGATGTTTTCCTTGTCTATTATAATGCTATCAAAAGCAGTACAAATTGTAAATGCATTTACACAAAGTACATAATTACATAACAGTACAACATTAAAAACCCAAAACATGAGGGGTTAGTTAGGAAAATTAGAAGTGGTTTATAATACTCATATATACAGCTATGTTTTTATAGTTCTACCTCTATTTTCTATTTTTATATGGAGCCATTCATTTATTAGATTGCTATTTTTATTTTATGCTTTGTTTTTTATTCTTTTGTTCTTAGGTAAGTTCATAATACACACCATAGATCACATCGCCCAAAGACCACCATCCCCACAGTGAAACATGGTGGTGGCAGCATCATGCTTTTTATATGGAGCCATTAATTTATTCATTAGATTGCTCTTTTTATTTTATGCTTTGTTTTTTATTCTTTTGATCATAATATACACCATAGAGCACAATATATTATGTATGAAATATATACTAAGAAAGGCAGAATATATCAAACAAATTTGGTTATGTGATGTTCAGCTGAATTTAAACTTTAGCAATATGGATACTATAGTTTAATTTATGTTTTTATATAAATAGAATGGCATCAAGACATCGAAAATATCTCTAGGCTATATGTATCAAAATATATATGTCTTTGAAAATACTCAATGTGCTCAAATGTTTGGACAACTGAAAAGTAAAATACTGAAGTATTACTACAGACTACATGGCATAGGGTTCAGATAAATTATCTCCTTTAACATTGATTTCAACGGTTTGCCACAATGCCCTATTTTATTTCTAATGAATTGTGCTATTTCTATGTTGCACCAGAAGACGTGGCTTTAGCTATCACAACTGCAATGGTGACATACAACTTGGACTTACTTTTCCGACATGCAGAAGAAATGAGCATCTCATTTCTATGAAAGCTCCACGACTACATAGATGAAATACGGGTAATTGCAACTGAGCCCTGAGAAAAAAAAAGTATATATTTTGAGCTTCGTCAGATGACAGCATTCTCCCTGGTCTAAAAATTGATCCTTAAATTTGGTGGCTCAAAGCTGAGAAAAGCAGATGAAATGTGTCCCGCAGCGCTTATCACCACTCACACTGCTTCTT